>KK121336.1:0-44603 GCA_000611955.2 Stegodyphus mimosarum
GCTACGACACAAACTGCGACAGACAGAGCCCAACTAACTTTCAAATCTTGCCAACCGTGCCTATATCAGGCCTTTTAGGTTTGTTCTAATCAGCAGGTCTCTTTCCAGACAAGCAGCAGCGGTGACAGGGTGATATTTTTTTTTATAAATCATGCTGATTAGATCTTACTTCTATTTTAATCTATGCCTCTTGGCATAAAATCTACTTGCTATTTACTAAACTTTCAGACTGAGCAAGTATGTGACAAAAATAAAACATACAAAAAAAAAATAATAATAAAGTTAACTGGTAGCAAAACATAAATAAAATGTCACTTATCTTCTTTCAAATATGTCCAACTTTTATAAATGTAAAATATTTCATGCTACTTGACACATTTCATAAAGTTGCTTTTATTCTCAAACATATTAATAATTTTCTTAATTAATTCACGTTTAATAATAATTCATCCTACTTACAGATCTATTTTCTGTTTTTACAAAAATGAAATTTGGGCATAGATAATACTTTTAATTGAATTTATTCTGTTCCCATTTGCTCATAGGTCCTTAATTTTTTTCATTAATGATCCTTAAAAGTCCTTAAAAGTACTTAATTTTCTTGTGCAGAAATGTGTACGAACCCTGTTTGCCCTTCTTCAATCTTGCCAATAATACAGCCATGCGTAAAACCATCTAAATGATGTTCGGAAGACATTCCAAAAACTGCGAGTTCATCATTGATTCTTTCTCATTAAATTTTGCTTTTGAACAGTCCCTTATATCTCTTATCAGTGCTATCTCATGATGAACAACTTTCGAAATCCAAAATTTGCATATTCACAACACGTTTTACTGTATCCTGCACTTATGCTAATTTTCACATTTTCCTGCTTTCCATTTGTGGTTGCTGTGGTTGCTGTGGCTGCTACTGTCACCCATGCTTAGCAACTTCTCACCAGTGTATTTAGTTTGTGATAAAATATAAGATATTCTGCTCTATAAAAGAAGGATATAGTATAATTTATTTTTGTAATGATTTATTAGATACTGTTCTTAAGCAGAAATGGAATTTAAAATTATAATATTATTTACTTAATTGTAATGCTATCCAAATATTTAAGTAATCTCTGTATATAGAGTAGTTTAAATTGCATTGAGCATAGAAAGTCCTCTGCAAAGGCATCCATCCCTTTGCGCAGATAACCCTCGTGCTTTCCCATAATCTAATAAACCAAACCGAGTTATCTGCATATTGAGTCTTTGTATGTAGAGTAATTTAAGCTATATCTGTATACAGAGTAATATTTTCCTTGATATTTTGAGCATTTGATACATTTAAAATAATTGCACATATTAGTACTAAGAATATCATCATAAAATTCATTTGACATTAAAATGGGTTTTTTATTGCTGTAAGTAATTTGTAATGTTTTACCATTTTCCAGACATTTTTTACTGTAGCAGATCTGATTGCTTATCACCAGCTGGAACCCATTCTACTTACAAGTCGTGGTGAGCCAGCAGGGAAGACTGTTTTAGTAAAATATCCAGAAAAAACTTAAATTCAAAAACACAAATGTATATTCTTTTTTCTGGTTTTAAACTGCAAATGTTTTTATAATAGAATTTTTAATAAAAAAGTCAGTAAGCAGATTTTTCCATCACATTATCCACATGGTTCATTGTATTGTTTATGCATTTTAAATTTTGTCTGTAAACTGAAATTGATTCTATTCACATGTTATGAATATATTAAATTTTTTACTATGTCCACAAGAGTTCAGTGCCATGTGCAACTGTACCTTTAAATAATCACCATTCATCTTGTCCATTGTATTTTTAACTATATGAATATAAAAAATTTGCTATCCAATAATAATAATATTAAGTTGCGAAAAATATATATGACTTGATGTTCAATAGTATTGAATTTTAAATTGCTACAAATGATGTTGGATTTTATTAAATGTTTTAGATTATATTTTTGCTAATGTTAAGAAAGGCATACTTATCATGTTTGTCATGTCATAATTTTTAAGTAGATGAACTATTTTCTGTACAAAATTTTTAAGTATAATGTTGCATTTTATAAGTATTTTATTAAATACCTTTTAGCCTGAAATAATTTTTAAATATATACAGTTTTAAAATGAATAGTAATTAGTATTTTACAAATGTGCTACCTAAAATATCAGTAAATTATTATATTAGATAACATTTTAGAAGTATATTGTTGAATCCTCACTTTCAGTCACCTTTCTTTTTCATTCTATTGCATTTCAGAGTGGGGGAGGGGTATAATTATTAATTTGGGTAAAATATTTGTTAATGGTCACTATGAAATTTTTAAAAATACTGATTTTGAGGGATATTTACATATAAAAAGGAATTTTCATGCTTTATTCTTGTAAAGAGTTCAGTGGAATTTTTGATTTATTAGGCAAACATATACATGTTTGTTTAAGTTGTCATAGTAGTGCTAGTTTCCATTTCCATTGCTCTTGTTAGTACTAAGCACGTTACATTTTTTGACTGATGAATGTCCCATTCCATCTCAGATTGTTTTAAGGTTTAAAACATTATTATGAGTCCCGTTTAGTATCACCAGATTTTATCTCTTCAGTCCACTTTATTTTGAGAGGTTATCCATACTGTGAAAGAATAGTGTTAACATGCAATTAAGAGACTTTGTTTCTTTCTGGAATTAAGAAAATAAGGTATTGCTGAAACAGATGAATATACAGGGGGAGCAGTGTGTAGATAATCTCACTGTATTCAATTAATAAAGCTGAACTGAGACATTTCTGTTTATATTTAAATGTCCTTTGTATTAGAATATCTGAAATTTATATCAAACAATAGCAATGCTCTTGCTTTTTACAAATTGTTTAAAATTTGGCTGCTAAAGATGAAAATTTTTATACAGTGCATTATTTTCTGCATATCAAAATAGAGGCAGAATATATAATGCTTTCATTATATATATATATTGTATGATTTCTTATTATTTCTTTTTTAAATCTTTCTCTAATTTGATGAAAGTATACTTATGATGATATTATGCTCAAACAATGATGCATATATTTAATTATATACATCAAGCCTGGTAAGCCTTCAAACAGAGAAAATTCCTTGACATCCTTGACACAGGGAGATAGCCTTCATAGCTTTTCCATATTCATAGCCTTTGATCATGGCATACTTTTAAATTCATTGTAAGCTAGCAGTCTGTTACGATTTCATTTTTTCTTATGCATCAGATCATAATATCGTATAATGGAGAAAAGTAATTCATGATGATGAAAAGGTGGACAACCTTTATGCATTGTAATTAAATTATATTAAATACTAAAATTCTAACTTTCCAAAGTTTTTTACAAAATGCAATAGAAAAAGTTGAGAACCAATAAGAACAATTTTTAGAACTGAAGCAAAGATGGAGAAGTGGGATTTTGAGATTTTTCTTAATTCCTTTTCCTATATATATATATATGAATGCATGCGCACACATATTCACACACACACACATATTTATGTGAATAAACCTGAATATAAGTTACAAGAATAACTTAAATTACATTTGATGTATATAAATTTGATTTAATGTGAATGTTTGTTGTATAAAAGTCATGGAAATGTATTTAACATTTCATAATAAATGAATGGATGAACTAAATTAGTGTAAACATGTAGATAGATGTAACTATACCTTGAGTGCCTTAAATAGCATATATAATGTTCTTTTTAATTTTTAATTCATCTGTTTTTAAATTCAATATATTTCATGATTAGAACCAGTTGTTCTTACCACTGATGCTCACTGTCACAGACTACTCTGATTCTGTGCCTGTAAACTGTTGAATACTTTGATTAAACTATACATCATATATCTTTATTTTTCCTGATTATAAAGTATTTTTGCTGAAATTTAATCTTTTTGTTTTAAATTCTGAAGTATGCTTTTATTTTCCTCATGTATGCTACAAAATTTAACTAACGAGTGAGCATTATATAGTGCAGCACTACATATGCGTATTAAAAATCATCATATAATAAATAGATTTTACATATCATAGGATTAAAGATTTCAGTAGTGTCTTCTCCCCCAATACATTGTGTGCACATGCTCATACTCCATTTTTTAAATATGGCCAAACTTGTTAACATATTTTCTAACTTTATTTTGTAACTCTGGTCTTGCTTAGTTTATTGTGTTGATCTGAAACTAATTTTATTCTAAGGTGTAATTTAAATCTGCTGATGTGAATGTCTTTTTTACACACGCTTTTTTGTTTGCATAGTATAGTGCAAATGCTTCACATTCCAATTGCTTATGCTCAGGGGGATAAATATTTTATGATATGATATATACAGTGAGGCTTATCTGCTGAATGGATAACTGTTCCTATTTCTACTATAAGTATTGGGAGTTTTTTTTTCCAGTTATTAAGTTTGTATTATAGTTTTTATTATTAAGTGTAGAAAATTATATATTAATTATCTGCTAGTCTAATTCTTAAGAATTATATTATAAATGACTTGTGTACAGACTTACAAAAACTGTTTGCATATTGCAAAATAGTTTATATATATATATATACATTTACTCCAGGTATAGATATGTGTATGTATATTGTCTTTTGAGAAAGTAGAATATTAAAATATGTTTTGAAATTATTTGATAATATGATAACGCATACATGTGAATCATGTCTTCTAGCTTGTAAAATATTTTTAAAAATAATTATTTGACAATATATTGAATATATGAAATTATTTCAAGATTTTACTGTGATTAACTGGTTAAAATATTTGTTATCGACAAATGCATTTGTTTAAAATACTTTAAAAAATAAAGGCAGATTGTGTTACTGTTATACATTCTAGTCCCTTGTTTAATTTTATTAGAATAGGAACACTATGAATCAAGGAATTATAACAGAGAACCAAAAATTAACCTTAATACAGTTAAAAGATCATAAATATTTATGCAAGTGAGTTCTTGATATTATGTTGAGATATCAGTAAATAACAGCCAAAATCACTTAAAAATTATGCATAAATGAAAAGCGGGAGCAGTGATCTCATTTTGAATCTGTATATGAGAAACTAGTAGACATTCATTAAGTAATGAAGTTACAGTATTGGAAATATTTTTGCATTATTTCAGCAGGTTACTGTGAACGTCTTGAGAAGGCATTCGAGAGGAAAATGAGATAAAAGATGACTCATCAAGTGGTTCTGCAGTTTTTTAGATGAGATAGTTGTTGCTAAAACACTGAATGTAGTGAGATTAAACAACTGTTTTTAATCCTTTCTATGCATATCCTAATTTGTAACTAATATTTAGACTACTTTTGACCCTGCCTCAAATATATTATTCTCAAAATGTCGTATTCTTTTTATTCACTTTTTTCTTCTCACAATTATGCTCAGCTCTGCTGAGTTGGTCTTTTGGACTACTATCCTGGTTTTGAATTGTACTGTAGTTGCACTATCAGTGGAAATGCAAGCTGAAATTTGCACCCAAGCCACTTGGAGTGTTTCTGTGTTTGTAAAACATTTGGAATATTTTCACATCAAGTATTATTAAATAACTTAAAATTACTGTATAAGTGCTAGCACTTTGTTAGTGTTGATTTGTTCTATTTGAAAAACATCCAACCTCTTTTACTTCTAACTTCTTTTCTCAATATGCTGCTCTAGGAAAGAATAAAGGATGTACTGGTGTTTGAATACGAGCTGGATAGAATGATGGGAATTGAAAATTTTGAATTGGATTGAAATAATTTCGTTGAAATGTTGGTTGCATGTTGATACCGTAACCTCTGCCCATCCTTCGGCTTCCTGATATCTCATTTGTTTCATGATCAGAAAAAATACCACCTCGGATAATTTCAAAATTACCATTACCGAGAATATTTTGATTTGTTTGACTTTCTTTCACAGCAAGATCATCTGTTGGTGAGTCTTTAAATCTTGCTTTCCTTTGTACATTTTGTTTTTTTAATTTTTTACCATAAGGCCCAGGTACTGGTATAAACCCAGAATCTTCAGATTCAGAACCAGGGTTATACTTTCTTGAGAACTGTATCTTATCTGCTTTAGGAACTGAGTCTGCTTTTTGAGTTGGTTTAGTTTTCCTTATTCTTGTTGAATTAAAAACCGATGAAGTGTCTATTAGATCAGATGTTTGATTCTGTTTGCTTCTTTTGTGTCTTGCACAATTGAGGTTACATTTTTCTTTCGAAGTTGCTTTTAGCCTTTCTCCATATTGCGAGGGTTCTTTATAGTTTTGTGAATGTCTTTCTCTGCCAGTCACATGCGTTTTAGCTGTGGTTGGCGAGGAAGTTGTAGATGCATCTATTTCTGAAAAATAGAATTGCATCATCATTATATATAAACATCATTATGTATAAAAAATATTTAGTAATAAAAATACTTATATTTAATAAATATGTACACGGAGGAAAAATAAAGGAATAACTATGAAAAGGTGCTTTATGTTAATTCTATTAACTGGAGTCAAATGAAAGGTAGTTTGTTATAACAATTACTCATGACGTTCTCCGCCACTGACACTATAGGTGAGATAGTTGGTTATAATATATTTGTCTTACGTGCTCCGTCTGTTCGGCGCTACAGAGACTGGTCCCAGAGGAGAAGTCCCATATTAGGAAGGGGAGTCACCAGTTGAAGTTCCCCATGAGGTAAATACTACGCTAATCATGCTACCGCCCCGGGTCTCAAGTCCGAGACGGCAGACCTTAAAATTTTTTTCTATAACCATTGCTACCCCCTTCTTTCGCACGGCGTCAGCACTCCCTGTTCCCCGGGATCACAGTGGCGGGAAACTTGCACGCTTGGAGATCTGATTGGTCGTCAAAAATGCTACCCACCAGTACCAAAGAATATGTACATAGAGGTTCTTTGCCAGTACTACGCGGGCTGCTTCGCTTTAGGGAAACTAAACGGAATTCGCTGAACAACTGACTAAACCCTGCACCGCTAACGATATCTCTAATTTGGGGACCAATGGTGTAAAGGACCCTTGGTGTAAAGGACGGTCTTCCTTTGGGGTTCTGTAAACGCCAGGCTCATGTTTTTATCCTCCGAAGCCAAAGTACAAATCAGAGCCAGCACAATAAACGATTGCCGGGAGAAAGGAGTAGTTGGTTAGTAGTTCAAAGTCAATGTTATCGCGCAATGCGATCATCTTCGCAAAACAAATATTTATGCAAAATATTGCTTTCATTTTTTCGGTACAGGTGGAAAAAATGCAAAGAGTGTTTCAAATTTTAATTTCAAGAACTGTATGAGTGGATGAAATTTTTGCAAATGGAAGGTAGAATGCACAAAGAGAAGGCATTTGACAGATTGTGAGAAATACTGTGCGAGAATAGAAGCAAAACAGACAGTGACACAGACCTGTCAAGACTTAAAGGTGATCAAAATCGTCGTGTCAGGAATCTGGAAACAGTTTAACGATACTGATGATGAATTCAGACAACAAAATCAAAGTGGAAAACGTGCCACAACAAACTCTGAGGACAGCTATTTGACAGCGATTGCTAAAACAAGTAGCCAGCTCTTGACGTCAGATCAGATTGCAAGAATCTGTGCTGCAACTACAGGATTAGACTAAGACTATCCGTATATACTTTGAGTGGGAGACTGCTATACAAGGAAACTTCTGATTTGTGTTTCAGTAACTCCATGCTACTAATTCCGCCTTGTTGCAGTGGTGCAAAGATTATCGTGACCTTAGTACCACAGACAAGAACTGAGTTCTTCTTACTGATGCATCTCGGTTTTATTTAGAGAGTGGCATCAGACATATTACAATATGAAATAAGCAAAACACACGTAGCGAGATTGAAAACATCGGTGAAAAGCAGTACAATTGTGATGAAATCATGATACGGACAGACATCATTTTAAAATGGTCGTCCATACCATTGATTACACCACCTTTTGTACATTTTTACTAGTGTAACTATGAACGTTGAAATATGCAGAGATAGATTTCCGACTTTTGTGTCAATTTGTATAAGGGTACTATCTGTAATAATTTTCTTTTAATGGACTATAATATTCCTTCTCATTGCATGGCATTAGTTACCGATTATCTTAAAAGCCAAAAAAAGAATTCATTCTTAGGCATTAGAATCATTTTTGGCAACTATTTTCAAGAGCATGAGATCTTTAATATGTTTTTCAAAAACTAAACTAAAATAAAAAAATAAACAATCTATATTTCCTTAATTAGTGAGCGATGTAAAAGCATTCGATACATTTCTTGATAATTTATTGTGTCGTACGATACCGGTAACCTTAGACCGCTAGGTCATTGGTGACATTCGTTTAACTTTATTTTCATAATTTACTTAAATTTATTGTGCTGACTTACTACGGTGATCCATGACTTCGACGGTCACCAGTTTAGCAGCCGAGCGGTAAAGTCACTGAACACTGGTAGTTCAACTTGGGTTCTAGTCCAGGCGAATGGGCTGTCTACATAGTGGTTTTTGTGTTTTTCTCTCTGTGTCATGTGGATTCGAGCCAGTTCCTTAGAAAGTCCTCCGCAAAACCATTCTTTCCCTTAGGCAGATAGCCTTCTCGAGTGCTTTGCCATAACCAACGGTCACCAGCTTCGATTTAATTTTATTTTAATATCTGTTGCATTCGCATAATTTAACATTCACTCAGTTAATAGTATGTCTAATTAATATGTTTTGTGAAAATTTTGCAGCATTGTTATAATTAATAAGAAACGCTTATATTATGTATCTGGATATAAAATCCTTCGTTTCTCCTTATTTTTCCTTCCTTTTTATTTTGTAAATATTCATACAGTTGGAGTACCGTATTAATCAATTTTTATCATTCGTTTTTCCGATTTCATCCATGGGAAATAGTTTATAAAGATTATAAAGGATAACTCTAATAAAAAATTTTAATATTCCTTTTAAATTAGACACGCATATCACAGACATCCTGTGATTTATTTATAAAAAAAAAAAGTTTGCAAAGCGAAACTTTGGAATATTTCTTATGCAAAATATGTTCCAAAATAACATTGTTATTTTAAATAATAAGTACAAAAAATGAACTCGCAATTGTTTTGGAAACTATTCCTAATCATGGATTATCAATAAATGTATTTATTCGGAGCTATTTTCCAAATACGACATTACCTTGATATTCTTCATTGTCTTCCTCTGGATTACTTTTTGATTACTAATCAATTACCAGCCTTGATTGAACAGTTAATCAGGATTCTACTGTACCTTGCCAAAGTTAAGCTTTGTTTTTTCTTGCAACGCTTGAAAAAAAGTGCAGATCTGGCACGTTGTATATCGGCATAAATAAAAATATATATGCATTCAGTTTACTACCTGTTGAAACTTACGTCACAACGGGGGAAAAAATGGAAATTGAAGGAATGATGAAAAAAAAGAAAGAAAGAAAAAATGTAAAAAACATTAAAATTAGGGCATTTTAATCTGAATCTTAGGTCATTGCATAGAAAGGACATAGAAGTGAATAAGCAGACAATTCCAAACTTCCTGTACTAATATGTAACATTCATTTCTTACAAAGAAAAAGATTAAAAGTATTATTATTTAGTTTTCGTAGGTATAGTAAATACACTCACGTTTGTGAAAATTGCAACACCATGAAGGACTTACGCGAGTGAGCTGAAATTTTCAGGAAATGCAAAGTAGCGCATGATATGCAAATGATTAGAATTGCAAATCCGTAGCGCATGCGTATGCTGAGCAGCGCCCTCTGAACGGCTGATGGATCCGAATAAATAGACGGATGTAGCGAGGCGTGTATGGTTATCGGTGGTTATCTGCTAGTGGTAAACGTTAACTCAATCTGTACTTATGCCTCGTCGACGAAAGAGAGCGAGATTTGAACAACTTACAGAGTTTGAACGAGGGAGAATCATCGGCCTTCGTGAAGCTGGATTGTCGTATCGTGCAGTAGCCTCTCGTGTGCAGCGTAACAGCAGCACAGTGATGCGCGTTTGGAAGCAGTGGACGGACGAGTGTCGGACAACTCGGAAATCCGGGAGTGGACCCCGAAATGTGACGTCAGCTCGCGATGATAGACACCTGGTCCGCATGGCGCGGACGGACCGTACAGCTTCCTCTAGACAATTGGCAGCACTGTGGTCAATAGCTACAGGTGTTTCATTGTGTGCTTCATCAATTCGTAGACGTCTGCTGCAGTGTGGACTGCGCGCACGGACTCCTTTATACAGGATCCCCCTAACGCACGACCATCGCCGCCTGCGGCTACAATGGGCCAATCAGCATAGAGACTGGCGTGCTGATTGGCAGCATGTCGTGTTTTCTGACGAATCCCGCTTTAATTTGTGGTACCATGATGGCCGCATTCGTGTCAGACGCTATGCCGGTGAACGCCACCTTCCGGAGTGCATTATCGAACGCCACAGTGGACGAACACCCGGAGTTATGGTCTGGGGCGCCATAGCATATCATAGACGATCTCAATTGCTACGAATTGTGGGCAATCTGAACAGCAACCGGTATATCCGTGAAGTTCTACAGCCCGAAGCTGTTCCCTTCCTTCAAAGCTTGCCAGGCGCTGTATTTCAACAGGACAATGCCCGCCCTCATACTGCTCGGATTGTTAAATCCTTCTTTGCAGCGCAGCAGGTACAGCTTCTTCCTTGGCCTGCGTGTTCCCCGGATATGTCGCCAATTGAACATGTGTGGGATGTCATTGGTCGGCGTCTTGCTCGTGATCCTCGTCCTGTTGCGTCTGCAGACGAACTTTGGGTACGCGTACAAACGATATGGAATGCTCTTCCTCAGTCAGACATTCAAACTTTGTTTGACTCCATGCCACGTCGTGTAGCAGCACTTATTGCGGCGCGTGGTGGCCACACAAAATACTGATTCTGATCTCTTGTTCTTGTTTGTTTGCTTTGAACATTTAATCATTTATTTGTACCACTACCACTCAACTGTGTATTAAATTGCATTCAATTATGACGATTCCTTCTTGGTGTTGCAATTTTCACAAACGTGAGTGTATGATGACTCAACAGACTGAAACACCGCGAAAGCGCTCATGGACATCGTTGGCTTTTCACGTGCAGTCGCAGGTAGAATTTTGCTAATTTTTACTGAAATATTTTTTGCGAAGGAAAAAGAAAGAAGGATTTGTACTACCTGCATCTGATATTATCGAATTATAACATTCTAATTATAAGTAGATTTGTATCTAATTCGACACGCATGTGATCTTTTTGATAAAGGTATTTCACGGTTCAAATACTTTGCTACTAACTTATCTCATGCAATGCTGTTTTATTCATTCTTGATTACATTTGTGCAACTTTAGATCACGTCTCAAGCATGTTTCTTGGAAGTAACGAATTGTTCTGTTTAAGCGTAGTATCGATATAGGCAATTAAAATGTTACAAATTGAGATAAATAAAAACTGAGCTTTAAGGCCGTTTATTCAAGTTACTGTCATGTTGTTAATATAAATTGCTCCTTTTTGTTTCAGTCTAATGATAACCAACACCAGAGCTTAATTTCTAAAATTAGAAATGTCGAAGCCCTCTGGAAGGCCGTCAGAAAAGGGGGGAATAAATAAAAAAGTCAATAATGAATAATTAAATAATTAGATCAAAATTAAATATCAATAAAATGTAAAAAAAGAAATAAAAATTCAATAAATTATTAAACTAATCATAAATATTTCATAAATAATTAGGTTAAAAAAAATATCTGACCTGGTCTTATTTGGGACTCGGCTGGAATTACAGTTTCACTAAAAACTAAGAAATAGTTCAGCCAGCCGACCGAATTTAACCCCTGAATATACGGTATAATGTACTCTTTTAAGGGATAATAGATAAAAAAGTCATTCTTTTTCCAGCACACCAATGAAAAATGATAACAATGGTAAAAGCGTCACTAATAAGAATAGAGAGAATGGACAGTAAGGTTATGCTTAATCAGTTACGGTAAAGTAACTCGAGGGCTATCTGCCTATGGGGAGGGATACCTTCCTGGAGGAATTTAAAGGGAAACCATGAAAGCGCCCATTCAGCCAGCCCGTTCTCCGGGTTTGAACCTAAGTCGAACTACCAGTGTTCAGCGACTTTACCCTCAGCCGTTGGCGAGCGTGAGTTTGGAAGAAAATTTTAACGAACTGTAGCTTCGAAAATAGAGGAATGAGTCGAATACTTGCTCACCGTGATGTCCTGCCGATATAATTCTAGCTGTCAAGCAGAATGCACCGAGAGGAGGGGGGAGGAATTTCCTTTAAATTTGATCCGATAACACGAGAACAAATGTAAGGTTCTTTACAAGTGACAATTTTAATCTCCCATAGTTGGTGACTTATTTCAGAAAGTCTGTAGGAGCTCTGCAGTGGGAAGTAACTAGCTTTGCACCTGCACGACAAAAGCGATCACTTTCAGTATTTTTGAGAAGGAAATATTTACCCGCTATTATAAATCCATTGCATTTCTTGAAGAATAAATCTTTGACACGTGGGTGGGGGTTTGTCTCTTCTTAAAAGTATGAACCTCCATCAAAGTATTTTTTCCCAAGGTAAGATACGTATGCATTCAGAAGTTAGATTCGACTTTTAAGGCATACTTGTTTTTAAAATAAAAATTTGATCTTATGTTTCGCTTACATAAATGCCGGAGCCTTTTTAAACAGGGCTCCGGCTAGAATTACTATTTATCTCAGAAACAGAATTACTGGAGTTGGGATCTGCTGGGCTTCGCGCAATTAAAGCTCTGCATAAGTCTAAGTTATAGTTTTTATCACCGTTCTCTAGAGTTCTTACAGAAATCTTCCATCTCCTAGAAACTTATCTCCCTCCACAGTTTCTTTAAATTGTAAAAAGGATGTAAAGTTAGCAGGTGGAATAATTTTTAAGAACTGAAAAAGTTAATTATTTTGCTCTTAACTAAATTCGAAAAATCACATCAGGGGTCGAAATTCAAATCCAAGCGAAATAACGAAGCTATTGCCAAACTCTAAGATGGAAAAATTACGTTACTAAGAAATGCTAAAATGTTGAATCTTTAGAAGCATTTCATTTATGTTCCACGTTATAAAAGTACATTGCTCATCGGCACGATAAATTGAATCATTAAAAAGCAATTTGTACCCGACATTAGATATTTCTAATCGTCTTACAAATTTTTCTTTCCGTTATATTGCAAAACCAGAGCCTATATGATCGGCATGACATGGTAAGAGTTGCCATTCTCAGAGATATAAGATCTTTAAAAGTTCAATTTTCAAGCAGCATGGCTAGAAACGTAGTCATAAATTTTGAGCCATATTGATAACCTACGCTACCATGCAATACATCATACACTCAGACTGGCAAATAACCAGTCTTCAAAATGTAACTAGTCGACATGATTTAAATCATCGGTTTTTATTTTGTATTATAACTACACTGCTCAATAAAACGAGACATTTAAGATCACCAAACGCAATTCTTGATAATTTAATTTTTAAAAAGACATTTAAGGTATGTTCAATTGATAATTTTCATGAATATATGAAACACTGCTATTATAAAAAATGCTTCTAGCACTTCACACTATGTATCCCAGTGTAAAATTTTCTATTTTTTAATACATTTATGTTTATTAAAACACATCCTATTATACATAATCTTTTCACGTCAGTTTACAACCCTAGAAAACAGATCTCCAAATTTTGAAGTCGTTACGTTACATTGCTCTGCGCTGCTAGGTCGTTTATCTTTCATGAGACTTGGCAAGTGCATCTATTGCACAAGGTATAAGTTCTGCTATTTATTTTTTCACTTGCCCTTACAAACGCAGTTTTCTGAGTGCTGCTGTACCACGTGAAAAAAGTTTTCTAAACAATTTAAACAGTCTTTTAAACAATAACTGCTTAACAAAGAGAACGACTAAAAAATAACAACATTAGACTTTTAAACAGAAACATTCCCCCCCCCCCGTGTAACGGGAAGCAAAGTCGAAAAACGCATTCAGTCAAACCGTTTGCCGAGATTAACTTCCGAGTTGCATTACCAGTGTTTAATAGTCTTATACACACGGCTATTGTTAATGACAGGGTGAAAATCACCAGTTTCCCTAACGTATTGTGCGTACTTAGTGTATGATTATTTATACTTTGATACTTGGTCGGTATACTGGCCTGCTGTAGGTTATAATGTTCCCTACTATTGTCAGTTATTGAAAGAGTCTCATCAGGGCCTGATCTGTGATGCAACCATAAAGAATATTCTCAAAAAGAGCTAAGTACCTGACAGGGACAGAACACATTGAAACGCTTTGCTTCTAAAACTGAAGACCGGGGAGGGTTGGAGACTGTTCGGTGTCGATGCTGTTAGTCTCTCAGAATTCTCGCATTTGCAAAGACACAATGTCAAACTGAATAGTAAAAGAACTAGGGAATTCTGCTTTCCCATTGATCATCCTGATTGTTCAGTGTAGTACGCAGCAAATGAGCAACCTAGGGCCTAAAACATCCATCTTCCTCGAGAATGTCGTACTGCAAGATTTCTGCGAAATTTGCTGGGTCATTTCTTAAATGTCGCTCATAAAATCTTCCATTAATCCCTGAGGTGAAATCTTTGATTGATTCTACTTTTAGATCCGAGTGCAGGCTTCTGTTCTTTATAAAATACGGGGCGTCTGTGATCATTCTAAAGGACTATTTTGCAACACCTGAAGTTTTTGGTAGTCTTTCTCGCTGGCAGTAGTCCAGATGGCACACGCATGCTTAGTAAGAGGCCTAATAGATGTGATATACACTGGTGTGCAAAAATTAAGGACGAAGTCGAAAAATTAGCATATCAGCTGAACGAAGAGGCAGAGCGGACAGAAAGACCAATCAGGAGATTAAGTAAGGTGATGTACGGTAGCACATGAGCAGATATGCAGGTAGACGTAATGGGGGAGTGTCTGAGTAGTATAAAGCATGCTGTCGGTGTAAGATCAGTATTTCTGGCAAAGAGATTGCACGCCGTATAGCAGTTAAAATCACACCGAGTTGCTGCCTCAGCGAGAAATGGCGAATAATCAATCTGTTAGACATCTGGATGCTTTTACCCGAGGTCGAATCATTGGGAAGTTGGAGGAAGGCCTCAGTGTGACAAGTGTGGCTGCAGAGTTCGGAATAGGCTCACAGCATCGTTTCACGACTTTGAAGACAATTTCAAACTACACGAACAGCTATCCGGGGATTTAGTAGTGGTCGTCCACGAGGAACCACACCCGCAGATGATCGGTATATTGCCTTACAGGCCAGAAGAAACAGGCGGCAGACAGCAGGAGAAATCGCTAGACACACGACACAGGCGACTGGACGACCGATATCGCGTTTTAGCGTGGCCAGAAGACTGCACGGTGGTGGTCTGTTTGCACGACGCCCTGTACGCTGTGTACCTCTAACGCCTGCCCATCGGAGAAGGCGTTCTCTGTGGTGCCGGGAACACCGGAATTGGAGAGACAATGAATGGGGACGAGTACTCTTTACAGATGAGAGCAGATTTAGTCTGAGTTGCGATCTGGAGAGAGCGGGGAAGCCGCAATCATCCCTCGAACATCATTTTGTTCTCGTTTGGGGAGGCATCACCTGTTGGTAGTCGTACAGACCTTCACATCTTCGCCGTAGGTTCAGTCAACGAGACCCGTTATTGTAACGAGATTCTTCTTCCATATGTGCGTCTTTTTAGAGGCGCTATGGGTCCGCAGTTCCTTTTCATGGACGACAATGCACCATGTCATCGCACAGTAGCTGCCGAACAGCTCTTACAGAGTGAGGATATTGAACGTATGGATTGGCCGGCACGATCTCCGGATCTCAATCCCATCGAGCATGTATGGGATTTTCTAGGCAGACGCTTGGCAGCTCGTACCTTACCACCAGTAACGATTCCGGAGCTTCGATTGGCTCTGCAAGACGAATGGGCAGCAATGCCTCAACAACTCATTGACACCCTCATTCTCAGCATGGGCAGACGCTGTGAAACCTGCCTAGCAGTCAGGGGAGATCATATCCCCTATTAAAGACCGGATATTTCTTGCTGGACACCCATCACAGGGATGTTTCGGCCTTCAGTCGCATTGCGCTCCATGCTTCGTTTTCAATAAAGCTTCTTTTTAGCCCTCTGATTTCTCTTTTAGTAAGTGTTGCTTACATTACTCATGTCCTTACGTATTGGGGATCTTACGGTATTAAATGTGTTGATTTGGAAAGCTTTTGTACAAAGTTATATTGAAAAAACCGTCTCGTCCTTAATTTTTGCACACCAGTGTAGATTCTACTCTTCAAACTGATAGAAAGCTAATTATTTTTAAGCAGTGGGAAAAGTTTGAACATTATTCCGTATGCTTTTCCACACACATTGGCCGTGTGAGTGGACTAGGTGAATGACCTATTACAGGAAATCCCCAGTTGACCGGCGCTGTTCACTATAGAAACTAAGGTACCGAAGAGCCTTACATCTTTCATGATAGCTGCCATCTTACGGTACTTCCTAACCAACAAAATTTTTTATTTGTCAGGTTGAATACTGATTTTCCATTTGCTACACCATTTCTCAATGGCGGAGATCTTTTCCCGTATCTTGACGAGGGCGTGATTTGGCGATGTGGATTTAATAGCAACAGCTGTATCATCTGCGTAGCAAGCCAGGAGCATGTTGTGGTCGTCTCTAAAACTGGAGAAGTCGTTGACATACAGAATGTAAAATATCGGCGCCAAGATAGAGCTTTGCTGATTATTTAAGATTACAAGAAGTATTTTATTTAGCTGATTATATACCTGCGTCCACAAAAGTATTTACCCGACCTTTATTTTCTCAACCGTATATCGTACACATATACTTCCAATTACAAAAATGTTTTAAATAACGACAGATTCATGCTTTGACGTTTTTAAATTTAAAGAAATCAGTTTTGTAAAAATTATGAAATCTAACTTTTTAATACGTTGCTTCCGAACATACATTTAGGAAAATTTTGTATTCTTTGTAAAAAATAAACACAAAAACGACGTCAAATTAACTGATTAGTAATATTTTCGTTGCCGAACAAAACTAAAAGCGTCCTAGTCATGTTACAATGCTGATTTGGATTATCAGATTCAAATCCCTTCAATGGGCACCTTAAATTATGTGTAAGAGGTGAGATTGGCTGACATTTTCTGTCTGGTATGCGATTTTTATTATAAGTCTGAGATATTGTTGTTGAGATTAAAAGGATCTCACGAGAAAGGTAAAAAGTGTAGTTTTCATCAAAGATGACAATAGTTCATTTTAACACATTAATTTTCTAGACAGAATGATTTTGCATATTGAAATAATGCAGATTCATTATTGGACATTTCGTAAAAGAGAGCAATAATATAATCTTGAAAAAGGAAAATTTTTCATAGACGATTTGAGCAGACATGCTTCATAAGCCACACATCTACTTGTCAATGGCGCTGTTTTATTCTGCACGTGCGATGGAATCATAACAAAGTATAAAACAGTATACATTACGAAAAACACTCATAGCATGTCTGTGGAAATCTGGAAGTAATAGCTTACTTCGAGATACAAAAAAAAAAAAAAAAGAGATTTAAGACATAAAAAAAGTACTATTGATTTTATGTTTGAGAGAATATATATGGATTATGAGAAAATATTGTATTAAGAAATTCGAGTTTCAAATTCGCTGGAACAACCTTGTATTTGGCGTACATTTACTAAAAACGCTCAATCGATTTCGAGGGCAGCTACAGGTCCCTCCTCATCAGGAGAACAAAATACCTAGAAAGGGAAAGCAACCTCAGTAACGGCTTTTTACCCTCGGGTAGAACCACGCGCGAGGAGGCAACGCCATCTATCGACAAAAATAATAAATTAATAATTAATAATAATTATTATCTCGAAAGTTTGCTTGGAGGTGCTTGAAAGATTTATCCTTCAAAGTTTTCTTGGTGATTTGCCCTTTAAGTAATTTAACTAATTTTCCAAAGAATAAAACGGATTAAATAGCTACCCTTTAAATGTTAGATTCAAAATCTAGTTGCAGAATTTTCCTCTTTTTAATTGTATTTATATAATTTCCTTTAACGGAAAATAAAGCTTTCGAAGCCGCAAACACGTGTATAACTGAAAAATGAATTTTTTCCCCTTTCCCCCGTTTTGTTGAAAATTACTTGTTATGTTGTGAAGATGACGAGCGATTATTAAGCGAATTACTTCTCTTCCAGTATAATAAACATGTGTTATGACCCACTATACTACAGTAATGCATTCACTCTAGCATAAGATCGAAAAATTCTTTTGCTCTGGTTGGGAGGATTATGTACTTTTGCTTCACGAACTGTAATAAAATTTAAATCCAATTCAGAAATGTAAAGTTTAAATTGCATATACTTTAAAATTATTCACTGACTTTTGTTCTTGGCATAGTAAGAAATGTTTGTTTATAAGAATACAGTAATCCCTACAACTGGGAATGACATCTCTTCTGAAGGATATTCTAAAACAAAACAGCTCTCGAAAACATTAAGAGGAAAATTCGTAAGCAGATTACAGTTTGTTTCACGCATAATAAATGAATGGCTTTAAAAATGCAAAGCTGCGGCGAAGTCGTTAATTTCATTTACGAAGCCAGCAATATTTGCAGGAAAAAGTATTTAACGCGAAATGAATAAAAACAAGGTAAACATGTTTTAAAAAATCTGTCATAATCTTAAACTATATGAGATGAAAAAAAATAAAAAACAAATAGCACTTTTCAAATTTGAATAATTTTGACGATTAGTCTGTTTCATCTGAATAGCTTCCAAAATGTATATGTTTGAATACCGATGAGAACTGCGTCTGACTGTTCAATTTGAAAAATCTAAAGTACAGTAGTATATATGTATTAAATTAAAACCCAATTATTATTGTCTACTGTCACCTTACGAAAGTTGCTACAATAGGTCACTTAAACACAAAAACTTTCTTAAAATTGCCCATTAATATTTCACTTAGTTAATATTTGGGAATAGAAAATGCACTCTGATAATCAAAATTAAGGTTACAAACACAAAAATGTGATATCTCGAAAAATAATTGGTTTATTGTAATTAAATTAGATGTCCAGTGCCGTGGAGTAACATAAAAAATAGCAGTAGTAACATAAAAGGTAATCAGATAATATATATATTTTGTGATACGCAAATGAAACGTAGAAGGCCAAAGCATGAGTCCCCTAAATGAACAGACTAATAAGGAGAGTGACGATCCAATGTTTGAAGGTCTTGGTAGGGTGTTGACGTCTTGTAATGTTGTTGTTTTGTCCTGGAGACTTCCAAACCCGCTGTATTGGATTTAAATTTGATGACTTCGCTGGCTACACCATACGATGAACAGCCTTTTTTCTCCAGAAACACGTCGACCGATTGAGTTCTGTGGGGTCCTGCACTATCATCCTTAAAAATAAGGTCATTTCCAACAGTTCTTGGAAAAGGCCTCACATAAGGTTCAAGAACCTCATTCCGATACTGCTATGCAGTCGCAGTACCTGTTTCGTAGATATGCATCGGCGTGCATCCGTTCAACTTGATTACACTTCCACCAAAGTGAATTATTTCCTTTATGTTGGAGAATGATAGCGAGCAACAATTTTTCCTGCAAACTCTTTACAGACACTAAGCTTCCAAATTCAATAGAGAGGTCCTGAAAGAACATTCTAGGCGTGATTTCTCTGTGGTTTTGTCCACTTAATGCTAAATATCGATCATGTCTAGCAGTATACTTTTATAAGTCATATGTGCATTCTGTATGATAATTTAATGGATTCTTTTGTGTATCTGTCTATATTTTTTTGTTACCTGAGCCTAACTCAACAAGTGTATTTCCATTTATTTTGTCTGTTGTATAGTATTATAGTATAGCATTATTTTTCTTATTGTATGTTTAAGAGGTTTCTGTTTTCCTACGCATATTTTGCGTAGTATTTACTGAACTGTAACAGAGACTGAGTAAATTTAGTTAATGGCAGAGTTACGATTTCAGACATTAGCCTGTGGTACTCAGAGCCACTCTTTGGCAACATTAAGCCCCAGTGGTACCCTGCTTACACATAATAGTACTTACATTAGTTATACCGAGGCTACTACCAGTTTCCCGCTAGTGCATGTGCTTAACTTTCTCATGGCATCGTCTAAGGATCAACTAAGTCAGCCAGCCCTTACAGAAGCATTCCCAGTGGTTCATGATAATTTACCTCCTGCGGAAGCAGGCGCGACGAGAGTAAGCAGCTTCCTTTCCTTAAGTGCCGAAGTGTTAAAGATTCTAGGAGAAGATAGACTTAGACTGAGGAAAACTGAGAAAAAATTAATCACTGACGCCCTTGATCTAGCTCAAAATAAAATAATTGAGCAAGAGTTAAGAATAGCTAGCCTGGAAGACTCCTGTAGTTCCTTAGAGAACAGTTACGTCAGCAGGCATTACGAACATCGGAGACCGCACTGGCAGTTCAGCAAGGTGATCCTAAACAGGCATCCGCTAATCAGCCTTCAGAAAGCTCGGACCCTTTCACACTTGTTCAGCGCAAGAAACGCGTCCGCAGCAAAATGAGCCCCTCAGAACACGTGTTGCTGATTACTCCTAAGGACAACGGTCAAATTCCAGAAACGTTACAGGAGCAGCTAGCTTCATCCATATCGCCAAAGGAACTGAGCATCCCTATAAAGGAAATTAGACAGACAAGAACAAAGGAGCTTTTAGTCCGCTGTGCTTCAAAACGGCACAGAGACGCACTTAAGGAGGCAATTTTCGCCAACGCCAAAATCGGATGCACAGTCAACCTGCGAGAGCTTAGGCCCCTAACAGATTCTGTCATAATTTTTGGAGTACCTGCAGCTTTCTCAGAAGAAGACATCACTGCAGCGTTTGTTAATCTCTTTCCACCCAGCAAAGAGAGTGCAATAACACCTAGAGCCCCACTTCATAGAACGGACTCCAAAAACAATTGGATAGTCAGCCTCGACAGGGACTATTTTCAGAAGATAGGATCCAGGAAACGTTGATACCTAGGATTCAGCTCCTGCCCATACCGAAGATACGTGAGGGTAACTAGGTGTTACAATTGTCAAGAGCTAGGGCATCTAAGCCGCAACTGCAAAAACGTGCCAGCCTGTGTGCAGTGTGCCCATACCCACGAAACGCCGGAGAAAGAATGCAGTAAAAGCCCCTCTTGTATCAACTGCACAAAGTGTAACCAACAAGAAGGTACCAATCTAGATTGCCATCACCCAGCAAGTGCTAGAGAATGACCCATCTACCGGAAAGAATTCCAGATGCTGCTGAGACAGAGCTGACAAGAGTAAAATTAGTTCAAGGACGATGTCAACGTCTCGAACCTCTATCCTTTTTACAATGTAACCTGCAGAGAGCCATAGCGGCAACAGCTCAGATGCTCCACCAGCAACTTGAACTGCAGATAGCCTTCGGGCTCTTTCAGAAACCTTATGTCAGCAAAAGCAAGACTCTTAATGGTATCAGCTCTCATAGTAAAGCATTCCTCTCAGAAAACGGTATGGCAGCAATAGTATACAATGGTCCTATGCTTCCCACACTGTGGAGGAGGACAGAGCATAGTGTATCAATAGTTATAGACACAATGGAGGGGCTGTATATTATCAATTCTTCGTACTTTCCCCCCAGCAAAGATATCGATGATCTTTTCTTGGAGATGGACTTCTTAGTCAACATCCAAACACGTAATATCATATGGGGCGGTGACTTTAATGCCTCCAGTTCTCTCTGGGGGGCAATGAGGGAAGATCTGAGGTCAGCAGCAGTCATGGATTTTCTCAACTCACACAATTTAGTCATATTAAACACATCAGATTCACCGCCACTTTTGATACAATCAGAGCCAAAGGATGCCCTGATCTCACAATTACGTCTCCATCTTTCGCTCCAGTTATTGAAGACTGGAATGTAGCAGATCTTTTCACCCTCAGCGACCATCGTGCCATAACTTACAGCCTGTTGCCAACCATTAATGTACTACAGAGGCTCAGGTTTAAAACCAAATAGAGGAGTAAACACACTGAGAAGAAATATGGCACGCCGTATAGAAACATTAAATAACAAATTCATAAATTGTGCCACGACGCAAGATCTAGACCGCGCATATGACTCCCCGATTGGAGCTTGCCAAGAAGCGTGCAGCAACACATTTAGGTATAAGAAATGCCAGACAAGGAAAGAAGCGGTGTGGTGGAATGAAGC
Organism: Stegodyphus mimosarum; assembly: GCA_000611955.2. Taxonomy (NCBI): domain Eukaryota; kingdom Metazoa; phylum Arthropoda; class Arachnida; order Araneae; family Eresidae; genus Stegodyphus; species Stegodyphus mimosarum. The sequence continues at coordinate 22,286 of KK121336.1, forward strand.
CCTAGCAACAGAACGTAGTAAATTAAGGAAAGCAAGAAGAATGGCACAGAGAGAGACAACTCCCGAAATTAGACAGTCCTTCTTCATGACCTACAAGCATTTGCAGGCCAGGTTTAAATTTATGATAAAGGAAGCAAAGCAATCATCCTAGCAGATTTACTGCACAACCACAAGAGAGGTTTATGGACTGGCATATCGGATACCAATGAACAAAGCGTACCGCCCGACGGTACTGCTAGCACAGATCCTTCGCACAGCCAGCTCGACAGCGGAAGTGACAAGCCACGTACTTTCAACTCTCTTCCAGGATGATGATTTTAATGAGGACACAGAAGAACAAGCCAAACTGAGACACAACTTCAATAATATCAGCCATTCTATCAGTCCCAGTACCAGCGAGCCAGTCCCCACGAGACTAGAAATAAAGTCCGTAATATAGAAGCTGAACTCGAAAAAAGCTCCAGGTCCAGACGGACTTGACAATGCAATAGTAAAGATGCTACACGAAATAGCGCCAGAACTTATGCATAACTTCATCCTGGCATGCTGGCGACTCAACCATTTCCCAGCAATGTCGAAAATAGCTGAGGTAGCCCTCTTTCATTAACAAGGAAAGACCCGCTGCAGGCAACATCATATCGCCCAATATGCCTTCTACCTGCCCTCAAGAAGCTACTGGAACGAGTGGTCTTGGGATGGCTGCAGTACTTTCTCAGCCACAACAGCATCTTGGAACCTACCCAATATGGATTCCAAAGGGGCAAGTCCACGGAACATGCCATTGCAACACTAATCGACACAGTTCAGCAAAATAAAAGTAACGGGCAACACACCCATATTATAAGCTTTGATATACAAGGTGCTTTTGACTTCCTATGGTGGCCGGACATCATCGATGCACTGGTCACCAAGGGATGCCCCGCAGATCTGACCAAGATAATACGCAGCTATTTAAGAGACAGACATGTCCAGGTTACCATAGAGTCGAGGACAATAGTGCAAAAACTACAGAAAGGCTGCCCCCAAGGGTCATGCTTGGGACCAATCCTGTGGACGGTGGTAGCGGATTCTCTGCTTAAGCTAGCACAAAAAATCCCAAGTTGCAAAATGCTGGCATACGCAGACGACTTTCTGCTTATAGTCAATGGCAAGTCGAAACTAGACGCAATCGCACAGACCTACATTGATATGATTAGCAACTGGGCTAGAAATCATAAAATTCAATTCTCCACAGCAAAAACAAAGGCCCTTCTAATTAGCGAGAAAGCCCCACTCAAGAAAAAGCCTACATTAAGACTGCAGGGCACAAGAATAAAAGTCGTGGAAGAACTTAAATACCTAGGGATTTGGATTAACACCAGACTTTCATGGACGACGCAACTGAGACAAACCAAATCGAAGGTTTACTTACTCAATAACAGCATGAAGAGAACTGTGGCAAAGAACTGGGGAATGAAACCTGACATTTTAAAGACATGGTACCGCACAGTAATAGAAAAAGTCATCCTCTATGGAGCGGGAATATGGGCAAAGGCCCTCAAGAAAAAAGAGAGACAAATACTCCTCACAATGCAAAGGCAATTTCTTCTCCAAATCTGCAGGGGGTATAGGACAACATCCATCAACGCTCTGTAAGTTCTGACCGGAATTACCCACGTTGACCTAGTCGCAGAAAGAGAGGCGGCACTAGCAAGAGTCCTGCGTCTGCAGAAAACTAGCATCTTATGGAACAGACAGTACCATCCGAGACTGTATGAGGCAAAGATAACCGACCAGATGAGTCACCCTGCCAGTAATGATATTAAACGTAGTGTTATTATCCGTTACCCAGCAGACCAAGACTTAAATGTGAAAATTTACACGGATGGTTCTAGATTCGATGCCGGCACGGGTTGTGGGCTCTGTGTTTTCACTGATAACACAGTTACACATAAATGGCAACGACGCCTTCGAGAAGGCAACACTGTATTTCAAGCGGAGCTCACAGCATTACAGAAGGGGACTAACATTTCACAAAACTTTGCAGAACAGATTCAGATCTGACTCGCTCTCGGGACTACAGGCAATCAAGGGAGATAGGTCCAGGTCTCCACTAGTAGTCGATATTCAGAGAATGCTTCTGCAACTTCCACTACAAATTCGCCCAATCCTGTGCTGGGTTTTAGCGCATTCTGGAATCATGGGCAATGAACTAGCGGATCAGACGACCAAGAACGCCGCGCTTAATAGAAATCTTCCGGAATTCCCCTGCCACTTTCAGCCTCGTCTATTAAGAAAGATACGCTAGAACACCTGCTAACTCAATGGCAGCGAAGATGGGACACATCAGTGACAGGCCGCAAAACTTACCAGTACCTTCCTAAAGTCACTAGTAATATGCTATCAAGCTCATCAGCAATTACAAAGCATATTAGTGGACATGGTCCTTTCCCAACCTACTCCGCTAGATTTGGACTTCTGGAAAGTGAACTATGCGAATGCGGCTTGAGGGGGACACCAGATCATTATGTGTTTGCGTGCATAAACACAAGAACACTGCACCTTCCAAAGCCCAGTGAAGATGGAAATTGGAAGCAATGGACCTTGCTACTCATGAAAAGCAGACTCGCAAAAAATAAGCTCAGCAGCATCATCGAACAATGCAGTGAACAATACACTTACCCACTAACTGTGTAAGACGCAAAAGCAGCTTAACAATATGCTTACAAGGCAGTAGACGTGCAACAATGTTATGCTAGAGTGGCTCTTATAAATGCAGTATCACCAAGTAACAACAATAGTTCGCAATATTCCAGGCTCTGAGTCAAGGAGGCTTCAAGGAGACAGCACTAATTACCAGGTGCTGATGCTGACGATATATGTGAACACTTGTCGTACTCTGCACTATTTAGACTGAGAGAACATTAAGCCTTCATTAGTTAGTACATTTAAGTAGTCTGTAGAGTTATAAAAAGATGACTTTGGTACGAAATATTATAATGTATCTATATAACTTATAAGGACATGTGTATATGACAATTTTTACTGCACTGGTACTATATCTATGTTAATTAAGCGCAGTAGTGGAAAATATACAACCAAGGAGTTAACATAACAACCTTCAATGTAAATCAAGCAATGTTCAAAGGGCCCCGTAACCATGCCCCATGAATCTTTCTCTTTATTAGTAACAAGCAAATGCAATTGTGTTGCTGGGGATAGCTCACTCTGGTCTGGGTTGGAATGAAATCTCGTTCTACTGTGTGGGCATTTACTCCGATTGGTTATACCTTAGGACGGAGTCCACATGGTGGCGCATACCCCATGTCTATCGTGGCTACTAGATGATTTGGCTAGGCCTCCCGGTGAAGGCACACACGGTTTGTGATTAGTGACATAAACTGGATATCCAAATTCGAGACATTCTTAAATACCGAACAATTTCCGTTTGGAGATTGGTCAATCTCAACACCGGTAGTTTTTTGAGAAATGAAGTTATCCTTTTCTGACATTCTTCGTTGTTGAAAGGTGATGTTCTAGTACAGATGAAAATACAGATAACCTTCCGCGACAACTTTCGGCTGCATATCGCGAAGCCCACCCAACAAGTTTGTTTGTTTGTGGGAAGTAGAGCGCCTATGGCTTAATTAGTCTGTCCCAGTTACAAGTACAAACACAGCAGGCACACTTAAGTAAATGTCCCGCTGTTGATCGATATTATTGATATAATTCATAATTTTTATTGTTAGACTTGTTGTTTTGTCAAAATTTGATAAAATCCATTCCACGTTGAAAGTTGCAGATAAAATCTTTCCTTACATTTTTTTAATGTGGGCAGGTCTTCCACGAAGTGTTTATCATCTCCAATTGCATTACAGCTGAGCTGAGGTCGAAGGGTTTTAAAGTAGAAAAGTAGGAAAACGGCCGTGACCCATTAAAATTTAAATCTATGTACATTCGCTTTTTTTTTTTATTGTTTCCAGCCTCTTACAGTTTGCATTTTTGTCGGACACTTCCTAGTTCACTTCCATAACTTGTAGGTATAATTCTTCATAAGAATCATGGCCTTCCTCTTTAATCCCTTCAGCTCAATGATTACAATATCATTTTGTGTAAGAGGCTCTTCACCCTATGCGCCCACCCTCTCATTTCTAATAAAACCCCCATCTGCGTTACCCAACTCGTATTACCAAGCTCAGATTAATTAAATTAATTGATTATTATATTACCCAGCTCACATTAATTATATACTTTCCCACAAGTTCAAAATAATGACAAAAAAATAAATAAGAATAAATAAATGAAGGTCAAAATAAAGGTCTTTTATATCTAATAACAGTCATTTGCCAGCCGGGAAGGAGAGTTCGTGTAAAGTTGAGAAATTGTCGATATATATATATATTATCTGTACTCCCGATTATTAGGAGTCTTTAGTCCGTGAGAGGTTTCGGCGCATCCCTTCTATGGCCCCAACTTCTTAGCCTATCCAGAGAAGAAAAACTCAACCCTTCCATTTTTTAAAAAAATAATAGTGTATTTAGGCGGAAAGCGTTTTTCTGACAACGAAGAGTTTCAGCAGAAAGGAACTCCATCCCCTAATGGACTAACAACAAAACTGGTTGCTTGAGTAATTATATACACCTCCACAGAGAAAATTTCAACTATTAAATCGCCCTACATCCAATTAAGTAATTTTTAACGGCTCTGAAACCATTACTTAAGCATTTGTGGTTTTCTAACATAATAGGTGTCTTTTAAAAATTTGCGTTCGGAAAGGTATTTGCGTAGGTGTCATAGAGCAACATTTGGATATTATCCAATCAAATTTTGATTAATACATTGGAAAACTCGATCATATTTGAAAGAAATGCTCTTTTGTTTAAAAAATTTAGCTGCAAAATATATGTTTTTCATTGATATTTTGTTTCCCTCGGTATTTATAAAAAAATAAATTTTTTTTGGTTCATTTTTACTTTTTAGTAAACAGGACCATACGATGTTTTCTGATAATGAAATTAGATAAGAATGCAATAAAGATTCATTTTTCGAAAGGAACTCAACGGGACCTTGAAATGTCTTCGCCTCACCCTTTCGAGATAAATTTATTTTTTATTTTAGAGAGTTCTGAGTGTTGCCAGGCAATCCATTTTTTGATTTTCATTTTCTTTTAATTAAAAAAAATTATTGACATTAAGACATCTGTCGAATAAGCATTTTCAAAAGTAGGAAAAAAAAAAGGAAAAGAAACTGCTCGTCATTTCTTAAAGGTTGGCTCATAAATGTCAAATAACCCCCCGGTGATCTAAATACAGCTTTTCACCACCTACGCTGTTTAATGCAGCTCTGCAACCCTAAAAACTGGCATTGACGCACAGATCGAAAGCAATGGCCCCGAAGTTGCCAAATGACTTGACATTGAGCCAGTGAGCACCTGTGTAGCAACCGATCGAAATCTCCAAACAAACCATAGCTGGCAGTCAGGCAGTTCCTGAAGCAATTTTTCCTACAGACAAACACATATTCTAAAACGTTTATTAACTGACAGGAAGCGAACTAAAGCTTAATAATGCTACATATCATTTTGAATAAAAATAAAAAAAAAAGATTAAGCATAATAGGAATTTTTAGTAATAAATATGGTGATTAAAACAAATGTTTTGCATGCAATAAGAATTTTAAAGTTTATTTGGGCATTAAACGTTTCCACCAAGTTTCAGATACACATTTCTCAAATTAACAAAATAGTATAGGATATTACGCAAAATAATATAGTATAGATATTTAATATACTAGTATAGGCTTTTATGCGATATTTGGAATTATTAATTGCTTAAGTAGCATTTTGTACATATATCAAGTAAATCAGAGATTTTTACATTAATCTGTGTACCACCGTTTAGAATAAGTCTATCAAAAAGAGTAAAGTTACAAAGATGGCGATGAAGCGTTATTGAAATACACAGGGAATACATTCTATTAATGGTCATTTAGTTATGATATTATGCCAAAGCGTTTGGGGATTATTTATCTTAGAATGCATGCCGTCACAGAAGACATTATTGTTGAACATGTTCACCTTAACTCGTGAAAGAAGGAGACCGCTTCATAGCGGTGCCCCGGCATATAGATTTATGTTTAGGTTTATTTGATTACGGTAAAGCACCCGAGGATTATCTGCCTAAGGGGATACCTTCGTGGAGCACTTTCTAATAGAAACTGGCTCGTATACACGCTACACATGGGGAAAATAAGAAAACGCCCTTGCAGCCAGTCCGTTCGCGGATTCGAACCTACGACCGAACTACCAGTGTACAGCATCTTTACCGCTCGGCCACTGGTGGGTCAGTCGGCATAGAGGTGCCACACTTTTATGCAAGTCGATCACTGTTCTAAAAGACAGAAACGTTCATAACGGTGCCGCGACATAAGCGAGCATGCACAAACTGGCTTGAAACTGACAATTCCTTATGACAATTCGATGTTTTTCATAAAGGTGCGTGCAGGTTATGCAACTGACTTTCGTTTCAATTACAGATTAATTGATTAAGCAGGGAGGGAAATAAAGCTTTGTCACAGTTATGAAAAAAGAGGTAGTTTAATAGCGGTGCCCGCACACTAATGAAAAACGCTAAGTTGTAAAGTTTCCGGAACACTTATGAAAAACGGTGGATTGGCATAAAGATACCCGCACAATTATGGAAATGCCGAATTGGCGGAACGATGCCGTTCAATCAGAGCAATCAACTTAATCAACGTCAATAAGAATAATTTTTCATGTTGCGTTTTTTAGGAAGAGGACTCGGGTGTTAAAAAAATTCGATTTTACTTTCGCCAAAATGATATGCTGCTATAGACATAAGGGGTAAAAAGAACATACATAGTTTTCTTTAATATTTCTCCTTTTTTTATTTTGAATGCAATTTGAAAGCTAATTTTATTAATTCGAGAGCAAATTATTAATTCCGAAAAATAGCCGAGCGATCATTTTTTTAAATAGCATTGGCTAAACATTTATTACTTGTGCCATTTGAAAAAATAAATAAATAAAAATAAATAAATGAAATAAATTTTTTTTCCATAAAAATAAAAATTAAAAAAAAATTCTCCGTCACCAAAAGTTTTTTTTTTTTTTAACATCCTTTCTTAGCAAGCGTTAGACAAGTTTTTTTACGTTAGTTCTCTAAATTTAATCTCAGGGATCTTTCATATTTGACAGGCGAAAGATATCGGAAAAATAACGTTTTTACCTAACGCAAGCTCTTGAAGACGGCTCGATATTTCTCTTTTTTCTGCGCGAAATGATCTCTTTGCTTTTTGTACTTCAGAACTTATATTCGCTGAAATAATTGTCCTGGTAAATTCTTCATGAGAACTACGTACTGATATGGATATTTCTATAACTTCCCCCCTTTTTGTATTACACTGTCCTTTTTACATAAATTTTTGTAATGTTGAGTACAAAGAAATGGCTCATTTGGCTTCATATTCCAAATTTCTTCACATTTCTTTCTCAAATTGCCCATTTTTGCATTACATTGTTTTTTTTTTACATAAATATTTGTAATAATGAGTACAAAGAATTGGTTCATTTGGCTTCATATTCCAAATTTCTTCACATTTCTTTCGCATTTACGAGGGTAAGTTGAAAAATAAGTTTCCCCTGTCGACTGTGGTCAGAGTTGTGTATGAAAGTCAAAAAACAGAATGAGACATTAAAGATATGACATACTTTTATTTTATTATTCTCGTACGAGTACGTTGAGACATTTGTCATATTGCTTGATAAGCTTCAAAAAGTCCTCCAAGAAAAATTCGCGGGCATTTAATGTTTAATAAATAAATATCTCGTAATTACTGTTGCCATCCAGAAAAATCTAGAAAAATTAAGATTGTTCTACTGACAATTAAAAAGCTTATAAAAGCCGAGCTGAAACACCTCATCTCAATAGTTGTTGTTGTTGCTGTTTTTAGTTGTAGCTGTAAAAAAGCGAACTGCTGTTTGTTTACTTAATGCTGTATTGATTGTAGCGATTTTGCTGTGAGATAGAATTATTTTATCTGTTTTGAACTGAGTTTTTGCTAAACGTTTGAGATATTGTGATATTGTGCGAATATCTGTGAAGAAATATTTCAGCATTTTAATTTATTTATTGTGGAAAGGATAAATTTTTGTTAACTTTTTAACGACTTGTGCATTCAATATATAGCGAACTCGTACGCACGTAACAATATACTTGTATGTATATACTATGTACATACGTACGTATTTATACAGATGCATATATAAACGGAGAAGAGCATAATGTGAATAATATAAATATTTGATAGTTTACTCTATCTAAGAATTTTTTCATAATATTTAAAAATGAGTATCAATAATTACTCATTTTGTACTGATCACATTTTGTTCAAAACTTCAGATTAATATAGTAGTGCATAAAAGGGGTTAAAACACGAAAGAAAAATTATAACTAACATTTGACAATATGTACGTTAATTGGATTATATTTCAAATTATGGGTTAGGATTATTTTATTATGCCATACTTAAGAATAAAATAAATCTAGGATTTAAACTGTAATTTTAAACTCAAACGGAGTGCATTGTTATACGGTAATAAATTTTACAGGACAAGACAAAGTAGTTAAATATTCGTAGTTTTAAATACTATGATTATATTAAAATTTGAGAGATCAAATGAAATTTCTGATATCTCATAAACTGCGACAAGTTCAATAATAACTTCTGTAATTCACCGTGCAGCAATTCATGCCCTCAGTTCCCAAAATATTGATCACTTTAGCCTATACGAATTCTGAAATTGTTTATTGGCAATATTTTCATCAAAAAGAAGAAAGACTTACGGCTCAGTTTTTTTCAGATATGGTCGCTTTTTTTTAAACTAAGAGATCTTATTTTTTCATAAATAGGGCTATTTATAACATTGAGTATGTAATATTTTAAAAGAAATAGAGGTACAAAATCTTTTCAAGTTATCAAAATAAACTGTTTATTATACCATATAATATTTTTGAATCCATGTTTATCTGTTTAAAACATGAAATATTTTCGCACTTGAAGTATCAAAATTGGCAGCGAATAAAATCAATTTTTTTGGATTTTTCTTGCAGACGATAAAAAGTTTAAAATTTGTTGCCTTTTATATTAAATCTGAGTGCTTACATTTAAACGGAGATAAAATTTTTCAATTAAACTTTGATTCATTGTGAATATCTTCAGAAATTTAATAGCTTTTTAAAATGTTTTAATTAAACTAGACGCTATTTTATAACTAAAAGTTTGACTTACCTTTGACTCCGAAGAAGTAAAAATCAGATAACAAGCAGAGGCTTCCAAAGAATAACAGAATATTCAATCCTTTGGCCATTATGCTCTGTTACTTTCAGCTCTCCTTTATGTATTTCAAATGATACTGTTTGAACTCACGATAAAATACTCATTATGGGGAGCATCAATTCTCAGTTAATATTTGAAAATAATTTTCAACATTAATGTAATAATAATATCTAGGTGCTAATATTTTAGGACAATTAGATAATCAGCAGGCAGACTTAGAAAATAATTCATCACTTTTTGATGGAGTAAAACAACTCATCACTTTTGGATGTTGGAGATAATTTTTCTTCCCGAATCTGCTCGCTGCGAAACAAAATCCTATTGTGATGTTTATGGATCGGAATTTGAGGAATCACACAAACGGTTCTTTACGGTTTATTCGAAACTTCGCCGAGGCTGTCATCCATATGAAAAGAGTATCCGAAGGACTTCTACAAGGCCGCATTACTATACTTTCATTCTTTTCTGAGATCTCAAGTACTATTTCAATAAGCTAAAGAAATCTGTCTCTTTTACTGACACATTCGTATTGTGACGCGAAACACAAAAACAACAACGACACTTTCAAATTAACTTTGTTCCAAGTGTCTTCAGGATACTTAGTTGGTAACGTTTCGTTTCCAGCTGGACGTTGAAGAAAATGAAACCATGCCCCTCAAACTGTTATTTTGTTATCATACTTTTTGTCATTGCTGTGTTGCAGGAAATGTAATATTGTTTTAATCGCATTGCGGTGAAGCAATCAAAAATACACAATTCCGTGAAATTAACAAATTACCGGTGCGAATAATTTACTCTTGGTTTCAATTTTAAGTCTCACTTAGCAGAAATAAGGCGTTACGCAGAGCTGGTTTTCAACAAGTCTCCTTTCTTGTAAGGAGAATTCATTTTCTGACCATTTGTGTTCTATAGCAGTCTTGAGTGTGAGGGCGGGAAAGGAAAAATTCTGTTAGAAGGAACACGGCGGCCATTTTCGCTGTTCCATGCGGGTGACTCTTCACGACTAGCGTAATGACCCATCTCAAACGACATGCGTAATAAGTGTTCGGATGGCGGTAGACTCAAGCGAAACGTTCACGAATTTGTTTTTATTTCTTTTGTCCGTATTTGTTTTCGGTTTTGTCACAAGACTGTCTTTACTCTTCGTTCTTACCTTTCACTTTTTTTTTCGATGAATTCTTGTGATTTTTCCTGCCGCCGCAGGACATAGAATTTCATTGAAGATCAAAGTCACCCTTTAAATGTACGATGTTCCAAGATGCGGTTGTTGATTTGTTTATTACTTTGAAATTCAGGTCAAACATGACTGGGTTCATGCATTTTGCTTTGTTTTCATGGGAATGATGTGGGTACTCGAATTGATAAAAGTTCAGAAGTTACGAGGAAATGACTTTGTTTGATTTCAGGAAGTATAGTAAAGACAAACGGGTTCAGTCATCTTTTTATTAAATGGTATCCAGATTATGTTCACATGCAATCGGGATTTGACCTTCTGTAGAATGCTTTCCAATGGTAATTAAAATGTTCAGGATTTTGGGTAACAAGAAGGAAATACTAATATTAACACCACGATAATTTTTTTGGGGCGGGTTTTATTTGGATCAAGATAACTAAGAAAATTAGCTTTGCTGCTTTTGCTGAAATTTCTGAACTCCTATATGGTTTGAGTACCTAGAACCATCTGAATACCTTTTCTGAAATCTATAACTTTATTTTCAAAGATAGCAGACTTCTGGAACAAATGCATGACTCACTGCGTAAATAATTGTATAACTTATGTCATTCATAGACAACAAATATTGCTTCATTTATAGCAAACAATCTCACTGCGGTCAAGCGTTGAGACTCTGATCTTTTTCAGTTGACCTTTGTGACAAAAAACTGCCTATAACTTGCGCTTTCAAAGAAACCTAACGATAGGCGAATTGATCTTTTTTTATTTTATACCCAGAAAGAGAATAAGGTTTTAGAAGATATTTTGCACTTTTAAATACTTCGTATTCAAAATTGTATCTAACACATTTCTGGGAAATTTTAGCTGGATACTTTTCAGGAAGAGCTATTATTATGATTCATTCTAATAACTTTGTGGTTTCTAAACTTAAGACTTGTTGACACGACATCAGTGTTTGGTTAGTATAATAGGCAAAAATATGGTCAGCAATCAGTTACTGTAGAAAAGTTTGTAAGGCATTTCTCCCGTCTTCTTGACTTACCTTCGTGGTGTAGTGGTCAGCACGCTCGACGTGTATTCGAGAGGTCCGTGGTTCGAGTCCCGGCGAAGGCATTGCTCATTTCTTCATCTCTCTTGCTTCTAAAATACCTAATGTCTCTACAAGTTATTTAAAATTTCAAAATCTGGAGGAATTAAAAATTCGAAGCATTAAGATTCCAAAAATCTGTTATCAATAACTATAGTGCAAAAAGTTTAAGTTTTATATAGACTGTGGAACATAAATCACTTTCTTCTGTTTTCCCTATTACATTAGGTAAAACTTACATTATTGTGTTGATTAAACTACATTGCTTTTTCTTGGAAGTGATTTTTCTCTGAAACACAACCATAATGGAAACATTCTTAAACGGTCTTAAACAATCTCTTACTAATAATAAATAAAAATTAAGCTGTAAGTCTTTTAAAAAATAAAGCATGGTAGTTATCTCTTCCTCTCGATCATGTACGTCTGCACGCAAAATGCTAGTAGCTAAAAAACAAAATATCAAATTATTTGCGAAAATTAAAAATTTCAACGATTTTGTTATGCAAATTGCTATTCAGAATTTCGTTCACAAATTTAAACCATTCCGGTCTCAAAATAATTCTTCAGTCGAAATTCTAGGTTTGCAAACTCGTTGAAGAAACTCTGTATTGAAGACCGGTTTTTTCTTTAAGCTATTATTCGGTAACATACAGAAATTATTTTCCATAGAAGCGTAGCGAAATCATAGTGGGCAACATTCAATACAAAATGCAGATTTTAAGTGGAGGCATAAATTTTCAACAAGCATTTACAGAAAATGTATCATTTAAATGCTTGATAGCTCAAAATTTTATACTAATCACGTAAAACTATGTTATCTTAATTTCCTAAAATATTTAACATATTAAACAATCGTTATGAAAAATAGCATATAACTGCATTTTGAATGTGAGTATTTTTACATAACACTACATTGGATCAGTCTTTATTAACAGGTTGAAAGATCACGCGATTTATATGCGTTCGTTTGTTCTTTCAAGAAAATTATTTCAGCTATTAATTTTCGGAAAACTTTCTCTGTAGTCTTTCATGTGATTTAAATCAGAATCAAAATAATAAAATGAAAAACTAAAGGCGCTTGTAATATAAAAATATTCTGACTACCGGATAATCGAAAAAGAAAGGCAGAATCACAAAATTGTATTGCGCAAAAAAATAAGCATATATGCACGTAAATGTGTTTACTGCTATATTCAGAAATGTATAAAGATTTAGACAATACGCCTGGATATGTGTATCATTAGTTGCTCGACAGTCGTCAAGATTATATTCAATTTCAGTCCATATCTTTTGAAGCATCTCCGAAGTTACCGTTTCAGTTACAGCTATAATTCGACATTTTGCATAGCTGATATTAGTAACGTTTTCACTGTGAACAATGTTCTTAATGGTTTCCCTGAAGAAAAAGTACAGAGGTGTAAGACATGGGATTTGTGAAGACTACGGATTTAGGCTACTCCTTCCATTCCATAAAGTGTGTGGACTCATGGAATGGACGGAAAGGGGAACTAGGTAAAACTTACATTTTTTTAAATTCAATTTCAACACAAGAATTATTTTGTAAGTTAAAAATTTTATTATGTCATAAGGTTATGAAATCACAGCATTCTATTTTGAAGATCCTATATACACCAACATTTTGTTTATTCATCATAATTTTGTACGCTTTTCTTTGGTGTTCGAAATATTTACAGCCTAGCTGTTTTACTTTTTTTAACGTTGAGCTAAGGAATTACTGTGCTCATTTAAACACACATCTGATATGGCAAATTGTCATTACTGAAAGTTTGTTCATGCGTTAAATTATGCACGCGGTTTGACAAACTGCTAAATCTACGTCTTCGTTTCACGCTATAAAAAACTCCTTAATGTATTCAACTCCCAATGAAACATTACCCGCAACTAATGCATCACATTAGAAACAATACAACAATATTTAACAGGCATTACGAAAGCTTAATAGGAATCATTAAAGCAACATTTGTTTGTGTGTGCAATTAAGCATCATCAGCATTTATTTTCTAGTTCCCTTTTTAAGCTCTTTTTGAAATAAAAGCTTCGGCAAAAATTTGAAAGCAAATATTAGCTTTACAACTTTTCAAACTGATTTAACAGCGAGTTCTGTTAGTTTACCTGCTTCATCTGCCTTCATCTTCATTAAATTTTAGCAAACATGAATATGAAACTTAGGATGAAGTAGGAATTCATTCAATGGTTGCAAGAAGTGATGAAAGATATTAAAAGCAAACAAGATGTTGTTCACTTCCTGTTAATCAGTTTTACTGCATTACTGGTTACAAATAAGTTTTAAATGATGCAGTACAGTACATAATAGTGCAAGGCATGTAAAATCCTTTTTAAATTGTTTTTCTAACGAGAGAAATTAACACAATTACTAGGAGAAGATGAAGCATTTCATCAACCAGGGAATTTTAAATTAAAAAAGAAACATTCATTAATACACTCACGTTTGTGAAAATTGCAACACCAAGAAGGAATCGTCATAATTGAATGCAATTTAATACACAGTTGAGTGGTAGTGGTACAAATAAATGATTAAATGTTCAAAGCAAACAAACAAGAACAAGAGATCAGAATCAGTATTTTGTGTGGCCACCACGCGCCGCAATAAGTGCTGCTACACGACGTGGCATGGAGTCAAACAAAGTTTGAATGTCTGACTGAGGAAGAGCATTCCATATCGTTTGTACGCGTACCCAAAGTTCGTCTGCAGACGCAACAGGACGAGGATCACGAGCAAGACGCCGACCAATGACATCCCACACATGTTCAATTGGCGACATATCCGGGGAACACGCAGGCCAAGGAAGAAGCTGTACCTGCTGCGCTGCAAAGAAGGATTTAACAATCCGAGCAGTATGAGGGCGGGCATTGTCCTGTTGAAATACAGCGCCTGGCAAGCTTTGAAGGAAGGGAACAGCTTCGGGCTGTAGAACTTCACGGATATACCGGTTGCTGTTCAGATTGCCCACAATTCGTAGCAATTGAGATCGTCTATGATATGCTATGGCGCCCCAGACCATAACTCCGGGTGTTCGTCCACTGTGGCGTTCGATAATGCACTCCGGAAGGTGGCGTTCACCGGCATAGCGTCTGACACGAATGCGGCCATCATGGTACCACAAATTAAAGCGGGATTCGTCAGAAAACACGACATGCTGCCAATCAGCACGCCAGTCTCTATGCTGATTGGCCCATTGTAGCCGCAGGCGGCGATGGTCGTGCGTTAGGGGGATCCTGTATAAAGGAGTCCGTGCGCGCAGTCCACACTGCAGCAGACGTCTACGAATTGATGAAGCACACAATGAAACACCTGTAGCTATTGACCACAGTGCTGCCAATTGTCTAGAGGAAGCTGTACGGTCCGTCCGCGCCATGCGGACCAGGTGTCTATCATCGCGAGCTGACGTCACATTTCGGGGTCCACTCCCGGATTTCCGAGTTGTCCGACACTCGTCCGTCCACTGCTTCCAAACGCGCATCACTGTGCTGCTGTTACGCTGCACACGAGAGGCTACTGCACGATACGACAATCCAGCTTCACGAAGGCCGATGATTCTCCCTCGTTCAAACTCTGTAAGTTGTTCAAATCTCGCTCTCTTTCGTCGACGAGGCATAAGTACAGATTGAGTTAACGTTTACCACTAGCAGATAACCACCGATAACCATACACGCCTCGCTACAGCCGTCTATTTATTCGGATCCATCAGCCGTTCAGAGGGCGCTGCTCAGCATACGCATGCGCTAAGGATTTGCAATTCTAATCATTTGCATATCATGCGCTACTTTGCATTTCCTGAAAATTTCAGCTCACTCGCGTAAGTCCTTCATGGTGTTGCAATTTTCACAAACGTGAGTGTATATTCCATTTAAAATCTGCAAATAGTTCAAAATGGGAGAAAATAGTTAAAAAAAAACTGAAAGGTTTCAGATTTTAAATTACGTCTGAAGGGGATTTCTTTTTTTAAATATTTTGTGTGTTACTTTTATTTATTAAATATGATGTTCTTCACACTTAAACCATAAAATTCACTTTAAAAGCAATATCACAAAATAATTTTAAAATGAGCATATCTTTAGAATTTCCGATACACAGTCTCACGCGCTGGAGATAAAAATGTTTTTTCTGTACAACGTTGCCATTGCTCTCTTTGAAATCCTTTAGTTTGTTAATCAAAAATTCGCTAAAATTTTACAAAATATGAAATCGATGATAAACAAATTCCAAATTTCAAATTTGGGCTTCCAGATGCCCATATTCGGGTGGAAACGTTCAATATTCAAAATCGGATGGCTCTAGGTATAGTAGTTTTATCACAATGAGAGAAATATACATACATTTATGCAGATTCTTCATTATTTAATTTCTTTAAATATATTACAGGGCGATAATATTTAGTGACAACAAACTGAAAAGTGAATCAACGCTTTTAGCGAATCGACGCAAAATGCCAAAACGAAATTAATAATCCTTCTGGGCAAATTGTCACTTTGGACTAATGATAATTCACGTTTAATATGGAAATAGGAGCCATATTAAGAGCTTGATAACTGCCAACTTTAAACCTAGGAAACGTGCGTCCCATTATGGTAGGTTATTGGGCATTTATCAGCCACAAAGTGTAGCAAGTATTACCAGTCCACAAAAAATATCGTCAATTTGTAAGGCATGTGGCTTGAAAAATCGCCGATACTCACATCATCTTTAATCTGTCTCCAAATTAAAATTCTACATTGCTTAGCTCATTGCTTAGTTACCATAAATATTTGATTCTGAGCTTATTTGTAATATTAATATGCTTACGAAATATGCAGGTACATCTAAACAACATAGACTTCTGTGACAGGAATTAAAACTTCCTATTTTTGCTAATGTTATGAATGTAAGAAAGTTAGAGATTAGATATACATCTCACATCCAATAAATACATAGCAGCTGAGCATTGTAATCGGATTACTAACATTCCTGAAAAATGCAGGAAGATAGCAGTTGTTGCATATCTTACAAATAACGTAACCTCTTTAATGACTATAGTTTTAAAGATTTTTTTTTTCACGTAACAGGAATTTTTTTTTTTCAATTCTAGAATGATTAAAATATATTTTTACGTTTTCCTAAAATAAAATATGCAAAAAATATAAGCAAAGATTAAAAAAATGAATCCTATCTCCGGAAAATTTTACTTAACGTGGATAAAAATATTTTTGATTTTTTATGACGGAACACGCGGTAGAGTGTAACAAAGATTAGGGCTATGAGTCAAATGCTTAGAATCTTGCACTTTCACTGCAAAACAGCGAGAAAATTAGTTCTGGGAGTAGCAGATGTGTTTAGCGTCTATTTTTAGACAAAACTAATCAGGCGTCTTCAACTGCCGGAACATTTGAGCTGGTGATTTGTAGGCTTCTAAATTCGCTTTTTTTTTTCTGAACTCTTTTCCTGCGTTCGCTAATTTGTTTACTGGAAAACGTTTAGTCGTAGTTGATGCTGCAGTTCCAATGAGAAATATGGGAGTTCGATAGTTTTCACTTCGCCCAATTTTTAATCGGTAGTAGGAGGTCATTAATTTAAAATGCTGTAGTTAATATAATTGGATATGAATTTTCTTATCTCCGTTAATATTTACTGTGTGGGCGAAAGGATCTTTTGTTTCTGACGTATGTCTCCACACGTCCAATAACGTGGTTTTCTACTTATCTCGAATTCCTCTGAAATTGTCAGTAAATATTCTTGAACATTATTTCTAAGCAGAAACAGTCTAGGCTATTTGCAGTCTAAGATGCTATTTGGTGCAATAAAATGATATTTCCAAAATTTGATTTTTTTTTAATTTAACTAAACAGATATTTTTCACTCGATTTTCATAAAAGCCAGTTTTTTTTTTAACTTCCTTGCCCGAATAAAGGAAGTATTGTAATCACGAAAAATTTCGAGTACCACATTTCAACGAAAATTGACCGCTGTCGAATGCAATTTAACGATGTTTTTGCGTGACATCTGTACGTAAGGACAGAATAAAGGATTCTATTTCCTCAAACGAATTATAAAACCTGATTTGAAATGAACTCAGAAGAGACTTTTTCATAGTGTCTGTATGTACGGACGTAGGTATGTATGTATCTCGCATAACTCAAAAACGAGTAGCCTCAGAACGTTGAAATTTTGCATATAGGACTGCTATAACATGTAGATGTGTACCTCCTTTTTGGTTCCAATCGGCCGCACCCAAAGTATAAAAATATATAGAGAGAGAAATTAGAAAAGTAGCCGAAATTGCTATTATAAAGCACGAAAGAATGAAAAGTAGAAAATTAGCGCCTAGTACTGCTAAATTTTACAACTGAATTTTAAGAAATTTAAAATTTTTTTTTATTCTTATATGTTGGTAAATTGCGCATTTTTTTGCTTTAAAAATGATTGAACTATGTTATTCTTATCTCCCGTTTAAGGTTTTTATGCCTTTAGTAAATTTGCATGCAATATTTGTAAAATTATCAACAATTTAAAAGTTGTTTAAGTGCGGCTAAGCCTAATTATTTTTACCATCGCAGCCATATTTGTTTACATTTTAAACTTAGGAGAATAGTTTAAATAAGTGCTTAAGATTTACTTCGTAATTTTTAATATAGATATTTTGAGTTTTTATGTAATCTTGCCTTGCCGCGAAGTGAGAACTGAATTAATTGAATAAGAAATACTGAATCATCTGTGAAAAATTGTCTCTTTCTTTCTTTCTTTCTTTTTTTTTTTTTTTGTTGTTTAATTTCTTTTATACATCGTTTTAGATTTATTATAGTATTTGAATAGAACATGAGTTTAATTTTTATACATCGTTTTAGATTTATTATAGTATTTGAATAGAACATGTGGCAACGATTAGATAATTCTTCAGATGATATAATTTTTGTGCATTCTGTGTTATAAAATGAATGAGATGTAACGCCGTTAAGTGAACCTAGCGCCAGAGTGTCGCTATGGTAAACTAATATAGTGAATTTTATAGTGCATTTATTCTGTTGTGGGTTATGCGTTATCGACGAAGTAGATTTAATTCAATCCAATAAGTTTAAATGAAATACAAGAAAAAATGCATGTAATTTATTTAATGTTCCCTACAAGAAAGTCACGTGGTGTACACATCGATTTTTTTCCCCTAGCAAAATCAAATCCAGTATAAGCGCATTTAATTGAAAAATTACATTTAACATTTAATTTCTTGTTATTCGCTGTTTAACACTTACTTCACTTACCACAAAACGTTACAGCTGTCTCTTTGATAGGTCTGTAATTATAAATATCTATTAATGATTAGCGCAGAGTGTCCTTGACCCACATAAAGAAACTCATTTCGATATAGCTGCAAATTAGCGAAAACAAGGCTATATGCTAACGTATATTTACACTCACACTCACCACAACCCTTGGGAACCCATACTACCTTTTCAAAACATCGCTGCGTGCTGTTTTCCCCAAAAAAGGAAGAAAAGAGTTTCATTTGCTTTTGTAACATCAGAAACCATTTTCATAGCTGTTCATAGCGGGTGATTATATGAAGCATTATATTTTGTCACATCAGTCGTTCAGCAGAAAGCCACTAAGGGTGCAAAACATTTGTTGCCACACCCTGTTACATTTTAATCACAGCCGTTGATATGACGGGGGGGGGTTGGATTAAAAAACCGACTACTTGCTACAATAGCAAGTTTATGTTTTTTGTGTTTTTCAGTAGTTAAATCGAGAATGGTATGGAAATGAAGAGAAAAGAAAGGTATTTTCCTTTTGTTATGCTTTCAGTTAAAGAAAATTGGCAGTCTTTCTGATTTAATTGTTAACCGATAGTGAGTGTAGCGTTTAACATGAATTTGAAAATACATTTTTAGTTAAGGTTGTAACTTTGTTTTGCTTCTTTAATATTTGTAATGTTTTATCAACTTCAACAACACTTTCGAAATATATAGGTTCTTCCAATGCAGGATTCCTCCTATCCCCCTTCACTGCTCTATAACAGTGATTTTAAATATTTCGTGAAGTATTTTACCCCACAATGCCCGATCTGAAAACGAAATGAGGATTTTTCTTGTGAACAAAAGAGTATTTCCCTATGATTACGCGATCTTGAAACAACATTCTTACCTATACTCCATCAACTTATAAGGAGATTTGTGCGGAAACTTCAAAGCTATTTATGATCGAAAGCTTCATTTTATAAAAAATATACGGTGTCACAGAGTTTTGACTGTAAAAAGAGAAAATAGAATTTTTTTTTAACAGAAAAAGTTTTTAACTCCGGTTTTCCGGAATTAGACATAAGACTAAAGAAAATTAAAAGACGAGTTTCTAAGAATGTTTGCCATTTCAGGAAACTATGGAAAGAAATCTCAGCTTTAAGTTCTCAAATATCTCGCTTGAGTTTGACAATTTTGTTTTCCTCTAGCGAGCTCTAGCCTTTATAGGTGTTAGCCACTAGTAAGGCCGGAAACGGGACTCTTTAGGATGACGTGATTGTAGCACTGAATTCTAAGTACATTCAGGCTGAGCGCATCCAGGCCAAAGAACCTATATGTAAAGAAGGAAAGGCTCCATAGACGTAATGTAAACCACTTTGTCTGCAACGCGGCTACAAAGAAAAGGGAACATTCGCCAAGGGATTTGGCGACGGAATCTGTTGGCGAGCATTTCCCCTCTGTGATGTGCCGGTTCTTTGGTACCTAGCCGACATTTTCCCCCTCCGCGACGTGTATAGGAAATTGAGGAACACGGGTTAAGATGAATCGTTCTTTGACTTGTCGCGATAACTTAAACTCGGAAATGAAATGATGAAATATTAGGTGCAGTTTCACTTTCACTGGCTGTTGAACTTCCATTGTCCATATCGCTACTTGAAACCAAAGAACCTATTCTTTGTTTAAACTCTTGCTAAACGTAACGGTCGAACCTGTCCAAACCAACTTTGACATTCAGCTTCGAGCTTTGGCGCTTTTTGGCGACAGATATTTCACGCATGCGCAGTTGTTTCAATTTTCGTTGGAAGGGAGCCACTTCTGCTTCTGCGAAGTTTCCCTTCTTAACAGTACATATTCTTTGTCCAGGCTCCACGTTGCTGCACGTGAAGCACCATCTTGCTTTGTAACCATACGTCTTGAATACAGTATTTGCCGTACGCTTCAGAAATAAACCTTCTTCACATAATCTTACTGCAACATCCTAAATGTAGCGTCTAATGCACTAGATTTGGAAATTTTCGACAGCTTTTAGTGACAAAGATTAAAAGCTTTGGCTAAAAAAATACGATCTTCGTTTGAATATTGATCCTTTTTAACTCACAAAAGATTTCAAACAAAAATAATATTCCGTAAGTAAACTTTTTTACTCCTTTGCGGAAGTGTGCAAAATTTGGCGCTATTAGCCACCCCATTGATGAGTTATTCAAATAATAGATTAGCAAGCCTGGCATTGAATTTTGCGGACGAAATGTTATTCAATTACATTTTTTATGTCTGCCTCATTTCGCCACGGGGTTCATTTATTCCAGAATATATGTAAATTTGAGTTTTACTACAAGTTTTACTACAAAGTCAGAAGAATTTAAACACAGCTAGTGTATTTGAGAGTTTTGGCCCACCCGCTGCTGATGATTTCTCGTAAAGTTTTGCTCTCTCTATTGGCGACTTCAACGCTGGTCAGAGATTGAGTATTTTTCAGTAAGGACAGATTCCATAAGTTGAAAGTTTGAATCTCTGCCGTGGTGCCAGACCAATATTATAGCCTCTGTTAAACTTTGGTTAAATTACTTGAATTTACAAAATATATAAAATAACTTGTATGTAAGTCATCAAGGGTGACAATGTACTTCCATTTAATTCAAGTTAAATAATTTTCATACGGAGTTCTACAAATTGTTCTGAGTTGAACAACATGTTTCTTCAAAAACTGATAAACATTATGCTTTTTACCTTTTCAAAGTTCTAAATCTTGGTTTATTATTTTTTATTGTTGTTATAGATACATTTAAAGATTCTGCAATTAATTTCTGCGTCGGCGGATTTTCTCTTGTTACCAACGGTTTAACGGTTTAACTTCAGAAACAGTACATACCGTTTTCGGGTATTCGTTTGGAGTCTTCTTTCCATGTATAAATAATGACTGATGGTTATTCTCTTTCCAGTTAATAATGTTGCTTATTTTGCATTTAGAAATTTTAATACCATGCATTCATGACAGCTTTTGAATTATGGAACAGGAATATATCTCTTCGGAAAGCACCAAAACATATCCTTCAATACACAGCTTCTTTATATGCGACATTTTGTAAGAAGAATAAATTTAAAAATAACAGATGATATTTCTCATTTAAAATAATAAGGAGTTGCTAGAGAGTTTATTCCGAAACATTTGTTTTTTTTAAAATTTTTTATCGAAATCGTTCTAAAAATGTGTAAACATTCGTGATTTTGATTTACACTGGTGTGCAAAAATTAAGGACGAGACGGTTTTTTCAATATAACTTTGTACAAAAGCTTTCCAAATCAACACATTTAATACCGTAAGATCCCCAATACGTAACGACATGAGTAATGTAAGCAACACTTACTAAAAGAGAAATCAGAGGGATAAAAAGAAGCTTTATTGAAAAAGTAACATGGAGCGCAATGCGACTGAAGGCCGAAACATCCCTGTGATGGGTGTCCAGCAAGAAACA
>KK121336.1:51579-72176 GCA_000611955.2 Stegodyphus mimosarum
TGTTGGGTTTCGTCCTAACTGGGAAAAATGAGATAGTGTTGTTTGCACTAATTGGAAAAGAGTATAAAGAACATAATATTGAATTTAAAGCATATTCAACAAGGGAGCATATTTTCTTGAATACAGACTAATAACAACAAAAATTATTATATGCTAAATTCTTGTTTGTTTATCTTGTAGAGGTTATGTTAATTAACAATTTCTTATGATTTAGATCTGTACTATCAGTCCTTCTTTTCGTTAGCTCTCAGATGAACTATAGATATATAAATCGATAAAGTTTTTGTAAGATTTAGAACTTCTGGCAGTGACACTCAACTCACACTTATTCTTTTCCCTCACCCAGCTCTGCTACATTATTTAGTCAGCATTAGTCATTTTAGTGGCCGAAGTTAAATCGCGCAAATAGAATTTGAATTAACACTTAGTTGGAACTCTGTTCATTTATACTGTAGTAGCCAACTCCGAATTACTTTAATTTGTAAATTGGACACTTTTATTATCTAATAACCACAAATGACGAATTTTATTTTGTACGCACATGTTGTGCAATTTTTAAGTTCAAGTTTTAAATAAAAGGTTGGTTTAATACTTTCTTAGGACGTCTGTAAGGTGGAGCTATGATTCGCTTGCGAGTCTTAGTACAAGTCAAAGGCATTTTAAATTACACAGAGCAAAATTTAAGCTTTTTTTTAATTTTAAACTTTAACTTCTATTTTAAACTTTAGTAAAACGATACAAAAATGTGGTGTTGGTTGTTGCTAAATCTAGTTATGAATCTTGAATGCTTCTGAATGAATATCATTAAGTTTTCCAGCGCGTGCTGTAAAGCAAATACAAGTCCCTTATTGTTCAAAACAGCCTCGGAATTTTGGTCGTGTCTCAGCATATTCATAGTAATTAAGGAAAAAAAAAAGCTGGAATCTGCAAACAGTCATGAATTGTTTCGGTATACGTTTCTAAATTCTTTCAAACTGAGAAACTAACATTAATTAAGATTTAATGATTTTGAATGCTTGATTTCTCTTGTTATTTTGCGATGTAAATTGGTGATGCACAAGAACATTTAAATTAACTAGTTGAGATGAAATTTCTGTTATATTAAATAAACTTATTCACTTCTTAATCATACGGGATGGAATATCTTGGAGGCGTTTATTGTTTTCTGTTTGTGAATTTAGAGTGCTCGTAAAATAGAAAGGACTTGACACTTCACTTGGAAGAAATATTTATTGCAAACTTCATTCACAAGCGATCTAATGAATTCGGTTTGAATAAAAAGGAGTCACAATGCTCTGTGTGACGCTAGTTTACGATGGAAAAGTATGATTGGGAATTTTTTTTAATTGTCTCCTACATTGCCATTTTTAACAGGTTTGTTATTTTCATACTTGGTCGGTATACCGACCTGCAGCAGGTGATAGTGTTTCCCTACTCTTTCCAGTTACTGAAAGAGTTCCATAAGGGCCTGACTTGTGACCCAACCGTAAAGAATATTCTACAAAAGAGATAAGTACCTGACGAGTTTAACAGGTTATTTTTAGTCCAAAGGGGCTTTGTCCTCGAAGGACTATTGTTTTCGTTTTGCGATTTTGCGTCGAATCACGAAAAGCGTTGTATCACTTTTCAAACTGTTTCCACCAAATTTTGAAGCTCTATATTATATTTAAAGAAATTAAATAATGAAAAATCTGCATAAATGTATATATATTTCTCCAAATGTCATAAAACAACGGTACCTAGAGCCATCCAATTTTGAATAACGTACGTTTCCACTCGAATATGCGCATCTGGAAGCCCAAATTTGGAATTTGGAATTTGTTTCATTATCTATTTCATATTTTGTAAAACTTTAACAAATTTTTGATGAACAAACTCAAACGATTTAAAAGCGAGTAATGGCAGCACTCTACGGGAAAAAAACATTTTTATCTCCAGCGAGCGGAACTGCGTATCGGAAATTCTAAAGATAAACTCATTTTAAAATTATTTTGCGAAATTGCTGTTGAACTGAATTTTATGGTTTAAGTGCGAAGAACATGATGTTTAATAAATAAAAGTAACACACAAAATGTTAAAAAACGGACCCTTTGGACGTAATTTAAAATCTGAAACCTTTCGGATTTTTTTTCTTTTTTTAAATATTTGATTTTATATTTTATATCTGTAATTTCTGGTGGACTAGTTCATAGATTAAAATAAATATTGTAATTGCTTAGCTTATAGTTGTTACAATGTTTAACTGAAATCTGCATGCAAAATCAGAAGAGTTAAGAGTTTCTTTTTAATTTTGCTATTTTTATGCTTTTTATACACTTTTTAACTTCCTAAAAATTTAACGATAAACTCCTTGGAAGATCAGTTTATAAAGTTTACAGGCTGATCTTTTTTTGTCACCGTCGTTAAAGTTGGCTTGCCTGAAATTAGCGTCAGAATAATCTTATCCCCTATCTAAGTAGGGATATATTTTACCGAAGATTTAAAGGAGAAAATCTGTGTCTCCTGGAATAAAGTTCTTCTAAATAACCATAATTAAAGCTTAATAATCTATGCCATTGAGAAGCCGTATGATATCAGAGCTGATTATCTTTATACAAACAAATAACATACTTCTCCCGGAGCTCTTTACCTGAAGAACAATTACATACTATTTTCCTTTTGCTCCTGACACGCAATATGATTCTTCAAAAAGGTGATACACATTCGGCAAAACGAAGCCGAAGCAGATTGAACTCCTACTGTATCGATTATGAAATGCACGCTTCGTTTATGTTTCTCAAATTGCTGAGAAAGAGCACTGAACTATTGGATCATAATCAGTAGTCTGCTGTCAATTGTCCGATAAGCTCAATGGAGGATCCCTAAATACCTTGGAATTCGGTCTCGTTGTTCTTGCTTAAGCAAGAACCACCATTTGCCACAGGCTAAATTTACTGGACGTGCAGGGGAATTTTTTTATTCATTTATAATCCTTGTTGTTCTGTTTGTTTTATCAAATTATATGTATAAAGTAGATAAAGAAAAGGGACGGTGAGAAAGCGGAGTAATAGATGAACAAATGATTAGAGTCAGTATGAAAAATGACAGTTGGGATTTATGCCTGTTTTTTAGACTTATACCGGTTATAATATTATGTTATTAGCCTAATTCTTTAGCATTCTTTTGTAGTTTCGGTTACATACGCGACACTAATAAAAACTTATTAAATTAATGATAAAATAATTCTCGTAAAATAATTATGTATAATTTTTATTTTTGTCAAAAAGTGTAGATTCAAAGAGGAAGGAGGGTGAAAAAAATTAACTTGTAATTTGAAATTTCAGAGTACAGTCTAACATACTAAAAAAGAGTTTATCATTATGTACTTTTAAAAGTTAATACATACACTGCGCCCGAGCGCAACCCTTCGACCTAAGAAATAACAAACGAAGATAATAGCTGCACCCGAGGTTCACAGCTGCATGGGCAGAGCTCCGCGGCCACCTCTGCCCTAAAAGTTGGCTCATGGCAGAGCACTGTTTTCGAATTACATAGAAACACAAAGTCAATGAGAAGTACGAAGTCACAGTTAATACATACAGAAAATTGCTCAAAAATTTAGGATCCTTCTTGATAATAATACTTACTGTTAACTCATAAATTAAATCTTTCTGTCGAAAAAACTGGTTGAAAAGAATTTTAGTTCCAAAGGCTTGGAAGTTCAAATTGTATAAAGAACAACAGCAACAACAAAAAATCTGAAAGCTTTCAGATTTTACATTACGTCCAAAGGGGCGTTTTTTTAACGTTTTGTGTATTACCTTTATTTATTAAAAATCATGTTCTTCGCACTTAAACCATAAAATTCAATTCAACAGCAATATCGCAAAATAATTTTAAAATGAGCATATCTTAGAATTTCCGGTACACAGTCTTGCGCGCTGGAGATAAAAAGATTTTTTTTTTCGTACAGAGTTGCCGTTTCTCACTTTGAAATCGTTGAGTTTGTTAATCAAAAATTCCTTAATGTATGACAAATTATGAAATAGGTAATAAAACAAATATGAAATTAAAGCTTCTAGTGACCATATTTGGTGGAGGATGACGTTATTCAAAATTTGATGGCTCTAGGTACCGTTGTTTTATCACAATGCGAGAAACATACATACATTTATGCAGATTCTTCATTGTTTAATTTCTTTAAATATAATATAGGGCTGTAATACTTGGTGGCAACAGTTTGAAAAGTGAATCAACACAAAATACCGAAATGAAATTAATAGCCCTTCTGGGTTACCGCACTTTGGGCTAAAAATATATTGTTTGAATAAAATTAAAAAGTATTCATACAAGATTGCAGTTTGAACATTATTATAAAATTCTTTCATCACCAATTCAGTATTATTTTGTATGTAGAAGATGCCAAATAGAAATTTCGCAGTGCTATACTACAGAATTTCACTTGTTATTTAAAACAGTAATGTTACTAATACAGGTAAAATAATATATTTAATCATTCACTTTCTTAAATTTGCGAGCAATGTCTGTAATAAAGAACTATAAAAGAATAGAAAACGTAATTTTTAAGTGCAATTCAACTTTAATTATCCAGATTCCAGACATCCGGAACTTCAGTTATCAGCACTACTTGTCTTATTTTCCAGTAAAATTACGCTTTTCTTTGGGAGGGGGGTTAGTTTACTTACCTTCACACGCTTTTTGGCATTTTTTTAATTTAAATTAACATAAAAGCTAATACAATATGTTACATACTTATATGAAAATATTAAATTATTTTAAATCAGTGTTTCTCAAAGGGTTCGATATGGATCTCCAGGAGTCAATGAAGTATTAAAGGGGATCAGGGGGTCGACTGGGAGTCGATAGTCGAAAATGCACAGGTAGCTCGTCGGCACAATGAAGATCCATTGATTACAAAAAAGTATTATTCTAAAACTGATAATTAATTGTTTCTTGATATAAAGCTATGTCATATAGTGAGGAAGAAATCTCATAAAATAAATACGTATAAAGGGAAAGTACACAATGGTGTAAAAATGTATAATATTTTTTAACATATAAATTTTTCATGCAATAAATGCAATATAAAAAAATCTGATGTGTACACCGCATGACTTCCTTGTAGGGAATATTAAATTATACGCATTTTGCCTTTCG
Source organism: Stegodyphus mimosarum (assembly GCA_000611955.2). Taxonomy (NCBI): domain Eukaryota; kingdom Metazoa; phylum Arthropoda; class Arachnida; order Araneae; family Eresidae; genus Stegodyphus; species Stegodyphus mimosarum. The sequence goes on from KK121336.1 coordinate 56,737, forward strand.
TTTAAACTTATTGGAGTGAATTAAATCTACTTCATCGATACCGCATAAACTACAATAGAATAAATGCACTCTTTATAAAATTCACTATATTTGTTTACCACAGCAACGCTCTGGCGTTAGCTTCAGTTAACAGCGTTACATCTCATTCATTTTATATCTTATCAGAATGCACAAAAATTATGTATATTATCTGGAGAATTATCTAATCGTTGCCATATGTTCTATTCAAATACTATAATAAATCTAAAACTATGTGTAAAAGACATTAAACAAACAAACAACAACAAAAAAAAAAGAACCAGTTTTCCACAGACGATTCGGTATTTCTCATTCAATTAATTCAACTCTCACTTCGCGACAAGGCAAAAATACATAAAAACTCAAAATATTTATATTAAAAATTACGAAGTAAATCTTAAACGCTTATTTCCTCGAATAAATTCCAGAATGGATTAAGCAGGATTCAATTCGCAATAATAAAAGAAAACGTTACTTTGTTGTTGTGAAGCTTAGTTTCTCTAAATTGGCAACAAATCCAATATTCACCTAGGTTTCAAATGTAAACAAATATGTTCTCCATGAGAAAATGATTATACTTAGCCGCATTTAAATTACTTTTAAATTGTTGATAATTCTACAAATTTTGCATACAGATTTACTAAAGGCATAAAAACCTTAACTGGAAGATAAGAACAACGTAATTCAATCATTTTTACAGCAAAAAATGCACAATTTTCACATATAAGAATAAAAAAACTGAGCTCATTGAGCAGAGTAACAGAGTGGATATACACTGGTGTGCAAAAATTAAGGACGACACGGTTTTTTCAATATAACTTTGTACAAAAGCTTTCCAAATCAACACATTTAATACTGTAAGATCCCCAATACGTAAGGACATGAGTAATGTAAGCAACACTTACTAAAAGAGAAATCAGAGGGATAAAAAGAAGCTTTATTGAAAAAGTAGCATGGAGCGCAATGCGACTGAAGGCCGAAACATCCCTGTGATGCGTGTCCAGCAAGAAACATCCGGTCTTTAATAGGGTATATGATCTGCCCTGACTGCTAGGCTGGTTTCACATCATTTGTGCATGCTGGATATGTGGTTGTTAATGAGCTGTTGAGACACTGCTGCTCATTCCTCTTGTAGCACCAATCGCAGTTTCGGAATCGTTACTGGCGATAAGTTACGTGCTGCCACGGGTCTCCCTAGTAAGTTCCGTACATGCTTGACGGGATTTAGATCCAGAGACCTTGCCGACCAATCCATGTGTTCAATATCTTCACTCTCCAACAGCTCTTCGACAGTAACTGTGCGATGAGGTGGAGCGTTGTCGTCCATGAAGAGGAACTGAGGACCCATAGCCCTTGTGAAAAGACGCATGTAAGGAAGAAGAACCTCGTTACAATAGCAGTCCCAGGTGACGAACCTCCTTGGGAGATATGAAGGTCGGTCCGGCTACCAAGCATTATGTCTGCTCGAACGAGAACTCCGCGACCTCCAAAACAGTCCCTTTTGATGATGTTGAAGGGGTTATTGCGTGTTCCCCGCTCTGTCCAGATGTGTATGTGTCTAGAATCGCAACTCAGACTAAATCTGCTCTCATCTGTAAAGAGTACTCGTCCCCATTCATTGTCTCTCCAATTCCGGTGTTCCCGGCACCACAGAGAACGCCTTCTCCGATGGGCAGGCGTTAGAGGTACACACCGTACAGGGCGTCGTGCAAACAGACCACCACCGTGCAGTCTTCTGGCCACGGTAAAACGCGATATCTGTCGTCCAGTCGCCTGTGTCGTGTGTCTAGCGATTTCTCCCGCTGTCTGCCGCCTGTTTCTTCAGGCCTGTAAGGCAATATACTGGTCATCTGCGGTTGTGTTTCCTTATGGACGACCACTACTAAACCCCCGGATAGCTGTTCCTGTAGTTTGAAATTGTCTCCAAAGTTGTGAAACGATGCTGTGAGCAATTCCGAACTCTGCAGCCAGACTTGTCACACTGCAGAATTCTTCCAACTTCCCAATGATTCGACCTCGGGTAAAAGCATCCAGATGTCGTCTAACAGATTGATTATTCGCCATTTCTCGCTGAGGCAGGAACTCGGTGTGATTTTTACTGCTATACGGCGTGCAATCTCTTTGCCAGAAATACTGATCTTACACCGACAACCTGCTTTTATACTACTCAGACACTCCCTCATTACGTCTACCTGCATATCTGCGCATGTGCTACCTCACATCACCTTACTTAATCTCCTGATTGGTCTTTCTGTCCGCTCTGCCTCTTCGTTCAGCTGATATGCTAATTTTTCGACTTCGTCCTTAATTTTTGCACACCAGTGTATATATATATATATATATTTGTTGCGGCCGATTGCATACAAAATGGGAGGTGCATATCTACATGTTATAGCAGTCTTATATACAAAATTTCAACGTTCTGAGGCTACACGTTTTTCAGTTATGCGAGATACATACATACGTACGTACGTACGCACAGGTGCCATGAAAAAATCATTTCAGAATCCATTTTAAATCAGTTTTATAATTTTTGGGGGAAAAAAGTCTTTTATCCTGTTCTTACGTACGAATGTCACTCAAAAACATCGTTAAATTGCATTCGATAGCGGTAAAAATAGATAATTTTCGTTGAAATAAGATACCCGAAATTTTTCCCGATTACAATACTTCCTTATTACTTCGTACAAGGAAGTAAAAATAAAATATAGGCGCAGAAAATACGAAGAACACAAATTCCCCTCAGAAGATACATCGTTATATAAAAGCCGTTTGCAATATAAAAGATTTTAATGTTCGCTTTTAAGGGCATTTAAAGTTTGAATATGCATCACGCTTATAGAAGTGCTAAAATGCGATATATTTGATCTGATATTATTCTGCAGAAAGATTGTATTGTAGGCAAATGTTCAAGCTCATGTCGTTTTCAAAACACGTGCGTACTTTAAGTTTCGGAACTTAAAAGTCATCCAAGAAATATATCTCCCTACTCCCAAAAAGATCAGAAAGGGTTCAGATTTTAACACTGGTCCAAAAGGCCTCTTTTAAAGTTTAATATGGTTTATTACTAGAGATTATCAATAGAGACTGTCCAAGTGGAGTAACGAAATATTTATAGGATATTAGAGGAATATGCATTTAGACTAACTTGAGAACGTTATATAGTATCTTCTGTATATCTGAAAAGTGAAAACAATGTTTCGTGTGATTCTATAAAAATATTTCATTTATTTTATTAAATATATCACGAGTTAAATGTATTTTTATTTAAATCATGCATCTGTTGAGTTTAAATAGCTTATTTTGCTAATCAATAACAGACAGAGTAACTGAAAGATAAATAGCTTACATTTTTCGAAAAGGCAATAGACTCGAATGAAAGTGAAACAAGGCATCTACAATGGACGACATTTGAAATGAATCAGCTAATAATGACAATAATGCAAAAAATAATAAAGAGTAAATTTAATAAACCATTTTTTTCAGAACCTATACTCATATTCTTAGTTTAATTGTTAACTTTAAGTTATTTATGTGTAATTAATTGCGCTATGATTATGTTGTATGGTGCACATTTATAAGGAGAAATGCAAGAGAGTTGATGAAGAAAACAATTCTTTTAAAAGAGGTCGATGCAAGAAAATGTTTAGAAATCCCTGGCTTAAATGAATGTGCATGACTTCAAAACTGGTATTCGTCTTTCGATAAATATATATCTGGTAAACATTAATGAAAAGATAATTATATATGAATAACCCTTTCCTAGAGTACATTAGCTGATTATGGCAAAGCAAGCAATGGCTCTTTCCAAAGACAAGGCATTTTAGGGAAGCTGTTCAGTATTCACAGTGCATGAAGGAAGTAGTTCACAGCACATGTTCAGTATATGTTCACAATACACAGTACATGTTTACAGTACATGTAGGAAAGCATAAAAACTACTGTTCGGAACCCCGATTGTCAGAATTTGAACCAGTATCAAGCTACCAGTGTTTAACAGTTTTATCTCTGATCTTCTAATGGGTGCACAACTTCCCTACAAATGCGAGATGAAGCTACATTTTCAACTTTAAGATAAACAATGAAATAAAATATGATAAATGAAATAATAAAGTTATCTCACTGGCATTATCTATTTATGGCATTAAGTATCTGGCATTAAGTATCTCACTGGCATTAAGTATCTGGCATTAAAGTATGTAGTTGGTATTTGACGTGCGGGTATGTATGTAGTTGGTGTGACGTGACGTATCATTTGAATTTTTTTAATTTTTGAAAGGGCTGTGTTTCCATTTTATATGGAATTATTTTCTCAGAATATGTGGAGTTCTATTACTATATATGTAGAGTCATTAGGTCTTTTGATGTTGAAGACAAGAAAAATGTACAGTGTCCTAACCGGGACTTGAACCTGGACCTTTCGAATACGCTCCGAGTGTTCTACCGTTACACCATGAAGGCATGCGGAAAGGAGGAAGAAAATACTCTATATACTCCCTCTTTTAAAGAGCGATTAGGGATTTTATCGTCCACCACCTTTTTTAAGTTCTGGCGCTACTTGTACAGTCGTTAGGTTTTTCTTTTTTATGCTAGATACGTGAAAAGTGAGCAGTACCCTTGCCAGAACTCGAACCCTGGCCCTCACTGAAGGTAACCGCTCAAAACTGTTGATCACTCATTATTTACTTGTTGATGCTTATTAGTGCGGGACGCTGAAATAAATTTATCTAGAATAAAATTAAATCGGAAGAAGTTGGTATTCTACGAGTTGATAAACAATAGCCATCAACGGGTAGTACATTAAATTTAGTTAGATTAAAGGTGACCGGAGGTTTACTCACACCATTGATCTATGATAAGTCCCTAGATGAATGATGTGGGGTGGTGCAATCAATTTAGATATTTTTTTTAAAACTGAACTAAAGGCCAATGGTTATTAGTGATTTAAGGACTGATGAACTGATGCAATGGCAGCACTTGACAGTATAGTTAGATGTAATGTAAAGCTCCTAAAGGTTTGGAAGGATTGAAGTAAGGATATTTCTAAAATTGTTGTCAGATGCTATCACGTCCTCTTAAAATGTTACCATCAACTATTAAAAATATCACTACCCATTAAAAATGTTACGATATTGAGTTTTAATCAGATGAATTTAAGTAAAGGCATATTAAAATAAAGCTCCTATGAGGAGTTGTTTTCTTTTTATTGGACTTCGGATTCCAGTCGGCGTTGGGGGAAATTAGCAGTAGTTTGCAACCACAGAAATTAAGTATCCTTATGGCAAAAGAAATATATGTTTTCCATTCGTTTCGCAAAGAATATTTCAGTACATTAATGAATTCACTAGCAAAGAAACGCTGGATGAGTGTCTATATATTACCTATTGAAAAGTAATCTTAATCTTATTCATGAAATAATGGATCGATGCATTCACAGCTTAAAATGAAATTTTACGTTACCAGCATTATAAAATAATTCTTAATTTTAGCAAAACGAAACACTGTAGTTGCACTGATATGAATGAGTGACTTTTGCCTCGTTTGACTGGCTTGAAGTATTTAAAATTCCACCCAGTGGGCAAATTTAATGATTCTTTTAAATTTATTTTTAAATATAATAGGCCAAAAAAAGGGGTGGAATAGAAATTTCTAAAAAGACTATCGTTTGAAAGTAGTCATTGAAATTTACATAATAACGCGTTTGGAGTAAAATTAGGAGAGAAATAATAGTAAATTAAAAAAAGAAATATAGATTTTATACTACGCTCAAACGGGCGTTTTTTTCATTTACAGATACATACACTTTTCGAGCATATCTTTAGAATTTTTTAGACAGCCTCACGCCCTGGAGATAAAAATGTTTTATTCCCTACTCTGTTGCCTTTGCTCATTTTGAAATCGTTGAGTTTTAGAATCGAAAATTGCCGCCCAGTCGGTGTAGTGAGCGGTTAGGGAAGCTAACTACGATACGAAAGGGCCCGGGTTGGAATCCCGGAGAAGGCATGGTTGTAATTGTCTATCCATTCATAGGAGGCAAAGGTGGCTCACCTATTAGGTGCCTCCATAATAAAGTGACCACCACTTCTAGGCTTAGTAGTGGCCAAGCCGAAATCGTTTGATGGCCTGCCTTTGGGGAAAAAAATCAGAAATTCGTTGAAGTTTTACAAAATATGAAATAGATAGTAAAACAAATCTAAATTCGGTTTTAAAGGTGCCCATGTTCGGGTGGATGACTGCATTATTCAAAATTTGATGACTCAGTTCAGTGTGAGAAACATACATACATTCTTACAGATTTTTCATTATTTATTTTCTTTAAATATAACACAGGAAGATAATAATTGGTGGTAACAATTTGAAAAGTGATTCAACGCCTAATGCCATTTCGAGACTAGCTCTTCTGAGTTAACTTTCGGTTTACTTTGTGCTAAACTTCTAACAAATCCATGCTAAAGAGATTAAATCATGTTTTAAAAACTAATAACCAATCTAATAAGATGTTTCAAAGATTAAGAAATGTGTTTTTTGATTTTTTTTGATAGAACAGAAGGATCCCAACCTTTCATAACAAGCTTTCTCTCCCAAAAGAGAAGATACGAATTTTCTGACTTTAGTATATTTTAATAAAAGATATTTAGCATAAAAAGAAGGCTAAGTAACCGCAAATTTCAAAGAAATTCTATTTCATAATTTCAGTTTAATAACTTAAAAACTGAACATTATTTTCGGAAGTTGAAAACATTTCGTTACCTTCATCAGGTACTTGCTTCCAAAACTATAGAATTATCAAAATATTAATAAATATTCCAAAATGTTTCGTAGTTTATCTCCTCTCAAAGGCAAAGAAGGAAACATATTTTCCACTGTATTTGGCTTACAGCCAACATTTAACGAATGTCATTTATCGATTAATTGAGAAAGTAAAATTTTATATTATTTTAAAGCATAAAATACTTACTTATCTATGAAGCCATTTGGCATTTGTTTTTAAGTATACTTTTATATATTCTACAATAGTAAACTCTTGGAGAATAAGCTTTTGTGCTTGCTTCGCAGACGATGAAAGATAATGTGGTTACCAAACAAATTCCAATGGCTGCTTTGGAAATTCAATATAAGATAAAAAAATAAATGCCCTGCTGATGATATATAGGAAAATTAAATTAGCTGCTTAACTAACTTTTGAATTTTGTTATTGTTAATGTGTGTTACATTTTGCTTACAAAGGAAAAGAATATTTTCAGTGAAATTTTCATGATTTGAAATACGAAAAAAGGACTTTAGAATAACTTTGAAACAAACAATGAAAGTTATCTCAGTAGGAAAATATTCCTAAAATTAGAAATAAATGTTTGAAATTCTTTGTTTTGACGGTCTAGCAGATGGTTGACTGGAACTTAAAAAACCCTTGGCTAGTTCTTTTTCTGGCAACGATTAATTTGATGGAACGGGGTTTCCTCAGGTGTAATGTATATATGAATCAGCTACATATTCCCCTAGGAGGCATTCTTTACGGGCATAGAGATTTCATATGCTTCGCAACATCTGACCAAAAAGTTTCGCTTCGATATTTCGAATGGTTCTCAATAAGGTTTAACATTTTAAAGCACTTAGTGACATATACACTGTGTCACGAAATAGTTAAACAAATAGATATGTTATGTTTTAAGCGAATATCTGTCCGTGGGCTGCATGTTCTTCTCAAATCTGCGTTTCTGTATCTCAAAGTTGCTATACTCTGCGATAAAACGTATGTAGCAAAACATGGAAACTTTATTGTTCTGTAAAACCAAAGGCGAGTTAAAGTTCAAGTCCTGTATCACTCTCTGCAACGCTTCTTTTTGAAACTTAGTTAATAATTTGTTTGGTTTTATCTCAATAAATTAAACTCTGAAATCAAATACACTTTTATGTTTAGAATACAAATAAAAGTAATCTCGAAATTAAATGCTTAATTACCGTAGAATGTAAGCATATAATTTTAAACTTAGTATGCAAGCATGTAATTATCGTAGTATGTATGGGTATAATAAAGCAGTTTTTCTTGCACAAAGTATAAAAATTTTTATGGATTCGGATTTATTAGATCATTACAAAAGTACTCCAGAGCTATCAAAAGCGTATATATGAAAATATGCGTGCATATTTATTATTAAAAGTGAAATCAAAACTATAATGCCCACTTATATCTTTTGAAAAAGTAGTATAGATGATATTTAAATAGAAATACAAATGCGGATGATATTTGAAACAATTATTAAAATTGGCGAAATAGATTTATTGATTAAGAATATTAAGTTTTTACGAAATTCTCTGCTCGGTTTCTTAAAAACGTTTTTTTAGGCCTAACCTGTTGGATATTTTGCTTTCATTGTGGTTTGTTTTTATCATTTCATTTCATTATGCATTACTTTCAGTGCAGAAAAAGAAGAAAACTCATAAAATAATGCCCATTTGAGAAGTAGGTATCGCATTTTGTATTTCTGTTTAATCAAAAATAATAGTCGTCAAAGTAATTTTGCTTTCTACCCCGGATTTGTTAAAAATGAGTAAATTTCTCTGGAAATTTTTACCCATTCTCCGAAGGAAGAAATAAAATAAAAAAGAAAGAATAAAAATGAGAATTTACGAGATATTGGCTGTCACTGTTAGAAATATCCAGAGGAATTCAAGATTTAATCTTCTGAGTATCAAAAATTAGAATGAAACATATCACTTTCTCATCAATTCATAGCATAAAGAAGTTCTCATATCATTTAATGATGCTTCAATTTATTTAAAGTTAATTTTTAGAAATCCAAAAATATATCCCAAAGGTCAGTTTCCTTAAAAATTTTCTCAAAATTTCTTCTAATCTCTGACCTCTAAAAATAAAAATTTTAATTTAAAATTTTTCCATAAATTCATCTGATGGATATGCATTTCCAATCAACTTTATCTTGACATTTTTTATAAATTCTTCCATTAATCTTTGGTATCTAGAACTACATTCCCAATTGACCTTATCTTTAAAATTTCAATAAATTCTTCTGTTAATTCTTGACATTCAAAACTACACCTCCAATAAACATCGTTTAAGTACGGCTAAGCCTAATGTTTTTTTGCCATAGCAACTATATTTGTTTACATTAAAAACTTAAAAAATAGTGAATTAAGTCAGTTTCTGCACCTTTGGTGTCTTTTTGTCGAATGGCACCAAAACGAAACTTTTAGTTTTGTTCACCGAGAAAATCTGTCTACTGGCCGAATTGCTTGTTTTTGCGTAGAAACTGTTATTTTAATTGCAAAAATTAGAAAACTGTTAAGTCAACTCCACATATTATCAGAAACATGTTTTATATCCAGTTTTCAAATATGAAATATCTTCTGTTTATCCACAGTGCCGAATTCTTTGACTTTTGAAATCTAATTACAGTGAAGGGTTTTGTGTTCATTGGCAATCCTTTCGAGTTCTACATACGTAATGTAGTCAATCAGCAATTAAGAAAAAGAATTACGCAAATATATTTCTCATGAGTAATTTGTAAATAGTAGCCGATATTCTCTTGCATACAGGTAATGACAAATGTAACAATGGGAATATATAAAGAATTCAAAAGCTCCTTTTAGTACATTCGGAAATAAACGAGTTCGAAGTGTTCGAAATAATTTATAAATAATAAACGTTTGAAATGTCAGTAGCAAATAACATTGCGTTATGAAGAGATATTTCTAAATTTTCCTTTCTAATTACGAAACAACATTCCACCATTTAATAAAAGAGTGCATCCTTGCATCTACAAAAGTCTGAAAATTCCTCAATATGATTTATTCATTTGAAATCATTTCAATAAATTGTGTATAACATTCAAGTCTCAGTTACGAATGATTGTGGATAAATCTCAATTATGAATATTTTACGCGTTCGATGGAATATTCATGTATACTCTTCCTCAGGTTCGCAAAATGTTGATAAATTATTGCATATTTCCTACTCTACCTTTCACGTTTCCAGTTTCTGTCAGCAATGCGTTTTATGATGACACTATTAAACATTTGACGTGCTGATCAATGATTCCTGGTGTATATTTATCATCAATTGCAGAGCTATTTAAAATATTATATAGAATGATTCAGGTAATGCCATTGCAGACTGTGAGATGCATCATCTGCCGCCGTGACTGGATTGGTTAATTATGATATCTGTTGTACTAAGAGGTCTATATTCGAATCCCGGAGAAGACATGGATGTTCGCGAGCGTATAGAGTCTGAGTGGCAAGGAAGCACTGAAAATATATGGCCGAAATTCTCTCTAAAGGCTGGTGGTAGAGGTAAGATGAGTGAGAGATCCTAGGGGTGTTTTCTCTTGGGACTTCCAATTGCGGTAGAAGCTTAGTAATTAACAAGGTCCGGCGATACCTAATATACCTATGTGAATGCACAATGCCGAATTTGCTTCAGTACCTGCAAATATAAGACACATCTAAATATAATCTAATCATGATCTAACGATTTTGAGAATTTTTTTTTTGTTTTCCTTATGAAAATAAGGAAATAATCCTGATTCAGCAAATATTTTAACTAGCGCAATGCATTTTCAGTGTGCATGCAATTAATTAAATTGTTTTCCCTTGAATTAACTTAATTTTTTTTTTAAATAAAGGAAAATTTTTGGGAATTAGCCAGCTAAGGTGTAAGGTATTTCTCCCGCCTTCTTGCATGCCTTCGTGGTGTAGTGGTCAACACGCTCGATGCGTATTCGAGAGGTCCGTGGTTCGAGTTCCGGCGAGGGCATTGCTCATTTTTCATCTCTATTGCTTTAAAAAAAATCTTAATGTCTCTACAAAGCATCCATGTTTAAACTACCTTGTAGAGGCATTAGGTTTTTCAAAGTAAAAAAGCATGAAAATAATACCATGTCCTGGCCCGGAATCGAAATCCGGGACGTCTCGATGCTTGCCGGATGAACTTCCAATTACGCCACGAAAACACGCTGGAAGGAAAGATAAAATTTCTTATAAATTAAATAAAATTTCTTTCCATCGATCTATTTCTCATTTGTCTAACTATGATTTTTCTAAGTTAGAAAGCTGTCTTTCCAGTCAGACTTAAGCGAACCATGAACTGTTCATTTTATAGCTTAAATATAAAAGTTAATCTTACAGTTCAAAATGAAACACAGAAGAATATTAGGCCCAGTTCAAACGTTTTGAAAAAGAAATCTCAAACTGTGACATTTAAAATGATTGATCCAATAAGATTCATGGAATGCAGTGGTATCGAAATGCTAATGTTAAATGCTTTTTATTACAAGTTGCAAATGAATATGATCTATCCGCTGTCACAAAGAACTATGAAGAAATTACTGCCGAAAAATGATGCGAGATTTTACAGACCTACGACGATTTTCAGATTATGTTTCCATCAAAGTTGATTTATAGCTACTAGGAATATTATGTGTTGATTATAATTCAACGGTAGGTCCGCTGGTTGCTGACAAGGGAAAAATAAAATAAATCACGCGCTTATATTTTCTAATTAAATATAAAATCAAATTTAGAGTTCTCCAAAATATTGATAAAGTCTAGAAAGTAAAATTTTTTAAAGGAACACAGATATTATTAAAATTATTATCGTTTCGAAAAATTATTGCGTAAATTTATCTTTAAAAATACCGTCATTATACGGAAAAAAAAATTCGAAATCGATATCGAAAATAATTTAATAAAGAACAAAATTTCAATTTGTTGCTAAGTAATCCCCTGTAACTCTACTGCTCTTACGCCAACGGTTTTCCGATAATTTCAATTACTATATTTACTGTCATATTTTACCCCTTAGCTTTAGCACCATTTAGCACGACGATCTGAAATTTTTTTCAGTGTCCACGTGATTTTCCTCCTTTTTAAGGGCTTCAAAAAGTGAGCTCTTCTAAATTTTAAAATGGATTGTAATGGTGTTCTTCTAATCATGAATGCTCATGATAATGATCTCGTAATCATGTAATGAATGCTCTCGTCTAACTAATTAGTATGCTGAGCGATTTTTTGTGCACGGGCTCTGAGGCTCTGATTCATAGAGCAATAATAGTGAAGAGCTTCAAGAAAACGTGAATATTAAAATGTTAACACTTTTGAAGTATACTGCATATGGGAAGACAATTCGGAAGGGCCACGAAGATCATGATAACAGTGAGGATGATGGGAACCTGCAAGCTGTAGCACATGACATTGAAGTCAAGTGAAGCAGCACTATGTGATTTAAGGCCTAAGGAGTAGCAGTGAACTACAATAAAGGCGGTGTGAGATTCAAGATACAGAAAAATAAAAATTAAAATAATTAGTTAGTCATTGTAATGTTGATATTATTATGTTGTCTTATCGTACCATAGGCTACTTTAAAATAAATAATATTGTGATATTTACAGTAGTTTATGCACGCATACGTTTCATTTGCTCTCTTCTTACCGTAATAGCGTCCTTTGGAAATTAAATTATTCGCATAATTTTCCCCTCTCGATTTTCGTACGCTAAAATTAAAAAGAAAAGTGGGGGGATACGCGAGAAAAAATATTATATTTTATAGCCGTTTTCGTGAAATAACTTTCGAGATTAGCAGCGAATTTTCTTTTAATGTCTAGGTAGATTCACTGGTGACTCTGAAGCTGCAATTTGAACTACGAAAATGAGAAACTTATGTTACACAGTAACATAACAATCAAAACAACAGTTAGCATTACCTAGATTTTTGACTGATCTTGAATAGTCTTGTCAGTCCTTGTATGTTTTTGCCTTTCTAACATTATTCCTTCCATTATTGGACTTCCTCGTTTGAAAATATCTTTGATTGTTAAAAGGCAAACGTTAAACAACAAATCTCTTTGATCAACAAGTTACTCATTAGCCCAAAGGTAAAGTCGCTGAACACTGGCAATTTGATTTAGGTTCTGTTCGAGGCGAACGAGTCATTGGTTTTTCATGTGTAACGGGGATACAAGTCACTTTCCTTTAGAAAGTTGTCCACGAAGGCATACTTTACCTTAGGCAGATAGCCCTTGTGCACTTTGCCATAATCAAATAAATCAAACCACACCATTCATTAGTTGAAGGATATGAGCTACTAGAGCGGAATTAATTTTCAACTTTTTGTCTGCCTTCCTTAAACAACTTACACCACTTAAATTCTTGCTTTTGATCAAGTGTCACTTTCAGAGGCCTTTTGCAACATTTCAGATGGCTTTATAACGGAAATTTCATTGGAAAAAAAATTAATACATGTTCGCCATTCTGGGAAATAGCAAAAGCAAAAATACTTTAGTCGCTTAGAAACAAATTTATTTGAAAACGATAAAAGGAGCTGAAACATGAATTGTTGCTGGATGTCGTCAACAGCTGTAGCAGTTTCTGAAAAGGTTTTGCAAGCGATTTCTGATACGAACTTTGTTTTAAATGAACCATTTCCAAAGCAATTTTTTGAACTTAGAAGTACTCCTCATTTATTCACTTTAATGAGCTCATTATATTGAGGTAAGCACCATTTTTCTGCTTCATTCTACCCTAAGTCTACTTTAGCGCCCCTCCCCCGATAAAATTTAATGCATTTTAAAGAAAAATAACTTTTTAAAGACAGGATTTGTTAAATCCAAAATTGACTGTATTTCATGGAAGAAACTGTTTTATACGGATGGCTTATTAAAATGAACATCAGGAGGAATACAAGAAAAATAGTCACTTTAAATGATTGTTGAATAATCATACATCATTAAATATTTATAATTTAAGACGAAGCCTACTTGCAGTTGCTTTATGTCTATAAAACAAACCCCTAACTGCTGTTATTCTACTAAAGATGACTGGGTATACAAATGGCCAAAGAGTGAGTACATAATTCCAGGTAAGATATGACTGTAGTAGTAGTGTCAAGGGGAGTAAAAGCATCTGAAATCTCTTTCAGCCCAAAAGCTGGTTAAAGGTAAAGAAATATATGAGAAATTAGGAATCTCTTTTGACTGTTGTTTTTAATCGTAATTTCTATAAAGAGAAAACAAAAGAAATGACATCACCTCTGGCAGTAAATATTCATCACCAATGAAAGATGATTCTCTGATCCCACTATGCCTTTTCATGGAGGTAATAATCATGATCATATGAAAACTCAGGGCAGGCAGGAAGACAAACTATTTTAACTTATTATTGTGTAATAGAGCAGATTCAAATTATAGGCAAAGTGTTCTACTATGTATGCATATCTCGGATTCTATTTTTGTTTAGATCAATACATTCAAACACTTTTTTTTAAATTTTTCATTATCATTGAATAACTTTAAAGCCCTTATTAAAAACATCTCCCACTGTTTATTCTTTTAGTTATTTTCTTTCCTGATTACGCATCTCATGAATAATGAATGAATTAGTTGTTTCTTTTAGAATTATTTTTGAAATCAAAACTAGACTATCTTTTTAAAAGCGTGCGAAGCATATTATTACTTATCGCTTGCTGTCAGAAAATTCATGCATATAAAATTATGCAAATATAATCAAAGAATATTTTAAAGAAGGCAACTTTGTATCCTTGTGGAACTCTCAGAATTATTTTTAGAATTTTGAAGCTTCTAAATTAGTTTAATACAGTACAAGCAAGAAGCAGTTGCAATGCCAGAGGGACTTGCACAGAAGACCCTAATTAGAGCTTCTTTTAGTTCAACGGTGTAGAAATCTCAGACTATAAAAATAGCGAAATTTTATTTGTAATATTCTTTCTTCTGAAAAGCAATGGTTCATTATTAAATGGACTTCACGTGGCGGTTGCCATAGGAATTAATTATTTCCCTTTTTTAAAATTTCGAGAATTCTTCAACAATATTTTTTTTTCTTCAGCCAAGAAGAGCATACGACAATTGCAACATTTTCAGTAGCTTTCTGTAATTACTTTGTTTTCGATCTAGATTATTTTCTTATGATAAAATTTTTATGCTTACACTAAAATGCATATCAAAATAATGTTATTCGTTTAACGTAGAGGTTTGTAAATCTTGCAGCAAATGTCCACAACCAGAGTTAAGAGTTATATAGCTTTATGCTTCTTGCAATTCTTACGTATTTCTCGACAAATTATATTGCTTTTTTAAATTTTTAAAGTGGATAAAAAAATTCAGAAATTCGGCAAATGGCATTATTTATTTCGAAAATAAAAAATTTAGAGGAAACACGAAAGATTAGAATAATATCATATTTTTCCAATAAATATGTTCATAAATAAGTTAATTAAACATTATCATGTTTCTTAAAAACCCTTATTAATTTTACAGGTAGAGAAAAATCTCCTTCACTTGTTACTGATTATTTTATGCATTATAGGCGCGTCTTCAGTGATTTCCGGTACAATAACAAAATTAATTGTGATTTGTTTAGTGCTTTTTTGCCGAAATACGTTAGTAATGTTT
>KK121336.1:72239-113812 GCA_000611955.2 Stegodyphus mimosarum
AGAGACTTCATTACTGCTAGTTGGTTTTCGCATATTCGAACTGGTGTCTTCATCTTCAATGGTTGATTAACTGATTATGTTAAACACTGAAAGCCCATCTGCCTTAGAAAAGGTGCATTCGCTAGAGTTCTAAGGGATTTATTTTCTTACATTATAAGGTATTTCTCCCGCCTTCTTCGCATGCCTTCGTGGTGTAATGGTCAGCACGCTCGACGCGTATTCGAGAGGTCCGTGGTTCGAATCCCGGCGAGGGCATTGCTCATTTTTCACGTCTTCTGCTTCCAAATAACCTAATGACTCTACAACATTATTATATTAAGAACTACTGTATTTCAATTAAGAAATAAATTCATTAGTTCGGAAAAATACAGGAATTATCTGAATAAAAATTCAGTGAAAAATAGAATCATGGGAAAATAAAGGATCAGAAAAGAAGCATTATTGTGTCGTATAAATAGCTTAATAGAAAACTAATAAATGTTGAAAAACGTATAATAGTTGAATTCTAGAATTTAGGCATTATTTATGTAAATTAGAAAAACGCTTACATGCAGTTTTAAAACAGTAAAGTAATGTGTTATCTTTATCATGATTTGATAAGATAGAAGACCCAGACAGAAGTGAAACTAATGGCAAGTACTTATGAAGTAATTCTCATCACCATCTGCTTGAATTTAGATAACGTTTAATAAGACAATACGGTAGTTCCTATGAATGAGCATAATTATAGTAATAATGGTGAACGATTTCAATAGATTTATGTAGTTTCGTCATTTCGAATTTTATCCAAAAGCAGCTTTATGAAACTGTATCTGGAACAATATCTAGATATTTCTTTTGGCGGTAGTTTCAAGACTCATCAGTTTTAATTTTCTTCTTCTCTTTTCTCTTCTTTTTTATTTCCTTATGAGTCTTCAAAAATCTGGAACACAATCTGCAAATAACATAAGACTCTCCAGGTGCTAGGTGAATATGCTGACCACCACACAACAAGGATATATCGTAGAATTGTCTTCTAAAACCACCAATTAAATTACTTGCATGATTTTCCCCTCTCGATTTTCGTACGCTAAAATTAAAAAGAAAAGAGGGGAATACGCGAGAAAAAATATTATATTTCATAGCCGTTTTCGTGAAATAACTTTCGAGATTAGCAACGAATTTTCTTTTAATGCCTAGATAGATTCACTGGTGACCATGAATCTGCAATTTGAACTACGGAAATGAGAAACGAAAATCACAAAAGGTCATATTAGGTGAACGTGGAGCTTGAAGATTGGCATCTATCGATTTTTTCGCCAAGCATTCAAGAACAAAAAGAGTAAATGAAATATCGTCTCTCCCAACGGTTTCGGAAAGAAACGAGATAGTCTATGAAGAATATTTTAATACGAAAACCACTCTGGAGTCATCAGTTTCTTTCTTTTCTTTCTTTTTGTGTGTGGTGTGTGTGTGGATATTTACTTGGAAGCATGCAGAAAAAAGCGCATGGAGCCTCAATATTTTAGACTAAAAATAATTGATGTATACACACTGCCTTCTGTTAATATGATTTCTCTTCTGGTTAATTATTAGATGGGAAGTAAGTTTATTGAATTGCTACAACTGAAATTGCCATTCAATGATTTCAGGTTTCTATTGGTTGGGGAAAACAGCAAGCGCTTACTTACGTTTATGCAAATTTTTTATGTCATGGGTAATGCCACTATATTTGTTTTGTTCAACGAGCATTAATAATTGGATACTTTCTACACTGAGTTATTTATGGAACTAAGTCAATTGAAGTTCTTATATTTTTGCAAGTTCAAGTTGAAAATTCTTCAGTAGCTACAGTAAAAAAAATCAACGATAAGTGTTTGGTGAAGGAACAACTAAACAACTAACGAGAGATGGATTCGCCAATGATTTACAAAATTTCGTTCAGAAAATCGAAGGCTACGAAGGGAATCCCCGCTGCCATCGTCCTTCCTCTGTTGATGCATATGTATTAAAAGGTTTAATCATATCATATCCATGATAAACTGTACGAGAAATAGACAAGATACTAATATACACTATTCACCTGTTTCATGGTACTTGCCTGTAACAAGAAAAGTAAGATAGCTCGGCAAGTAACTATTTCACGAAATCGTTAATGAAAAAGAGTGACGTTTGGAAGTGGTCTCTTCTCTGTTAAGAAGAAAGATTCTTGGAACAATAGATACATGTCGATTAGAAATGCATATTCTGTGCTAATTGTATATGTGCATCGCAAGCGTGGAAGTGAAAGACTTCTAGAAAGTCCTTCAAAGGCATCTTTTTATCTAAAAATCATGTTATTGTACTATGATCTTCTACTATAGTGTTATTCACTAATTATTCTTTCCATGAGTTGAAACGGTAAATGCATCTCGCTCTCTAAAGCAGATACGAGGAAATACATGAAAATTTGTGCCTTAAGCAAGCAGCACTGAATAGACATATAATACTGCTGTTTCATGATAATGTCCAGTCACATGCAACTGTGTCAAAAACACAACAAATAAACAATTTTGGATACCAAATTCTGCCTCTTTCTCCGTACCCTTCTGATATTTCCCTAAGAGATTATTATTATATTTTTTTACTTGACCATTTTTTTGTCTCAGAAAGACTTTGCCATAGAAGGACCAATTAACTAAGTAGTGGAGTATTTTATCTCTTGGAGCGATACTGATTTTTACAAATTTACATTATATTAATAACATTTAATTTTATCGCAGTATCGCAATGTAAGTAGAAAATTATTCCTACTGATACTGCGACTCAGTTGTAAAACAAAAATACTGGAGTTCATCTCACTTAGCACTTTGGCAGGCTCTGCTTGTAGTTAACGATTTCTCTCAAAATCTAAGAAAAACTGGAGTCAAGCTGCAGTGGGATTCAGCTGAATTTAAGCCCTGGCAATAGTAATTCGAATAATTCATTTAGGCAAAAAACGTCAGATCAAAATACACTGGTGTGCAAAAATTAAGGACGAGACGGTTTTTTCAATATAACTTTGTACAAAAGCTTTCCAAATCAACACCTTTAATACCGTAAGATCCCCAATACGTAAGGACATGAGTATTGTAAGCAACACTTACTAAAAGAGAAATCAGAGGGATAAAAAGAAGCTTTATTGAAAAAGTAGCAGGGAGCGTAATGCGACTGAAGGCCGAAACATCCCTGTGATGGGTGTCCAGCAAGAACCATCCGGTCTTCAATAGGGGATATGATCTCCTCTGACTGCTAGGCAGGTTTCACATCATTTGTGCATGCTGGATATGTGGTTGTTAATGAGCTGTTGAGACACTGCTGCTCGTTCCTCTTATAGCACCAATCGCAGTTTCGGAATCGTTACTGGCGATAAGTTACGTGCTGCCACGGGTCTCCCTGGTAAGTTCCGTACATGCTTGACGGGATTTAGATCCAGAGACCTTTCCGACCAATCCATGTGTTCAATATCTTCACTCTCCAACAGCTTTTCGACAGTAACTATGCGATGAGGTGGAGCGTTGTCGTCCATGAAGAGGAACTGCGGACCCATAGCCCTTGTGAAAAGACGCATGTAAGGAAGAAGAACCTCGTTACAATAGCAGTCCCAGGTGACGAACCTCCTTGGGAGATATGAAGGTCGGTCCGGCTACCAAGCATTATGTCTGCTCGAACGAGAACTCCGCGACCTCCAAAACAGTCCCTTTTGATGATGTTGAAGGGGTTATTGCGTGTTCCCCGCTCTGTCCAGATGTATATGTTTCTAGAATCGCAACTCAGACTAAATATGCTCTCATCTGTAAAGAGTACTCGTCCCCATTTATTGTCTCCAATTCCGGTGTTCGCGGCACCACAGAGAACGCCTTCTCCGATGGGCAGGCGTTAGAGGTACACACCGTACAGGGCGTCGTGCAAACAGACCACCACCGTGCAGTCTTTTGGCCACGGTAAAACGCGATATCGGTCGTCCAGTCGCCTGTGTCGTGTGTCTAGCGATTTCTCCCGCTGTCTGCCGCCTGTTTCTTCTGGCCTGTAAGGCAATATACCGGTCATCTGCGGGTGTGGTTCCTCGTGGACGACCACTACTAAACCCCCGGATAGCTGTTCCTGTAGTTTGAAATTGTCTCCAAAGTCGTGAAACGATGCTGTGAGCAATTCCGAACTCTGCAGCCACACTTGTCACACTGCGGCCTTCCTCCAACTTCCCAATGATTCGACCTCGGGTAAAAGCATCCAGATGTCGTCTAACAGATTGATTATTCGCCATTTCTCGCTGAGGCAGCAACTCGGTGTGATTTTAACTGCTATACGGCGTGCAATCTCTTTGCCAGAAATACTGATCTTACACCGACAGCATGCTTTATACTACTCAGACACTCCCCCATTACGTCTACCTGCATATCTGCGCATGTGCTACCGTACATCACCTTACTTAATCTCCTGATTGGTCTTTCTGTCCGCTCTGCCTCTTCGTTCAGCTGATATGCTAATTTTTCGACTTCGTCCTTAATTTTTGCACACCAGTGTATTAGAATAAGCGTATAAGGCATTTCTCCCGCCTTCTTCGCATGCCTTGCGAAGAAGGCGGGAGAAATGGTGGTGAGCATGTTCGACGCGTAACCGAGAGGTCCGTGGTTCGATTCCCGGCGAAGGCGTTACTCATTTTTCACATTTCCTACTTCCAAATAACCTAATGACTCTATGAGGATATGAAATGAAGTAAATTTTCTTACAAATCTATAAAATAAAAGAATTTCTGTTTTCAGGTCTGGAAATCGTGCATAATAATATGTAGTTATATTGAAAGTTGTGGCTGCGCGTTGCGTAGGAGCAGGTTAAATTTCTAATTTGATTATACATTGGTTTGGATATAGATATGCAATATGAATATGAGTACGTAGAGTCATTAGGTTAATTTGATGCTGAAGACATGAAAAATAAACAATGCGCTAGCCGAGACTCGAACCTGGACCTCTCGAATGCGCGCCGAGTGGGCTACCGTTACACCACGAGGGCATCCAGAAAGAGGTAAGAAAATATACTATACGAATATGATATCTTAAATGAATGACAAACAGTAAAGATCCGCGGAAAAGATAAGTCGGTCGAATATGATAGGAAATTGAGTTTCATCAGATCTAATTGTGGAAAATAAGTTTTAAAAAACCCAATATTTAAAATATATTCAATGGCATAATAGATTATCTACTTTGGAATAAATCAAATTCGAGTTATGATAATACAATAGGCGATAATTCCAAAGAGGAAAAGATGGACAAGAGTTATGGAAAAAAACTATGGTTAGTGTGTCATATTTATAATTTGTATAATAATAATGCAAACCTGCTTAAAACTATTTCGTTTAACAAGTGGGCAAATTAATTTCATAAAGAGTTCCTCTTTATATCTCAATGATACGCGTATTCATATAAATACTTTATTTCTGATGCAGGACAGGATTGAATTATTTGGATTATAATAGCATATTAAGGCCTGACTGCTTAAAAGAAGAGATCTCTCCATGGAGGACTTTATAAATGAAACTGTCTCGTATTCATATTACACAGCACTGAGAAAATTTTGATGAAGATCTGTTAAAGAGTGAAAAGAAAAAAAAGTGTCATATCTGATTCATCGAAATCTGTTTGTAATTCCTAAAGGTGCACTTTTATAATAATAATAAGAAATGTAAGGCGTAATCTTTGACACCTATTACATGAAAAAGAAGTTTTGTGGGTTATCGTGAATAATAAAAAATATTGTATAAAAAAAATAAAAATCTGAAAGGTTTCAGATTTTAATTACGTCCAAAGGAGCGTTTATTTAACATTTTGTGTGTTACCTTTATTTATTAAATACCATGTTCTTCGCACTTAAATCATAAAATTCAGTTCAACAGCAATATCGCGAAATAATTTTAAATTGAGCATATCTTTAGAAATTTCGGTACACACTCTCACGCACTGGAGATAAAACTGTTTTTCTGCAGAACGTTGGTATTGCTGGCTTTGAAATCTTTGAATTTGTTAATGAAAAATTCGTTAAAGTTTTAGAGAATATTGTTACGAATTTTACATTTATTTGGCTATTTTTTTAGAATTGTAATTAAAATTCCTTTTTATTTTCCAGTGCAACGCAGACGATTTTTGAAGAGAGAGCTACGTCAAAAAATAAATAAATAAATAAATAAAATAAGCAGTAAATTGAAAAGTGAAACGACGCAGAATGCCAAAACGAAAGTAATAGTCCTTCGGGCTTCAAAACCCTTTGGACTAAATATATAGTTGTTTATTCTAAGGAATCCTTTTGGCTTAAAAGCATTTAAGAAAAGAATGATATGTAATACTACCGCGGCAGGTTCGTTTGCAGTTTTGTTGAATATAGCGTTTTAGATTTAATTGTATAAAACAATACAAAAGTTACAAACTCAACTTTTTTAAAATAGATTTTCAGAGAAATAAAATTATAAAGAAAATTTTGACTGGAAACATTTTGTCAGCTGGGAACACACATACATAAATACTTTTTTTCTCTTTTATTTTGATTTCTCATCCGTGTATGTCGACTTTTTTTTAAGCCAACTGCACATAATGACAAAGGTTTCGTAAGAATTCTTGGTGGAGGTTTTTAAATAATAAACTAAACTATCTGGAACAACATTTGCCCGAAATTCGGCTGAAAGTCGAACCAGCAGCGCGTGCGCACAGGAAGGAAAAAAAAATAAAAAAGAACTGAAATCTCATTGAGTGGAACATTTTTATCGCTGTATTTACGCTTCTGAGAAAAAAAAAAAAAAAAAAAAAAAAAAAATTAGATATTCTGAAATTTCTAGTGCGAAACGCAAACTAATGCAAACTGTAATAATCTTCCATTCCTAAATTTTGTGCGAAATACATTGCAGAAGCAATAATCATTGAACAGTCTGCATTAAATGTGAAGGTTTCAATCTGAAAACATTTAAAATTTGATGGAAAAAAAAACAAAATATTCTCTCAATCTTCTTAATCTTTGCAATGCTTACAGTTTTTACCTAACGCACCATGTATTTTTTAATTTTTTAAAATCTAATTGATATTATGTTTTATTTAATTGCAAGAAGAGTTTCCTGATTGAAAAGTCCTCGTAAATTAAGCATACGTCATAATGGTTTAGCAATAAAATGGCTAAGCTTATTAATGGCCGAATTTCAGTAATCTTAGGCATTAAATCCAGTATGGTTAGCCATCAATTTCTTAGCTTTAGGAAATGCATATCAGAACTTGGTAAAAAGTGCTGACATCTTAGCTTTAATGCTTGTATTTAAGCGAACAACACTTGTTTTAGCATTTGGTACAAATCATCTTCGTTATCCTTCTCTAGCCGGGTGAATATTGTATTGCGAGCGGAGCTAAACTAGCTATCAGAATAAGAAGGCAATAATGTAAATTTGTTCAGTCCGAAGTGAAGTTTCTCAACTTTTAGAAACTTTTTTTGTACAAGCCTTCGAAGAACGACCTGACAAACTGTTTTAGCATTTCCCATCCGCAGCTGTTATTATATCCATACTTGGTCATCAGTCTGATGAAGAACTGTTCCCGAATTCATTAATTCATTGGAACTCTTTGCCCATTGATCTAGGAGCTCTTATGTCCAAGTTAATTACTGCAGGAGGAGTCCACTATTGAACTAAAAGTTAGGATTTCAAAATATCTAAGTCTATAAAAGACAAGAAATGACTACAGTGTAAGAATAAATATCTTCAGTAGAGAGAAAATCAGTGGGAACAGGTTGGAGTGCAAATCATTTGAACTTACGGAGACACCGTTGCAACCAATACGTCCCCCAGAGTCTTATTTTAAATTCTTCTGTTTTTAAAATACATCATCTGTTCAACTTGTTTATTTAATTTTTCCTCTTTATCCTACTTTGTGTTAGCTACTTTTTTTTCTTAGTAACGTAGCTTATTAAATTTACTAAGATTTTTTTTGCCATTCTGCAAAGAGTAAGATTTTTTTAGGTTTAAAATATAATCAGAAATCTCGGCAAATAAATGAAGCGCATTCCTATTCAGTAAAATACATACAACATACTTGGTTTTCGAATTTAATAAGCAAACTCAGCGACTTAAAAGAAGTAAGTGTTTCCTCTGCCCAAATTAAAATACTTTTAAGCGTGCTATCGTTCAGGAAAGTGTAAAATATTTAATTTTTGATTCAAATTTATTCAGTTGTTAATTAAATGAAAATTTAGCATGAAAAATTACATTAGCTGGATTCATTCAAATCATCTATAATTATATATGATGGTAAGTGTCCATTTTTGTTTGTGTCCATATTTCCTGCAAATCCGGAGTTTTATTCCGATCTTGATGAAATCTGGCACACTTAACCTTTAAAACAAGAAGAAGGTCACCGTATGCATAAAATTTCGAAAAACTACACAAGGGGGTCCACACTCAAGACGTTTATATTAGAACGGTGCACTCATGACATCCATCTTGCGTAAACATTGCCCATCACGTCTCAGTTGTTGCTTTCCTGCTATTAGTGGAAGTCATGCATGATAAGTAAGGAGTTAATAATTTTTTTTTTACAAAAAGTAAATTTCTCCATCGTTTCAATTTTAAAACCATGTGACTCATTTTAGTTTCCCGTCTGTAAGAACGATTGTAAATTATTTAAGCTATTAAACAGAATAACTACTGAAAAAGGGCAAACGCTAGTTCTGGTTGTCGTTCTATGGATATTCAAAATTGTTTAGACATGTACGATCTAATAAGAAGGCCTGTTACGATATGTGTGTTTATGAATAATTTACGTGTATGTCTAACAAGTTACGAGTACATTTTATTTTCAATAAATATTTGTTTCTTGTCTTTTAAAAGCGTTTTCTGAGTAATTAATTTAAATACAGAAGAAGCTATAACATCGCCGTTATTGCGTTCCCGCTGTTGGTTCTTACTAAACCTGTTAAATGGCTCCATTTTCGCTTACTCTTGAGAAAGTTTAAACCGGAATTTAAATGCGCTCTCTCTCAGCTGTTTGAGAATACTTTGAAACAGGGTTTCGAAAAAAGTACTACCTCCTTTCCCCTAAATAAATCATCTTTACTGAGCATAAAGCTCGGACACTGCCGGGTACTTCAGCTAGACTAAAATAAAAAAGAGTTATGATATATGGGTATCGTAAAGCACAAAGGCAGAAAGATTCAGAGCTACGGAATTGGTCACAAAGATTTTTCATTATGGTAACGTGAGCATCTCAAAGGGACTTTTTCCGACTTTTAAAAAAATTTATTTGAAAAAATATTACGTCATAGGCATCTCGAAGCGGTGTTTTTTTTTTAATTTAGTTTTTAATAGTCCAAGAGGGCTTTGTCCCTGAAGGACTACTGTTTTCGTTTTGCTATTTTGAGTCGGAAATATTAAATGTCGGTTCACTTTTCAAACTGTTGCCACCAAATATTGCAGCCCTGTATTATATTTAAAGAAATTAAATAATGAAGAATGTGCATAAATGTATGCATGGTTCTCGCATTGTGATAAAACGACGGTACCTAGAGCCATCGAATTTTGAATGACATAATCCTGCTGCGAATATGGGCATCTGGAAGACCAAATTTGAAATTTGGAATTTGTTTTATGATCAATTTCATATTTTGTAACACTTGAACGAATTTTTGATTAACAAACTAAGCGACACTGTAGGAAAAAAAAACATTTTTATCTCCAGCGCGTGAGACAGTGTATAAGAAATTGCAAAGATATGCTCAGTTTAAAATTATTTTGCGATATTGTTCTTTAACTTAATTTTATGGTTTAAGTGCAAAGAACATGATATTTAATAAATAAAGATAACACACAAAATGTTAAAAAACGGACCCTTTGGACGTAATTTAAAATCTGAAACATTTCAGATTTTCTTTTGTATTTATTTTTTATATTAAGTCCATTTTTCATACGCACATCCTCACATAAAGTTCAAACTCACAATCGCAGAAATGATGTTTTTGTTGTAGAACAGGGGTCAGCAATCGTTTTTTGGAAAGAGCCAGACCATGAAAATTGAAGACTCCGATCTCCCCCTTTAAAAAAAGATTAATTTTTTTTTCAGGGATTGATATTTTTACATAATATAATATATATATATAAATATTATGTAAAAATATCACGTCGTAAAATTTCGAACTTTTGTTAGAAGTTGTGTAAATAAATTTTGCTGTTAAAAAGAATTCCATTTATTGATAAATGCTGACTTTTGTACTATGACCGTCATTTTTTTGAGGTAATATTTAAATATATTCTGGAGTTCGAAATAAGTACCTCCTGTTAAGTTATTTGCAAATAGTCATCTGTTAATAATGATCTGTATTGCAACTATACTTACTTCATTTTCGAAAATGTCCTTTCACATCCGTAAACACTCCCAAATACAGATATATATCCCCGTGCGCATAATTTTAATTGACAGTATTTATCTTCCAAAAGATATTCATAGAACTGAATTAGATCCATTCCTTAAACATCGCCTTTAATATATCATCAATTTGCACTTATTGACAGCAACAACATTGCCTCTTGACGGCAACAACAGATAATAAAATGAGAACAGGTGACGTCAGTAACGTCACGTGCGGTCATCATTCACAGCTTCTCAACTCGATTATCGGCAGTTACCTTATAGCACGGAATTCGATTTACTTAAAATTTTTTCATGAAAAAAACTTATTAAGCCGCAGACAGGTGGCGACCGTAGTTTGCCGACCCCTGCGCTAGACGGTCGTTCGTAAATAATCTCCCAGGTGAGGTTTATTAGATGCATGTAATATAATATGCTGGTTTTCGGCAATTGTTTTAAACGTGCAAGATTATTTAATTGGTCATTATATTTCTAATATTATTAAAGTCTGACATCGAGAAATCTGTTGTTTATCGTATATTGGAATTTGTATTGATTATAAAACGATTTTTCATTCTTTTTTAAAAGAAGAGAATGAAAAATCGAATAGGAATGAAAAATTTATTATTTGATTTTCTTCAACTTTTTTTTTATATATAACAGTATATATAAAAGACACACGAGCACGGATTAATTTTATCATCCTTTTTTAGATTCACCTATAACCGCCCAAACGGTATAGTGGTTAGGGAAGCCGAAGGCGATACCTCAAGGCCCAGGTTCGAATCTCGGAGAAGGCATGATTGTAACTGTCCGTCCTTTCACAGCAGGCAAAGGTGTCCCACCTATTAAGTGCCTTCATAATAAAGTGCCCACCACTTCTGGCCTTAGTAGTGGCCAAGGCGAAGCTGGCTGAGCAAAGAATTTGTAGGGAGATGAACGAAAGGTCCCATAGACGTAATATAAGTCAGTTTGATTCATGCATGCTACTTGGCCAGTTCAATCTCAGTTAAGCAGTGAAGCAATGGCACAGATTGCAAGTGAAATTTGCTCACGGGAAATTCTTCTTACTTCATAAAATTCTTTGTTTACAAATAATTTGCGATTTATCCGTTTCTTAAATCTCCTGCTCTGTAGCATATTTCAAAGATACGTTTTATAATTTTTGAAACTTGTAAATTTCCTAAAATTAATATCTGCAATTATACTTTGAGGGCCCGCCATTGTTGAAAAAAAAAAGACTCAACCTACTTCTCTCGGAAAAAAGAGCGGCATAACATTAACTTCTTTGTTATGACGTTATACAGAGCAGAGGGAAGGCTTTTTTTTTTGGATGTGGCAGTTTTGTTCTCATTATTTCCATTTTCCATCTCTTCTGTTGACTTCCCAGAATTTTTTATGGTTTCTAAAAATATTCCTTCCTCCGTACGGAGATTAGGAATGCTGCTAGTAAAATCTCTTTAAGAGTTTTAAATTCCACAAATATTTTCAAAATCTTCAATATACAGCAAAAGGAAATTTATTATATTTCACAGGTTTTATATGTTTTTAAGTCTTTTTCGATATTAGTGATTAAATTGTAATATAGTATACAGCAATTAAACATTTTAGGAAAAAGTGAAATGTAAAAATATTGAGCCAACACAACTAAGACATTTTGTTGTTGATATTTTCCTCTTGAAATTTATATATTTCTTGAAATGACTAAAAAGTAAAAAGAAGCTGGTTATTGAATGGAACTACTGTATTAAATATTATTTTTAATTTACGCATTTAATTTTAATTTATTTGTATTTTATCTGATTTTAACGAAAATTTCCCGCCACCGCAGGTAGCATCTGCGCAAACAGTTCGTGTTGGCGTGTTTAATCATATTTTGTCAAATGAATTTTGGCGTTTGAAAGAGAGCTACTTTAGAACACTATGTTCCGAAATTTGTAAAAAAAAATTTATTATTAAGGTGTCTGAAGTGGAACAATCACGCTTCCAGATAAGAACCATCATTTACTTCCAGTTTTGTTGCAATAAATCAGCTACAGAATGTCACCAAATCATGTGTACAGCTTTAGTACTATTGTTGTGTCATATGACTTTGTGAAGGTTTGGTACCGAAAGTTCAAAAACAAGGATTATGACATTAAAGAAGCACAGCGCTGTGGTGGGCTTACTGATGCTATTGAAGGCAACCTACAAGAGCTTTTGGAAGAAGATCAGTATGCAACCATTCAAGAACTTGCTAAGGAGTTAGACGTTAGTGCTATGTCCATTAGTCGGGCTGTGCATCGCATAAAGGTGACGTACAAGTTCAAACACTGGGTGCCGAACGAGCTGACTCAAGTAGATAAGGACAAACGTGTTTTTTTGGCCTGCACTAAACTGTTTGAATATGAATGCAAGGGCAAAATTCTGGACCGGATCGTCAATTGCAATGGAAAATGGATTTCCTTCAACAACACACGCGAAAAGGGGTTAGTCTGCGCCCGGTGACCCCTTCGGCAATGTCGCAAAGCGCAGTTAGACTAACAAAAAGGTCATGCTTTGTATCTGGCGGGATTGCCATGTATTCTCCACACTACTTGGCCAGTTCAGTCTCAGCTAAGCAGTGAAGCAATGGCACAGATTGCAAGTGAAATTTATTCACGGGAAATTCTTCTTACTTCATAAAATTCTTTGTTTACAAATAATTTCCGATTTATCCGTTTCTTAAATCTCCTGCTCCTGGAGAAAGAAAAAACCCTCGACAGTAAGGTGTAGAGCGAGATGCTAGTCCATGTTGACGCTGCTGTTCCGGCCCCAAAATGTAATGTTCCATCAAGATAATGCAAGACCATATGTGACTGCATTCACCGGCTGAACTCTGTATGGACTCGAATCGGATAATTTACCACATCCACCATACAGCCCCAACATCGCTCCTTCGGATTTCTACCTTTTTTCACACGTGCAGCTACGTCTTACTGGTGTTATCTTCCATTCTACACAAGACGTCCGAAATGAGGCTGGTCTGTTTTTGGACTCGCCGTCACCAAGTTTCTGGGCCGAAGGCTTTGAAAAACTACTAAAACGTTGGCAGAAAATCATAGGCAGAAAATAAAGATTAATGCATTTGTTTTAAAATTGGTTAGTTTATTGAGGAACTACAATTTATCCTAGCCTCAAAGTCAAATTAAAGATCTTATGCCATACTGAATGAAAAAAGTGTAGAAACTTATTATACGACAGACCACGGTGGATATAAATTAATGCCCTTTTGCCTTTCGCAAGCAAATCTTACCTGGTGGCTTGGAAGATATAAAACGTGGTAATGTAATATAACATAATATGACATCATATCAAAATCTCCTAAAAGCTTCCTGAAGAGGATTCTAAGAAAAGCGCATGGGAAATTGCATCAGATTGTAAAGATGCTACATATATTTGCATTCGCAAAATTAGCTTTATATCTGCAAATACTACATATCCGCCAACTCTTCCGGTTTTACAGGGAGACCCCTAATTTCTTGGTCTTTCGACAGAACATGAATCTCTCGGTTTTAAATTTTAGTTTACTAATATATATACTAACAAAAGCGTTTTTCAGTCATAAAACTAAATAGTGCAAATGAAATTAATTTAAGTTTAATTATTGAGCTGAATGAAATTTGAATAATTTAAGTTCATTCTTCACCTCTACTGATCTTCAGCGTAATTTTTCTTGTTAAATTTTATTTGATTTGAATTGTCTTAACCTATTGTAGAGGTTTGTAGAAATTTATAATGGAAATTTAACCAGATGTTTAGTCAGTAAGTATTTGTATTTAATTTTGTTTTACATCAATAGAGATTATAACGCTTAGTTTATTCACACAGTAATATATACACTAATTATTAGTCCAAAGGGGCTTTTCCTCTGAGGGACTATTGTTTTCGTTTTGCGATTTTGCGTAGAATTACTCTGAATGTCGGTTTCACTTTTCAAGTTGTTGCCACCAAATATTATCGCACAGTATTATATTTGAAGAAATTAAATAATGAAGAATCTGCATAAATGTATGTATATTTCTCGCATTGTGATAAAACAACAGTACATAGAGCCATCGAATTTTGAATAACGTAATCCTACTGTGAATATGGGCATCTGGAAGCCAGAATTTGAAATTAGAAATTTGTTTTATTATCGATTTCATATTTTGTAAAACTTTAACGAATTTTTGATTAACAAACTCAAGTATTTCAAAGCGAGCAGTAGCAACGTTGTACAGAAAAAGCATTTTTTATCTCCAGCGAGTGTGTATCGGAAATTCTAAAGATATGCTCAATTTAAAATAATTTTGCGATATTGTTCTTTAACTGAATTTTATGGTTTAAATGCAAAGAACATAATATTTAATAAATAAAGGTAACACACAAAATGTTAAAAAAACACCTTTGGACGTAATTTAAAATCTAGAACCTTTCATATTTTCTTTTTTAATTTTTTAAAATTAATTATTAATTAGTTATCTTTTTCATTAAAAAAACTTTGATAAATCAAAGCCTTCCTTCCCTAGTCAGAATTTTCTCAGTATAAAAGTGTTGGGAAATTTCAATGAAATTAAACGAAAAAGCCTGATTTTTAGAATATGTAATTTAATATTAAGATATTTTACTTCAGAATCAAACACTAAATAGTTCAACAAACTGAATCTTATGTTATAAAGCGAATTAATATTGTTACGAATTTTGTATTTATTTAGCTATTTCTAATAGAACTGTAATTAAATTGTCTCATTTTCCCGTGCGTGCAGCGAGTGACGAAATTTAACAGAAAACTACGCCGGAGAAGTAAAAATACAAGAGCACGTCATTTAACATTTAATAAATAAATATCTCGCAATTGTTTTTGCTATCCAGAAAAATCGAGGAAACAACAGAATGGTTTCCTACATGATTAAAAAGCTTATAAAAGCTGGAGGAAAACATCTCAGTTCAGTTGTTTTAAGCGAACTGTAGTTGTTTACTTACTGCTGTTATTAACTGTAGTGAATTCACGTTGAGATCGGATTAGCTTTCCTTGTATTTTGAATTTGATTTCTGTTTATATTTCAGTAGTTTAAAATATAACTACTGTGAGATATTGCGATATTGTATGAATATCTCTGAGGAAATTTCAGCATTTTGTTTTATTTCTTGGGATAAGAATAAATTTTATTAACTTTTTATCGACTTGTGCATTCAATCAATTACGAACCAATAATAATTTTGAAATTATAATAATTTTGAAGTCTGTTAAAATGGTGACGTCCTGATGCGCAAAAACCTTCCGGTTTTTTTATATTATTACGAATTTTGTATATATATAAATAATTTTAGTGAAATTATATGTGAAATCTTTTGAATAGTGAACTTATATGTGAAATATACATATATATATATATATATCTTCTGTATAATGTAACATGAAATGTTTGAAGAGGGCGAAGCTCTGTCGAAAAATAAGATTGCAGAAGCAAGTCTATTTAACGTTAAGGTAAATGGCTATTTCACTAAAGTAGCGAGATATCGCCAAGATGGCGATTGCTTAAGCAACTAAATTTTGTCGTCAAATTTGATAAGAAATTGCCAAAAGTCGCCGAACTTGGCCACCATTTGGTGACATTTTAATCTGGCCCCTGTATAACTATAATTGGTACTGTAAATTAATAACTGTAAATTCTCCCTATATGTAACTAACCGTATCCGGCACTTAGATGTAACTTTAACCGTATATGCCTTCTAGGAATTTTCGAGAAATGGAACTTATTAGAGATGTTTCGGCTATAAAAGAGCGAAGAGAGCATCTACTCTCAGTTGTTAATTCAGAGCTGACTTCGGAGTATTGAGATCTCCGTGAGAGCTTCACCTTTTAGATGCGCTTTACATTGCGTTGTGTTTAACGTTCTGGGTAGTTTGAAATATAACTATTCGTTGTGCTTTGTGATACTGAAAAGGGCTGTGCGAGTGCTTTTGTGGAAAGTTCCAGTATTGTAAACTGTTTCTTTTGGAAAAATAAGTGTGATATAGCTATCATCGATTTTGTTTGCATTCAGTCCATTATGAACATTATGAACGCGCACAACAATATTTCAGGTTGATAGCTATGCATACAATATTATCCATACACCATATTTTTGAATGCTACTTATGTGCTTCACAATAAATTGGAATTACGATTATGACAGTCAGTCAAAAATACTACTTATGCTACTTATGTGCTTCACAATAAATTGGAATTACGATTGTGACAGTCAGCCAAAAAGGAGTCAAAAATACATTCGCATACGATCAAGAGGTTCATCATTAAATTCTTGCGAAATCCCCTTAGCCATATCTTGCAGAACACTGGAGTTCTTGGACCTCAACCAGATAGTTGTTGCTCTAATCATTACTTTCAAAGAAATTTTTCATTTCTGAGTAGTACATAAATCTTACCAAGAAAGATAGGGAGATAATTTTATGATGACTTAAATAATATTCCTAATTTATATTAAAATATGTCGATAGAAGTCGGCATTATAGATGGTTTTTCGACAAAGAATAAATAAATAAATAAAATGGCGGCATCATTGCAGAGAAGAAGTTATTTAATGTTTTCTTTATCCTCAAGATCAATATAGTTTCAAAGAAAACACGCAGAGAGAAGGAAGTTGAAGTTTCATACTCATTTTAAAATATAACAAATACTTTGCATGAAAATAAGCGGCATAAACAAAATCTTAGCCTAGGTGATAAAACAGTCTCATAGATTGGCAATGAAATTATACATATAATTTAAATTATATTTATTTTTTATGATGTAAATATATAAGTTTAAGATGCATATATTACAATAATATTTTTATTTTTATGTATCTAAAATTCAAATTTTATAATATTTCTTGCGAGTATTGATTTACCATGTTGCAACTAAGGAAGCGTCAACAGAGTAAGTAATGCCCTCGTATCCGCCGATTGTACGTTCAAAGAATTTTGGTGGATACGTGATATGGCGGGTAATAGCAAATGTTATGCGAAACAAGTAGGCGTTCATGAAAATATACGTAATTACGATCAAGTTTGATAAATTGTATTGTACAATATAAATTGTACACTAAAATAATTAAATCACCTAATTAAGTACACTGTACACTAATATATAATATACTAGATTACATAATAATGTAACACAGAATATATTGCACTCACGTACAATTATCTTTCTCTCCTATTTTTAAAAGTAAAGGATTAACCAATTCCAATTTTCTTGAAATTTTAGAAGTAAATTATTCAAGGTTTTTATTTTTTTATTCCTGGTTTGGTCAATAGATGGCACTACTGACGTTGCTTTTTCCTTATTTGTTGTTTTGCTTTTCTTCTTAAATTGATGTACGTGAGGCAGAATAGTTTTCTCTTGGATAAGTGGGATCTGTGTCAGCCTCTTTCGAAATACACGGAGATTTCAATGGAACTCTAAGGAAGAATTATACTTGAATTTAAACTATGGTCTCTAATGAATGTTGGTTTGAAACTTGTGATTTAATTTGCAACTGCATTTCAGAGCTCAAAATATTAACGAATATGCACACACTAACTGAAGTAATGTCTTTGTTATTATTTTATACACTTTTAAATTGTCCACCAAGTGGCTATTATTATTCCTGTAAAAAACTCAAACCATGCGATTTTTTTATCTACGCAATTTAATAGATTATTTAACAACTTTGTTTTATGATGATATAAGTAAGTTGGAAATTCTGTTATTTAAAAAAGTCTGATGTGGACACCATAAAACTTCCTTTTAGGCTGATTAAATTATACATATATTTTGCTGCACTTCGTTTAAACTTACTTCATTTGAAAGTGAGATACGATCTCCCAATTCAAAATGCGTTTTTGAAGCTGTTGATAGGAATAAAAAAGACAGGTGCATAATTAAATGTTACAGCAGTCTCGTATACAAAATTTTAACATTCTAGGGCTAATCGTTTTTGAGTTATGCAAGATACATGCGTGAGTACATACATACGTATATACAGACGTCACGCGGAAGCTATCAGAAGCCCAATACAAACTTTGAAAATTTTTCTGTGAACCGTTTTTGAGGTATGCGACATACGTACATACAGATGTCACGACGGAACTAGTCAAAATGGATTTGAGAACTGCCAAAATCGATATTTCCGTTGCAAACTGAAATTTTTCGCGACTGCAGTACTCCGCAAAAGGAAGTAAAAATGCTCATGTGAAACTTTATTTTTAATTTTAAGCAAAAGTGTTTGGGCATCAGAATTTTACTAATACCTGATGAGGACGTTTTTCCTTACTTAATTTAGCTTACTTAATTTTTAATTTTAATTCGATATAATACAGCAAAAGCTCGATAAAAACACCAGTTACTTTAAAAAATATGAACATGCGTCATTTTTACCAAAAAATTTTAATTTATATACTTTCAATGAAAATGTAGTATTCAGCAGAAAAAAAAAATAATTCGACGGCTTACAGACACTATACTCTAACAAACATCTAAACATTCTCCGAGATTGAAACTCGAACTCAGCGATATGACAAATAGTACAGCTAATCACTATACCAATCAGGAAGGAAGCAAACCATTATTATGCTCTGAATTGAGAATACGACATCTTATATCCACAAAGGCATTCTTTTCCCTTGCTTCCCAGAGAACCCTTGCGTTCTTTGCCGTATTATAATAACCTAATCTTCGCTGAATTATTTAGGGCATGGCGTAGAATGTTCATTTATTATTCCCACTAATGATAGAAATAAAAATTAAACAGTATTTTATCAAATTATTTATTTCAATCAATTTATTTAAATTTAATATCTTAGGCTCAGTTTGTTAAAAATGTGTAATTTTATTTACAAATCTTTAGTATGAAAGGCATTTTTTTTATTAATTTTTTTTTATGCCACGCGGAAGAGCAATATCGCTGAAAACTGTCAGCTGTGTGTGCGATCAATTAATTAGGATCCTATGCGGTTTGGATCGATAGCACTTCTCAGGCCGCATACTGTTCGAATGTTGTATTAGATCCTCATAAATTCTGATTGTTTCTTATCTTTTATCATATTTAATTTTAGAAAACTGATTAGTAAGACATTCACACATCTTCCATGATTATGGTTTAGATATTGGTATAGCTATCTTGCCTAGCAATAATACAAATCTAGGCTATCCAAACGCTGTTTGATAAAGGAATGGCTCCAAAATGTATTCCTAATACTTCAAAGATTGCTGAATGTTGTCAAAGAATGTAATGAACGATACTGGCAGGAGAGAGAAAGGCTTAAAGATTGTCAAGCTAAATGACTTAACAATTACCCACGATTTAGCTTAGTCTTCATGTTTCTGGGCTTATATATCGTTTAGTGGCGGAATGCATATTTAAGGAATGTTATTAAAAAAAAGAACTACATTGGGTGTTTAAATGAAACTTGGGTTTAATTTATCAAATTACTTAATGCTTCTTGTGTCACGTTCGTTAACCAAAAATAAGGATTGCATGAGTAATTATCTCTTGAATGGCTAATCGCGCACCTATGTTCTAGTTTAAGTGAATGGAACAAAGTGGGTTTTTAGACAATGACTGTTTTGATCACGTAATATGTTTTAGTAAAAATATATAAAGCTTCAGTTAAGGTGTATACAAATTAAATGGTTAGCTCCAACGTCTATAAACAGTGTTTTGATGACCTGAAGAAACGCTAGAAAAATTGTATAGAGTCCTCTGGCGATTATTTTGAAGGAAGTAAATTTATTTGAAGATTAATAACCTTTTTCTTATTTATGAAATTGTTCGGTAACTTTATGGGCGCATTCTGTATTTCAGTTTTCATAGACTAAAATAAAGAAACTCAATAGGCATACAGTTAAAACTCGTCAAGAACAATTTTGAAACAATTATTAGAGCACCAAAGTAAACGCATATAAATGTTTGAGTCAAAAATTTCTGAAAGGTACTGCGAGGTTGAAGAAACATGATGATACAAGTACGGATTAGAAATTCTCCATGAATAGGAATGCTAAACTTCGAAACGTTTTTTAAGTAACGAAATTTCGTTACTTAAAAAAATTCTAAAGTTCATTTCTAATGATTTTGACAGTTTTTTAAGTCGGATTTCCCGTTATTCGTATAAATAGAGTATTTTTAAAATACTGTGTCACATAAGCAGATTACTCTAGATCCAAACGTCTGAACTTGATTATTTGATTAATTTATCAAACAAAACCTATAAATATACAATCAGTCGTTTAGAAAGTATTTAGTGATGCAATGTTTTCAAAATATGGCAAAATCGCACCCCACACCTAATTATTCGGGAATATTAAAATGGCGACAAATTTCGTGGTCTAAATTTAAATTTGACATAAAACATATAATGCTCTAACAATCTGGCAACACATCTTCGTGTAAAGTGTGTCGCATGCCTACGTGACTCCGAAGTATGACTGTCTCCTCTACAAACCTCTCAAAGTGTCAGCTTTGAAGGTAGTGTCCATGATTTTCAGAAATAATTCACCTTGAAAAACACCATATTTACGTTGTCTTCTGCCTAGACAGAGAAAAACAACACTAGTTTACGTCACTGTGTCGTGATTTATAGATTGTGATCATCTTCATAGATGGCGAGTCGAGTGACGAAGATTGTTTCTCTTTTAAACACATCTATGACTCATATACGGTATCTAGGATTTAGTTACAAGTTAGGAGACGGTTAGTGTTTATGAAACGTGGGTGGATGGACAGAATTTCTTTCACTCTTCGTCAAGATGATGAGGAAATAATCGAAAATTTACGGGGAAAGAAGAAAGGGGATTCAGATGTAGACATCGCGCAGAATAAGAAAGTTATGCTAAAAGAAGCTGAAAAAAAAATTGCCAGACTACCATACGACTTTCCGAGAAATATTGGTCTAGGTCAGAGCATGATGTTGTGAAGCTTTATTGAATTTCTAAAACTCCGGTGACAAGCTTAACCAGGCAGTCATTCGACGTTATACGTCATCCCTGTCCAAAATTCATAACTTTCATGAGGTTTTACATATAATCTCTGGACATTCCTCTTTCCGTCGAACTGAATGACACTAAGGGTCCTCATCCCGCGGAACTAGGTCCAGGGGTTCAACCCCTGTCCCAGAACCTTGGAGGTATCGGCGTAACGCACCTGGAATAACTAGGATCTTAGGGCGCCACTGGTCATCAATTTGCTACTTACCAGTCGTTTTGGGCTGCTCGTCGCAGAGGGTCATAACCGTTACCCAGCAAACCCGGGGCGTCACCTCCGGGTTACTTGAATCGGCTGCTCTAAGACAAGCATACCCACGGGACGGCCAATGAATGACCTTCCCGGGGCCTCCAGAACCACTAGATACTTAATTTGTATCCCCCGGTGGCCGAGACTACCTAGGTACAGATCCTAGCCAGTAGCTTCGCAGAGTTCTCTACGTCGAGCCCCGGGGGGTTGTAGGTTATATATAAGAAGAATTTTGATAATATATTTACAAATCTGTTTAAATCAATGTGTAATATTAAGTTTGAAACCGCCAATGCTAAAAAACACTACTATTGGATTATTAACAATAACTTGAAAATTATGGAAAAAGTTAAAAATCTAAGTAATCTTATCTAATCTAATCTTAGATATCAACTGCTATGACTTTGAAAATCTCTATAAACCTCTTTTACTTAAAGAAAGCTATGAAAGTCTTCTAGAACTTCCAAATTTTTTCCTGATAAATTTACACAAAATGGGAAGAATATCTCTATTCCTCGCTTTTTAATCACTTACAAACAGTCTTTAATTAAGGATCCTATGCGGTTTGGATCGATAATATTTCCCAGGCCGCATACTATTCAAAGGTTGTATTAGATCCTCCTACATTCTGATTGTTTCTTATCTTTCCTCATATTTAATTTTAGAAAGCTGATTAATAAGACCTTCATCAATTTTCAAACATACAAACACTCTTTATCTCGAAACTAATGGCATTTCAATGGGAAGTTCTTACTTGGCACACTTATGTAATCTATTATTTACTAAAGAGTACAAGTTTCTTAAACAACTTACAGAAGATGATTTCAATATATTTGCTCATACATTCAGATATATAGATGATATAATTACTTTAAACAATTATAATCTTATTGAAACTAGCAATATCTATCCCGACTGTTTGAAACTAAACAAGAGCAATGAGAATCAATTAATTATAGATTAACTGGATATAAGTATTTCTAATCTAAAAGAAGTAAAACTTTTTGATAAAACAATATTTATAAATTGGACTACCAAACTTTCTAAAAAAGATAACTTTTTGAT
This sequence comes from Stegodyphus mimosarum, assembly GCA_000611955.2. Lineage (NCBI taxonomy): Eukaryota > Metazoa > Arthropoda > Arachnida > Araneae > Eresidae > Stegodyphus > Stegodyphus mimosarum. The sequence continues at coordinate 94,930 of KK121336.1, forward strand.
AAACTTATAAATTGGAACACCAACATCTAATTATTTCTAATCTAAAAGAAGTAAAACTTTCTGATAACTTATAAATTGGAATACCAACAGTACTTATAAATTGGAATACCAACCTCTCTAAAAAAGATAACGTTTTGATAAACTTATAAATTGGAACACCAAAGTCTCTAAAAAAGCTATTGCAAATACAATTTTTAATCAAATTACCGAAATTTTAAAAGTATGCACAGAAATTGAACAACAGTAAGAAATTATTCTTCTTACTAAAATTTTACTAGAAAATGAAATTCCAATTAACTTCATAAACAGTCAACTTTATAAGGCTGGACTGGTCTACACGGTATAATTTTTTTAAGATGATGATGTATTTTTTAACTGAAAGCTCAAATAAGATAAGGATGAATTAAAAGGAATTATAGTGTTATTTGTAAATATGTATTTACTTCAATTGACCATACTTTTATTAACTGATTATCTACTGTATTCCAAATCGTCATGATAAGACCATGACGTGAAAATTTTATTTTTTTCTAATGTTTTCCTTTTCATTCTCGCATTATTTTAATGCTTTCCAATTTAAAATTAAAAATTGTTTTAAATCTTACTGCAAATTCACCTTTTGGGAGGTTTAAAATTTACAGTCGTCATTTTTTATCGCCACATGTAACTTTAGGCGCCTCTTTCCCCATTTTCAATCAATTCCCTTTGTTCTGCAAACAGTAAGCTCTATCATTCTTATTCGCGTTCTTTGTTTAAATATTTCTTTGTAGAGATATTAGGATTTTTTTAAAGCAGGAGACGTGAAAAACGAGCAATGCCCTTGCCGGGACTCGAACTTCGGAACTTTCAAATACTCACCGAGTGTGCTTGACCATTCCATCACGAAGGGATGCCAAGAAGTCGGGAGAAATACCTTATATACTCCCCCTTTTAAAGGGCGACTGGGGATTAGGGATCCCAATGGCCAAATCCTGGGGGTGGAGAATCCTCATCCACCACCTTTTTTAGTTCGGACGCTACTGTAGAATCATTAGAATTTATTTCGAAACAGGAGAGAAGAAAAATGAGGAATGCCCTCGCCGGGACTCAAACCACGGAGCTCTTGAATACGCGCCGAGCGTGCTGACAACTAAACCACGAAGGCATGCCGAGAAGGTGGGAGAAATACCTTATAACTTGAATTCTCATGTTCTAGTAAATTTTCAATTTTAATATTTGTAATTATATTTATTACATTTTGCTTTATTACGCAAACTGATTTTATTACATTTATTTCATTTAATTTTTATATGTATTATTGATTAGAAGGCTGCTGTGTAGAGAAAGCACTCAAAATTTTCGGATTAACTATAATGATTAAATAATTTAAAATGGTTCATCAGCTAATTTTGGGTGAACAGAAGCACAGTGATTTTCCTAGGAAGTTAACTCGATTGAGATCTGACCGACCTCCTCTTCATAACGTTGAATCTGATTTTGATTGTGTTCCTCTTCCTTTTTTTTATGTATTTTTGCATTTCTTTTGTTTTAGGGGGCTTTTTCTGGTTTAATTTCACTGAGTTGATAGGGTCTCTTTATATCATTTACATTTTTATTGGGAAATTTAGGGATTGTACTTGTTTTATATTCCCTTTTATGTCTTTGTTGTTTAGGTTCTAAATTTATTATTTTTTGTCTACAATTAATTCATATTTCAGCAACATTTTGCACGGAAATGATTGGGGATATTTTGTTGTAAAAACACTTCCTGTAATACTATATATATATATATATATACATATATAAGATGTAACAAAATACGATAGCTGCTTTAAAAAATCATTGGCGACCTCAACAAAATAGGATAGCTGATTTAAAAAATAATTGGTGTCCTCAAAATTAACATTCTAAATTTGGTGCTCTCCCCCTAAATTCATCTGTTCTCTCAAAATCGAGATCTTTCTACTTTATGTAACGCTACTAACTAACCAATCACAGATTAGCTGTACTTCTACATCCAGTTCGGTATAAATACCCCTAGCAGTTATTTACGTCATTCTTCCTCATGCAACTTAATTGTTTTCACGAAACCTTGACTTCCCTTTCCACAGCCGTAGTAGCTTCGCCTTCCGGTAGGTGCGTTCGCACCTTGATTTATTTACATACGCAATTGGCCTAAGGCATATGCAAAAACGAACTGGTTAAAATCCTAATGTGACTGTGTATCAGTATAACAGAGACTATTAGGATTAGGATTACGTCATTCTTTTCCTAGCTCCCGCTACTGTTAAATATTCCCCCTGCTCTGCTTCTCCGTCTAAAATGCCTGCGTCGTAATTTTAAGAACCAATGTGCATAGTAATCTATTATATTTCATTATGACTGAATCATTGAAATGTCTCGGATTTCATTACGATTGGACAAACATCTATGGAGATGATTTTATATGCTTGGAAATGAAGACTGGAAATTCGTCAAGTTCACGTTTTGTTATCTTCATCTGTATGCCGTCACCCTCAGCCACGACGACTGCAAGCTGATTCTTCTTCTGTGCTTTCGGAATTATTACATTATATATATATATATATGTCAGTTTTATAATGTTGTTTAATTTGTTTTTGTGAAATATAAAATCACGTGTGTGTATTTTAGTATTAAATAATCTGTACGATTTTTGATGTCTTTTATTTCATTATGGTCGATCGAAAAACACGATCAACGGACTTCACATGTTGTAATTTCTAGAGATGGCATAACAAAACACAAACTGGCAAGTTCTAGAAAGGCTTATTCATTTATCTGGAGATATCTCTTTTCCGGAAACGGCGAAGTCTTGTCTCTGGGGTTTAATGTTTGCTTTGGCTTGTTTGATTTTGGCAAAGCACTTGAGGGCTATCTGCCTAAGGGAAGGGTTGCCTCTGTAAAGGATTATCTAAGGAAAACTGGCTCGTATACACGTTACACATGAGGAAAATCACAAAACGCCGAATCATTCGCAGGTATTTGAACCTCGGACCGAACTACCAGTGTTCAGCGACTTTGCCGCTCGCCGCTGATGGACATTCGCTGCCGTTTAAGACAGATTCTACTGTACCCTGTTTACACTCTAACTGAAGCCAACGCTTTCGAATACAAAACACAAATTGAAACACTCTCTCAGATGTGCTACAGACAGAAGTTATGGGAACCTGCTACTATTACGACTTGGTCTTGCGTATATGTTTATTTAAAAGAAGAAGATTCAAAGTCTGACATACTTTCGACTAGGAAATTTTAACCCGTCGCAGAGATCCATTGTTGTCTGATTGTTGAAAGACAATTACAGATGCAAAGAAGGATGAGAAAAACAGGAAAGATAATAAAGCCCTATCCCTGAATAATTCAGCTTGGGAAAAGCATGCGTAGACAGCAATTTATGTTTCTACTCTATGAATCATAAAAAACTGAGATAATTTTGTATACATTTCATTTGAATGTACTGTCTGTGGAATTGCCGTTTTAAGATTAGAGTTTCTCCAAAATGTGATTTTATCTTACTCAGATTTTCTATGAAGGTTTACTGAACTATGGGATCTTTAGAATGCTTCAAAATGTTCTCTATATTTTTATACACTGTTTGAATTTTGCAGACTCGTTGGTAAGTGAGGGGAAAGCTTAATAGTAATATCGTTGAAGCATATTTAATTAAATATCCTATTTACATAAATGTTTATAAAAATATAAATCAAATGTATCCTAAAGTATACCATATAGATATATTGCTAAAAATGAACAATATATACAAGTTATTAAGAAGTACGGATGTTATTTATAAATCTCTCAGATTGTTTTTTAACACGAGCAGTGATTAAGGTTATAGTTAAAGAATGCTTTATTATGTTGAGACGTTTACATTCATTCAAACATAGTTTGCTACAGAACAAATATGCAAATATGTTTTTGATTATGTCGCCTAGACGGTATAGTGGTTAGGGGAGCCAGCTGCGATGCCAAAGGGCCTGGGTTCGAATCTCGGTGAAGGATTGGGTGTAACTGTTAGTCCTTTCATAGGAGGCAAAGGTGGCCCCTGTATTAGGTGCCTCCATAATAAAAGTGACCACTACTTCTGGCCTTAGTAGTGGCCAAGCCGCAGTCGGATGAGGGCCCGCCATTGAAAAAAAAATTTTTTTTGATTATTCATATTAGTTCAATAAAATTTAGGAAAGTATATTTTTAATTCGCAGTATTTGTCAGCTATTAAGTGTTAGAATTAAATTATTTTAAAATTATTTAGAATTTGTATGTGAGTTAACTTCCAAACTTCTGCAGCAAAAAACGTGCTGAATATTCTCAGCTTATACCCTTAAATATATGACACATGCTATATCCCTTTTAATGTTCATGCTATTATTCACACATACTTTATCATGTTATTCATCATACTTTACCATGCTCATGTTATTCACTCATATTTCATTCTTCTTATGTCGCAGAAAATTTAGTCCAAAAAGAAATAAAAAGGGCTGCTACTACACTAAGCTTTATAAGAATTTTTTCATTTATTTTCAAAACTACTACACTACGTTGCATATGAGTGCGGCAATTTGTACTTCTAATAATATTCTTCAAGATTTAATAATATTCATATTACAAGTTAACAAAATACCAATTTAATGCCATTCATTTTTTACCTGTGTCATTCAGAATTTCTTCTTGTTTTACTTCAAATTTAGTTGTTGTTTCAAATTAAATAAGAAACCCTGAAGTAAAGCTGAAAATCGCCCAAGAATTTTACTTTATTTAATTGCTGATTCTGTTGTGTTTTTGAATGTTATATATCTCAAAAGTCACGCAAACTTCCTGTTTACTTCATCTGCTGATTGAAGTAAATGGTGATTTGTTTTGTGAGACAAGTCTCATCAATCTAATCGTAAGCAAACTAGATGATCAAATGATTTATATTCTAGTATTACCTCAAATAATGATTCTTTATTTGCTGATAACAGAAAATCAAGATTCGTTGCATTATCAAGTTTCATCAATGAAGAATGACGAAACAGAGCGTACTAAAATCTTTTTATCTTAGCGCATTTTTGTATATGAAATTTCTTTTCTTTTTAAAATTTTAATTTTTGCTATATTTATTAAAACGGCAAAGGCAATCCTTTCAGCACAGTTGCATCAAAATTGCAAAATTTTTCTCCACCAATTTGTCTGAGCTGACTGAATCTTTTGCAGGACACCAAATTTTTCATTATTTAAATATTATCTACCTTTAATACCAAGCATTGTCTTAGAATTTATTGTTATTAATAAAATAATATATAGAATAATTTATTAGTATAATAATTTCATCACCTTTATAAATTATCATTGCGGATTTTGAATATAAAACCAGAATCAACCACTCTCCCTTTTGGGTTTCATCTGCTTTTGGAGAAGCTTGATATTTCTTAATATTTTAAAATTGCGAACATTTTCTACTTCATTTATACTATGAGCTACACAATCTGTCAAGAGTTTATTGACCACATGAGCCAATGAAGGTGGGCCACTGGCCCCCGTTGCCCGAGGAAAAATATAAACAGCCGTACACTGAATGGCATAAAATTCTTGTTACATATTTATGCATATGAAATTCTAGTAATATTTGTTAACGATATCAATAAAGCCTAAACTACTATTGCTTTTGGTAAAATTGCATTTACTTTTTAATAAGGCATGCATTTTCCAGCAACGAAATATAAACGAAACATTTTATTAGAAAACGTTTTTTTTACAAAAAATACCAGCATATATATCACCAATTTGATATACCCTTAGTGATTAGAGTACATTCAAAACTAATGTAACGTATCTGCTTGGCTAAAAGTATCTGCTTGGCATACATCTCAAACCGAAAGATTAGAAACATGTTGATTTTACACCAACTAATATTTTACATCCTTGACGCCAACCTAGCGAATCATTATTATATTTTGCTTTCATCAGCCCATGTTTATCAACACATGACAACTTGAGTGATAACTCACGCAGGCGATGCCTAAACAATTTTTTATATTAGTAATTGGATAACAAGGAGTATTATCCGATTACAGATTTAAGTTAAATGCACTAAGAGATGCTGACGAGGAAAACGATTTAACAAAAATTTATTTCCATATGCTAAAAGTAGATTTTGTTAATGATACTCATAGGCCAAAAGGTTACATTTAATGCTATTTGAATTAAGAATAACTGATTTATTATTCAGATTAGCCAGAACTCGCATGGCCGCAACGGGCGGCACAATTTAGGGAAGAAGAGGACATTGCGATGACAATGCTCCAATCATCAATCAATTAACGGAAATCTGTAGGTTCTAGATCCAGAAAATACCGCTACTGATTGTGCAGAAAAAAAAACGAGAGGTTATTGAAAAATAAAAATTTTCGATTGACATGTTAATCGGAATTCTCGACGTAGTAATTACAAGACTTGAACAATGGAACTTAGTAACTAAACAAGAAATTATATGTCTGTAGAACTAAAGAGAAAGTATTAGCACAAAAAACAAAGCAACTTAAACAACTTACATTGAAAGAAATGTTAATTAAAGTAAACATATAAATATTAAGCTCTTTTTTTATACCCTTCAGATCATACATGCTTCATTGTTTCATAAATCACGATTTCATATTTTTAATTTTATAATTTCTATATGCCATCTTAGTAGATTTAAAATGATCTAATATCCGGAAAAATCCCAAATCCGGAATCGCGGAAGTTCCGACGAGTCCGAATCTGGGACTTTGTACTGTATATCTTTTGTTAAATCTCATTAATGTAGCGGAATCAAACTGGGAAATTTAATTTTTTGAATAATTTGTATTCATAATAATGCACTTAAAAATATTAGCCACAATAGGTCTGAGAAGTACTAAGGTCCCGTAACTAATATATCACTCGGACGTAATAATTATTTTAGGGAAAACAAATGTGTTTGCTTGAAAGAAATCTAAGTGTATGAAATTAAGTAGTTAATTTCGGTACAGAAATAAAATTTCTGAAGCCCAGTTTCTAGAAATTTCAGCATGTCTTCTACTAGAGCATTGTGAATAATAATTTTGGACTGTTGATTTAAATTATGATGATTGTTTATTTTAGTTCTGTTAGTTAAAAATTTCAAGAAAAAATGTTTTTACTTCCTTATTATATGAAGTATAGAAAGTTCACGGTTATCGCCAAAAATTTCGGGTATCATATTTCAATAGAAATATCCATTTTGACCGTTCCTTAAATCCATTTGGACAATTTTTTTTGCATAATGTATGTACGTAGGGGCAGAAAAAAACGATTTTCCAAAACGGAATGTAAATAGATTTAAAAGGGTTCAAAGGGATTTTTTCATGACGTACGTATGTATGTATATATCTTGAATAACTCAAAAACGATTAGCAACAGAACGTTGAAATTTTGCATATGGGACTTCTATAGCATCCAGTTGTGCTGCTACCGTTTTTATTGCAATCGGTAGGACCAAATGTATATCACGTATTTATCCAATTCCTGAAGTATTTTAAGTGATGAAAATATTTATCAATGTCAAATTTAAAAAAAAAATTAAAAGTTTTCAAAAAATAATGTAATTTTACTTTTAATGTGTTCCTATACTTATATTTTAGAAAGTTTTAAACACTTCATAAAAAATAAAATTGTAAGAAGTTTGACTACCTTGCTACAAAAATTGACCTTTAAATAATTTCAAAATTTGCAATTTTTCATGTTATGAGCTTGCCTTGAGACTGATTAATTAATAATAATTCGAGGACATGATTTTAAACGAAGTGCAGCAAAAATGTATATAATTTAATAGGAAGGAAGTCATGTGGTTTCCACATCAGATTTTTTAAAATTTTGTTAATAAACTCAAGAGAACATTTTTTTTAAATATTTTTTTCGGATTTGAGAATTCGAATTAAGAAATTCTGTATGAAGTTTGAATAGTTCCAATTCATATTTGTGTAGTTGAGAATTGTTTTATGTTTTATGAGAATTTATGAGATGAATGGAAAATGAAATTTTACTCATTTAGAATTTGACCCAGTCTCAGTTTTTATTTAAAATTTATTCTGCCTGCAGTTCCGCATTTAATGCGAATTTCGAGCTTTTTTTGCTTTAGGATTATTATGTCAATAAAACTAATGGAAATTTAATATTCTTAGGAAATACACAGAAAATGTTTTTGTTCTCGAGAATAAGAAACCATTAAAAGCATCCGGGAATCCAAAACTCAACATTCTGAGAGCGAACTCTTAAAAGTGTTTTTTCCCCTCCAGATAGTATATGCTAGTATATTCATCTCAGATTTTGAAATTAATTAATAGTAAAAAATTCTACATGTATTTAGCGTTAGTAACAAAAATAATGTCGTAAAATACGTAGATTCTTATATTTCTAAGCAAATCATGACGCAAAGCAAAGCTTGTATGTCTTCCAGAAACTTTTTCTTCTTAACGTCAAAGAAAGAATTAATTTTGTCATTCGTTTACTGACCAGACTACAGATATACAAGTAAAAAAAAAAGAATGGGAGATGTTTATGCTTTCACAACGTTTCCCTTTACTTTAACTATGAAAAGAACAGTCACAATCATTTGATAAAATGGTAATACCATGAAATAGTAAGTCATGTTTCTGAAATTCTCTTAAAAAACAACTAACGTAATTGGTCGAAATGCACACGTCCAATTAAAACACGCACTCGTACCTTTGCTATTATGCAACTAAAGCATAAGGTGAATGTCTCTATTCATCGCCAAACCTTTGTTTAATCCCAGGCTTTTTTTTAAAATGTCTCGCCAACTTCGCCAATTCAAGGGTTAACCTACGTTCTTATAGAATTGTCATGTGTCAACTAACGGATGCGATTGTTTATTCTGAACTAATGCGAAGGATTAAAAGGTTTACTGTAGGTTTTATTTTGGCCTTCAACTAACAAAAGGCTGTAAATGTTTGATTATTTCTAAAAACTCACTTATTATTATAAAAAGGAATTTGAGAGTATACAACGGATTTTATGATTTGTAATAATTTTAATAAAAATTTTCTTATCTGACAGGAAAAAGAGAGAGAGAAAATAAAAAAAACTGACAGCCTGACACTCAATTACTCCATTTGACGGAAATAATTTTATAAACAGATTTGAAATCAGCACAAAATTAAAAAGTTAAATTTTGTTGGTTATTGTAATTTTAGAATAATAATTCATCATTAATAAAAATAATATTGAGAGAAAAAACGATTTTGCATCAGGTACATAATATTTATTTCCAATGGCTTGGCAAAAAGTTACAAAGAACTAAAATCTTACAAACAGAGGTTACAAACAATAGAACTGTCAGTTGTTTTTAGTTTCTTTCTCTCTTTTTATCTGTCAGATAAGAAAATTGTTATTAAAATTATTATAAATTATCAAATCCGTTATACACTCACACAAATTTATTTTTATAATCTTGAATGAGTTTTTGAAAGTATAAATGAGTTTTAAATGAATTTTTAGAAAGAATGTCATAATATATGACATTAGTAATATCTTCTATGAAGTGCAATATTTCTGCGAATATTAAAAGAATTATCCATTTAATACATTGAAAATTAAACATATTTGAATGTATATCAATTAAATATATTATTATAAGATAGAGTAAGGATTTAAATTATTAAGAACGACGATTATTGCCTTTAAATTACGGACATTATTAAGCAGTTACAGACTGATTACATATGAAGATGTTAAATTTTGCCGAAATGGACACAATCTGAGAAATGGCTATTTTCGATTACACATGGAAGAAAAATTAAAGACCTTATGTTTTGTGTAATAGCTAATACTTGTAAAAGTTAGTGAATGTACGGAAGCGTAGAACATAATGTAATTAAACAACTAATATTTTAGAAAGATTCCACTATGGGCATTTCTAACGGCAAAACAATCTGACAATTCATGACCAATAATTTTCAATTTCGAGGCGAATGGATACAAGATTAAATAATCATAATTTTTAACAAATAAACGAAAGCTCTTATTTTTTGAATCTGCTCATTTCACCGCCAAACAATTGTTGTTGTGTTGGAGTGCAACTTTTTCATTAATTAATATAAAGGAAATTTTATGTCTAACTGTTATATTGTGATTTACGAATCCATAAAGAAAATTGTATTTCATAATTTTTAATAAACATGTTACATCAGGCATCAACAATCAATATTTTTAAGGAAAATTTTCAAATGGTATATAACCCGATATTCATAGAAATTATTAATAACTTTCTTTTAGGACAAGGATGTCAAACTCGCGGCCCGCGGGCCGCATGCGGCCCACAACAAATATTTTTGCGGTCCGGCCAATATATCGGCAAATAATAATATACGAGTATAATAATAAAATAACATATCGACGAAGAAAAAAATTAAATGTTTACTGCTAAGTAATTAACGATACTTTATTCAGTGTTGTTAGATTACTCACAGCGAGCTGACACACACACTACTTAAATTACAAATGCGTGTGAGTAGCTTGCGTTCAGCTACCTTCGGCTTTTGGGAGACACATGCACTCAGAACTTGTACGGATCCCCCGATAGCCGAATCATTCAAATGTCAACTAGTTCTTTGGGAAAAACAACTTAAAAATGAAGATTTGACGCACTTTCCGACGTGCAGCATGAACAAATCAAGTTTAGATGATACGTGTTCGTATCAAAAATACGCAGAAAAAATTGCAAATTTAACAACTGAATTTGAAACGAGGTTTAATGATTTTAGTTCCCTCGAAGACAAATTTTTTTTGTTTTCTTCGATTTTCTTAATAAGTATTGACTCAGTACCCAGCCATATGCAAATGGAGGTGATCGAGATTCAATGCAACTCAAATTTGAAAGCAAAATTCATTGAAGTGGGCGTGCCTGAATTTTACAAATATTTACCAGCCAGGTTTGAAAATACTCGAAAATTCGCATATGAAATTATTTCCATGTTTGGTAGCACTTATCGGTGCGAGCAGTTATTTTCAGTCATGAAAGGTAATAAGTCTCCTATTAGAAACCGTATTAATGATGCTCACCTTGGGTCAGCGTTGAAAGTTATCACTGCAAACAAAATTTCTCCCGAAATAGGAAAGATAATAGCAGAGAAGAGATGTCAAGTATCAGGACGTAAACATTAAATTTTTCTTGTTCTTTTCTATATAAATATATATATGTGTTTATTATTGTATTATTCGAAATAAATCTACATTTCTATGATTATTGATTTTTTTTGTGGCCCGCCTAAAGTTAAACCTTGTTTGTTTGGCCCAAGTGTACCTATGAGTTTGACATCCCTGTTTTAGGATAATGATCTTACAATATTTTCTTTGAAAATATTTAAGGTTTCGAATATAATAATATTTTCCAAATAAAAGGAATTAAATATGCTATATGCTTGGGTAAAATGATCTTAGGACATATGATTTACCAGCTAAACCTGGCACTGTTATTAGCAATTTTAATTCTTCAGTGATACTATTTATTTTTTATGTCTTTTTCAGTCAACAGTGGTAATTAATTCTCTTGTTAGATTTATTTTAAAAGTTTTGAGAGGCTTCGAAACTGTACGTACATGATTAAATTATTCGTTTCCATTTTTACTTCAGCTGGAAATATTACGCTTGTGATTTGCGTAAACATATATGTTATTATTTCTTATTCTAGTTTTAAATTAAAATGTTGGAGGAGGTAGGATTTCTCTCGTTTTGATGCCTTCTTGATCGAAGCAGCTCCTTTTGATGCTCTTTCCTACGTTACTGGCACATTTAATCGTCCTTACTTTGACGAAATGCAAGTGCGATTTCAAATTCTTAATATAAGAAGTATTAAGTATAAGAAATAAATAATATAATTAACAATAAATAAAGACCATGCTGTTTGCTATCCAGAAGGTGAATTTAAACTTGATAATAAATTAAAATTTTCATTATTAAAAGTTTTTGGAGGAAGGTTGAGAACAATTTGCTTTGACGTTTCTTTGCATATTGCAATATTTGACGTTTGTTCATTTATTTGATGTAGATGTTATGAAATTTTTATTTATTTACTCTAATTAAGCTTTTTATATTCTAATTAGGAGATGGCGTTTACAAAATGTCAACATGTTACTTATCAAGCGTTTTTCAAGGCTGGAATATATATCTTAATATCTATGTATATATAAGCGAAATAACACTGACTCATCATGAGATCTCCGAAACTATACACCGGATTCACTCGAAATTTTGCATAGTTCCTCATTCCACGATGTAGACGGGAACTAAGAACGGATTTTACGTAAATCCTGTCCAAAATGGATTTTTGTTATACCATCACAGGCGGACAGTATACATCAGTGCTCCGCAACCTTTTCTCACCTGCGACGCACAAAAAATCTTTCTGGAATTTAGTGGCACACCAAAAGCTAATGTTTATATGTATTGATTTATACACAAAATTTACAATAAATTTTTGTTTTTAATTTGAAAAATATACAATTATAAAACTATAACATATTTATTTATATGCAATCATAATAATTATCATAATAATCGAAATTTTTTAAAAAAATTAAAAAACAAAAATTCTTCAATTTGATTGGTTTATTTCAAATTTTTAAAAAAACAGTTTTAGAGCTATTATTTTTAATTAAAATGGTCCGAAACCAATATATTTCGTTTAAATTTATGTTTAAAAAAAAGTTATATATTTTTGAGTTCCGAGTTATCAAGGAAGTCCCGAAAAAATTCAAATGCTGACACACTTACAATCACACACACAACCACACAACAGTGAAATATATAAAAACATTTAAAATAGACATTATTAAGGAAAAAAATTGTCATTGTGTATTAAATACATGATAAAAAATTGCAAAATGTCAAATACATGCATTTGATTGCGGCACACCTATATCCTACTCATGGCACACCAGTGTGCCGCGGCACACCGGTTGCGGAGCACTGGTATACATTATAACTGACATTTATTTATTAATGCTACATTATAACAATATTATGCTTATCTATATATACATAAGCGAAATACCACTGACTCATGACGAGATCTCCGAAACTATACACCCGATTGACCTGAAATTTTGCATAGTTACTCATTCCACGATGTAGGCGGGCACTAAGAACGGATTTTACGTAAATCCTGTTCAAAATGGATTTTTGTTATACCATCACAGGCACTACCAATGACAGATGGACAGTATACATTATAACTGATATTATTATTTATTAATGCTACATTATAACAATATTATGCTTATCTCTCTCTCTCTCTATATATATACATAAGCGAAATACCACTGACTCAAGACGAGATCTCTGAAACTATACATCCGATTGACTTGAAATTTTGCATAGTTACTCATTCCACGATGTACACATGCACTAAGAACGGATATTACGTTAAGTCCTGTCCAAAATGGATTTTTGTTATACCATGAAAGGCGGCACTAAGTAAAAATCTTTTTATGTGTGTAAGTTTTGACTTTGATTCACTGACTGGCCCTATATTTCCCGACTTTAAAAATTTACATTCATTTTCAATTTGAAATTAGACATTTCGCCCATATAAGAAGTCTAGGTTCACATTCAAATAGATAGTGTGCCCAGCAAAGCGGGCGGGTGTTACCTAGTTTAGTATATACCGGTTAGGAAATTGAGCATAACTGTAAGTTTTGCATTCTCATACTTTATATTTACTTTTTGCTTATGGCTAATCTATAACTGTTATTCTATACCTATGTGTACAGATAGCGTGGAAAAGATTAATCTAATTTGCTCTTATTTTAAATTATTGATTTACAAATATAAGTGCAGTTCTCTCTCTCTCTCTATATATATATTTAACAAAATTTCTTTGAAACAATATATATATATATGGTGTTCTCAGTATATAGTTTGTAGAGACATTAGGATTTTTTGGAAGCAGAAGATATGAAAAAGGAACAATGCCCTCACCGGGACTCGAACCACGGACCTCTCGAATACGTGCCTAGTGTGCTAACACTACACCACAAAGACATGCGAAGAAGGCGGGAGAAATACCTTTTAAATGTGTTGCAGTCTGTTTTTACGACATGGAAAAGGTTTTCGGTCTAATATGGCATCAACGGCTGCTGTACAAATTCGTCATGATCAATGTGCCTATTAGCAGAATAAAGCTAATAATGTCCTTCGTAAAGTGTTGGACATTTCAAGTTCTTCTAGGAGATATGCTCTCAGGAAGGAAACTAATTCGCGCTGAGATTTGGCAAGGATCTTGCCTCTCCTTTTTAACAGCTATGTAAATGACGTACTAAAACCGCTCAGAAGTACAATTGGCAATTATGCTGGCCACACGGTTCTTATGACAAAATCCGTCAAGCAGCAGCATGCTATTGACAGTTTGCAACTCAGCTTAAGTGCTGTCACTCACAGGTGTGACCTTTAGAAAGTTAAACTTAACTCCAATAAATGCCATGGCCTTTTTAGAAGGGATTAGAAAAAACAACCTGTCCGTAATAACACACGGATCAACAATCATAGCATTCCAGTTGTGAATTCTACGAAGTATCTTGGTGTCATTGCAGGCAATCATTTAAACTGCACGATTTAAACCGGGTTAATGCTGCCTTTATGTCAGTTTACAGTATTATAAGACGAAAACCAAGGCTTCACTTAAAAGTATAAAGGTTTCTTTATCTGGCTTTGATCCATCCAGTACTTTTCTACTCTGTCCCTGAGTGGGAACCAGCACTAAAAGCCTATAGAATAAAAATCTCTGTCTTTTAAAATGAGATTATGAAAGTGATTACAAATCTCTCGAGGTTTGTAAGAAACAAACAAATTCATGAAGACCAAAAGATATAACATGCTAAAGACTTTATTCTGATAAGTTTTCATAATTTTTTCACGCAGATCATAAATTCGTGTTATATCCATATTGCTAAATAGGTAGATTACGATCCCATGGCCTAACATCCCCCTAAATGGCCTCGAACCATCCATTACTATACTGCTTATTAAGTTGTAAATTATGAGTGTATGTAATGCAGTATATAATAATTACATGAGTGGAACTAATTATTCAAGAATGGTTTAATATTCTCAAGTGCTGTGTATTTTGTTTTCCACTTTGTGTTTGAAAAATTCAGCTCTGTCTATTACTTCAAGCTCCAAATTTGCATTTACTTTAGTGTTTGTATCTGTGTTTGCGTTCATATTTTTCCAGAGCTACTTTTGTTATACCGACGTCTCTGTTACTGTGTAAATCAAGGTATATAATTCCATCATTTCCTTTCAGTGTCACTTAGACGCCGATCTACAATTTAGCCTTATTTCTGCCTCCCAATTTCCATTACCAGCTCAAACAGTTATAATAATTGTCTCGCCGTTTATCGGCGGCTCTCTGCAATTGTTTGTTATTTAACCGAAATGGCCAAAACTATCACCATCTGCTAGTTAAAATTCCAGCGTTCGTACGCCTGATCAACTCATCATGGTCAACGGTCAACGATCGCCATTACTCAGGTCTCGCACTAACACATGCCTACTTTCCCTGGGCCTTCTATCGGCGTCTCCTTTACAGTGCCATCTATTGACTGATTACATA
The DNA here is from genome assembly GCA_000611955.2 of Stegodyphus mimosarum. Classification (NCBI taxonomy): domain Eukaryota; kingdom Metazoa; phylum Arthropoda; class Arachnida; order Araneae; family Eresidae; genus Stegodyphus; species Stegodyphus mimosarum. Next base: position 110,540 of record KK121336.1, read on the forward strand.
ACTATTTAACACCACAACAGCACTTACGGAGGAAAGGATAATTCCTTATAATTATCATAATAAATATTTAAGTTAAACAATATCCATATGATGGTCTCCAAATATTCAGTGACTAGAAATTTATTTATTATTTGAATCTTCAAAATACTATACTTAATGTCATGCATTTGTTATAAACATTTATCACATAATTTTTTCTCTCTTCCACTCTCTATTCTCATATTATTCCACTCATAAATAATAAAGAACCTTAATATATTAGAACGAGCATTCTAGCAGCTTTCAAATGATTTTATGAATATATTATTGAAAATTTACTGAAAAAAAAGCAACTTTAATAATAGTGAAAGTATTAGTCGTATATCTCTAGTTTTAAATTGAAAACTAGAAAAGTATCAAAAATTAATCATAGAGAGAAAGTTTTGTCGAACACTGACAGTGGTTGTAAAGTATGCAGAAAAAAAAAGAAGAAGAAGAAGAAAGCTCTTGAAGGGCATTAGAAGTGTTAATCTATCGGATAAGAAATGTAAACATACAGCGAAAATTCTTCATTGTTTTACAAGCTTGAAGATGCATGTTTTATTTTAATTATTAAACATTCGGACTCCCTTATACAGTTCCGTTTGTGATGCTCAGTCCTCAAAATCAGTCTTTGTTTTAAAGTTATGAATCGAACCTGCGAAGTTCCCTAACCTACATCATTCTTTCGCTCAGAGCAGTGGTTCCCTGGGTCAGGGGTCTGTACGGACACCGAGGGAATCCGTGGCAAATTATTTTGGGGGGGGGTGCGTCAACAATGTCGCGGGATTCACGAATGGTCTACTACAAAATAAAATAATTGTCACCCTTTTTTATTGTAATGAATTTAAATAGCAATAAATAAACTGGAAAAAATTTTGACGTCATAATTAAAATAAAACAAATTATTTCCTTTTTTAAAAAAATAACAGGATGAGTGACCTGAAAAAATGCAGCGTTGAATATTTAAAAATATGACTTTATTCCATTGCCAGGCTATAGTGCTTTACCTATGTGTCTTCTGCGCAATAAAATTTATTAGACGTATCAATAAAGCTCATGCAACATTTGACAAAAGTCCGTAGCGACAGAAAAGATAAAGATTTAACTGTTTTTTAAAACAGCCGGAGGAAAATATTTGAAAACACCGTCATTGTGACTGCATCTAAGAGAAATGGAGACGGACTGCGTGATTCTTATAACATTTCTTTACTGATTTCAAAGTCGGAAAGCCACAGCGCTAGTGAAGAAATTATTCTACCTCCTGTAAGTAAAGTAATATGCACCGTGCTGCGTAAATCAGCTATTTATAAGAAGAATTCCACAGAGTAATAATACAGCACAAAGAAGAACTGACGAAATGGCTTAGTACGTAGAAAATTTTTTTATGTAAATACTTAAAAACATCTGAATTCTATATATAGCTTGACGAATCAAGTTTAGAAGGAAACGAGGTTTTACTTTCATTTTATGTAGGGTTTATAAAAGAAGGAAAAATTTCCGAAGAATTGTTATTTATCAAATGTTTGGAAACTGATATGAAAAGTGAAACAAAACTTAATGAATTAAAAAGATTTTTCGATGTAAAGCTATACTACTGAGTATTGCTATTGAGATTTCACTGAGATTACCACTGAGATTATTTCTGTTGCTACTGACAGGTATCCAGCAATGGTAGGATGATATCGAGGCTTTCTGGCGCACTTAACACAAGCTACTGTACCGCATGTATTGTCTGTACATTCATCATCAACAGATTTAGTCACCAAAAGTCTTGGTGAAAAATTGCACGGCTCATGATTAGAGTAGTTAATAAATTAAAAACGATGACTTAAATGAGAGATTGCTCAGCTTTAGTTAGAAAATGAAGATTAGTTTACTACATAACACGAAAGTTCTTTGGTTAGTTAAAAGTGCATGTTTGGATTGATTTTATGCAATGTTTGATTCAATGCTGTAACTCCTGTAAATTAGAGGTAATGATCTGTTACTCAGTTTAATTAACTCAAAAAATGACATAGCTTATACGACGTATTTGACTAATTTAACGAAACCAGTTTGAAGCTATAAGGGGATCAATTAAATTAAATCAAAACTAAAAAAGTATAATACCTGAGTTTATTACAAACATACTCTACACAAACAAAACTTGAGGGGAGACTACTCACAGTTTCCATACCTATCAAAATTGCAAAAACGAGGTGAAGATTTGCTTGCTTATTATTATCACAGAACGGACTCTTCATTCCGACCTCAGCCAAAGATTTCAAGACCTTCACTTGGTTAGACTGACTATTCGACCCTTTGACAAGTAGATACACATTCCCAGATGAATCCATACTAATACGGGAGAAATTTATTGATTTATTCACAAATGAGGAGCGAAAACCAATCTTTTAACAAGGATACCGCAAATTCTGGTTACAAAAACAGATACCAGTTTTATATCCTTCATTATAGGTCTTCATAACGGTAGAAAGTTGCTGACTGCGTTTCCGTAACTTTGCTTTGAGATGAACGTGGATTTTATGCAGTTATAAGCCTCATTATGGAAAACAGAAGCCGACTATTAGTTCTTATAGAGGCTCACGAATTAGATACGAACATAAATAATTTTATATCATCACATCAGATTCATCCATCTCATGGTAAAATTTTTTTTTTAAATTTTAAAACGAAAGTTGTAGTTTCAATAAATAATGCTTTAAATGTCAAAATGTTTCCTTTTACATCACAATTTACTATTCAAGATATAAAAGTTAAATTTGCGATTTTCCTTTTACGTACTTATGTAAATTAATTCACATGGGGGTCCACTGCCATGTTTTTGTTAAGGAAGAAAACATCCACTGGCACTGTAAGTTCCGAAACTACTGGTTTAGAGCCTCTTCTTCTTGCAGAGGTGCTGCGGATATAGTTTTAGCATGGAATTTATAACATTGTCATGGCTTTACAAAATGGATAGGTGCTCATCAGACACAGAAAGGACCCGTGATGTTTTTACAGAGACATCATCTGTGAACATGACACAATGTTCTGAGCAAAAAAATTCTTTCCTGAATCTCCCATTGATTCAACTGGAATTATTATGCACATAAGGAAACCAAATAATTGTATGCGACTCTAGACCCGTGATTAGATATTTTTCACCTGAGGCAAAGAAGCAAATGCGCACCCCCTACGTACAGTAAAATATCTATATCTATATATTTTTATATCTACCAAAGGTGATATTTTAAAACAGTATTTCTTGAC
>KK121336.1:113942-155838 GCA_000611955.2 Stegodyphus mimosarum
GCTTAGTTGTTTAATGTTAACAATCATAATTTCTTTTCCGAAATGAATTTCTAAATTTCCTTAACCAATTTGTCACTCCTTTTTATGCATCTGAGCCAACTGCTTAACTTGCCTCCCCCGAGTTCTGGCTCTGACTTGTTTTATTGCAATTTTAACTGCGTTGCAGTAGACTCCGATTCAGTGATATCTGAACACATACCTGTACTTCATTTAAAAAAGACAATTAGAAATACATGCAACGTTTGTTCCCGGAAAATTGTGTTGATTATTAAATAAAATTTTAGGAAAAGTCAGAAATGCGATGGTAGTTCGTTGGCGTTGCTTACATTTGATGTTTCATAAATATAACATATTAACTAGGCTAGTTAACTGACCGAGCTGTGTGTCATTCTTTATCAATTATGACCATCGAATTAAGGTCAGCGTTTTTATCTGCGAAATATGTCATTTGTGAATAAGGCCACAAAATTGATGAGGGATGTGGGTTCGAGGTACAAAGATGGAAAACAATCAGTTGCATCAAATTAAACCTTTCGGTAAATGCGACATATGTGAAAAGAATGAACTAACGGTGAACATAAAAAAGGCCCATATAATTCGTAATTCTGCCACAGAAATTTAAAAATTTTCCGGGAAGAATAAACACCTAAAATTTTTAAATATTGTAAGATCTCGCTGCCCAACTTGTCAGAAACTGGGGTAGTGCCTGCTACTCTGTGTGAATTTACACAGAAACGTGAGAAGGGGTTGAAGCCCTTTTTTATTTTATTTTTAAAATGACAAAGGCGTCTACTTGACGATCACAAACTGCGCCAACCCGGCGGTTTAACTCAAACAAAACGTAAAACTGAAAGTAATGATTAAATGAACAAATATCAAAATACTACCGACGAGGCTCTGAGATCCTAAACTAACCGCGTTTTTAATTAACGCTGAGATTCAGCAAGATTACTGATTAAACAGTTGAAAACTAGCCCTTCTGCAAAGCTAGGCACATAGGCCGACACGCGCTGATCTAAATTCTACCGAGCAACCTCACTAGCGTGACTTCAAAGCAAGACTCTCAAACTCTGGTTTCGTCTACTATTTAATTCAACTAACTTCCGCTAAATTTGAATAAACTGCGCGTGTTACTACAATTTACATACTCTGACACGGGCATTTCTAGGGGAAAATGAAGGCTAAACAGGAAAGATAACTTAAAATAAATGTTAGTTAAAATAAATATAAACCCTACAATATGATGACACAGATTTTGCCTGAAAGGCTGCATACCGATCAAGTCGAAACGTTGGATAAAAAAGTTGGATTATTTAGTTAATAATGAATCTGATGTTCTGCGTGAGATTATTTCAGATTAGAAGACAATAAAAATTTCACAACTATTATGAAGCTTTTTTTTTTGCATTTATTGCTGACGGTGTAGTTTTTTACAATACTAGGGATTAGAACTCGTAAGAGTTGTGGAAAGCCTTATATAGAACAGACAAATATGAAAAACAACTTTCTTTGCCCTGTTTCAGAATTGTGAACTAAAACAATGAAGCCTTGTCATCCCATAAAATCCTTATCTAAATTTCCTTAAATGACATTGATTACGCTAGTCATTTAAGTGGTAACTCCATTATCGCTAAGCAAGATATCACGTTAGTTTATTGATCAAAGCAAACTGCTGCATGAAAATTGCCTACCTAAAGAAGAAATATATTCTAGGAGTACTTTCTAAGGAAACTCGTTCATTTTTAACCTGAAAAACACCTCGAAATCCTTACCCAGCCCTCCAGCTCACTGGGATGTAAAGACGGATGTATCTGTAGATGTTCAGCAATTTTACAGGCACAAAGTTTCCTAATTAAAAAAAATACTTTTAATCTACTTACCCTTAGAAGTTACGTCTTTATGTCGGTGAGTTAAAGTTAACTCCTTTGCTATATTTTGTCTGTGAACACAAGGTACAAAAGTAAATGTAAAGGTTTATTTAAAACTTTATTTCCTTATGACTGAGAATTTTAACTTCAGGTAATACAACTAAATTAAAGTTTTCTCGACACCAGCTTTACCGTATATCTGTAGAATTCTATTCTATGTAAACTAAACTTAAAATTTTTTAACTCTACTTAGACTGACAATCGAGTTATCTCTCTGTCTGTGAAATTACCATGCAGTTCTAATAAACGTTTCAAATAACCATTTTATTTAAACGTAACTTAAGAACTGCGCAACTTGTGCTCAAATTAAACTCCGCCACTTAGTATTAAATAACAGAAGATTGAATTCGCAAATTTAAGTAGACTTGTAGCCAAGGACTGCATTATAACTGGCCTAACTAAGCGTTAATTTAAACTTTTAACTGCGCGATTTGACTTTGGCTAGAAAAATGGCTAATGCTGGAATATTAACTTAACAGAGCTGGACGAGATAAAGAACAATTGGTGAACATCGCTGCCATAACTCTGTATCTAAAACTTTCAAGAACTCTGCCTTAAATATGCTTTCTCATTCGCATCATAGGAAGGACTAACGAAAAGGAAAACTGGAAGTATAAATCCTATTTATAATAAAATGGGTTAATTAACATAAACTGTACAAAATTTACCAATAAATCTACGAGAACCTACGAGAACTTAATTGAATCGGATAAGCAAAGCTCAGCTAATTTATAAAGGCCAAACGCGTTAATATCAGTCGCTTTACTTCTGTTCTTGCCTTTCTTTCTACAAGTAAGCAGTGTGGTGGCAACATTCAAATCTCTATTATCAATCATGCCAACTACTATTCCATTCTCATTTTAACCTACATCGTTTGCCAGTTGAGTCATTTCAAAATTAACCACTTTCGTATGATTCCTACGTAATTAATAAAGCAGCCACTAATAAAGCAGGTTGTTAAAATTTTCGATTTGAAATTATTAATAATTTCAAATAGAAAATTTTAAAATCAGTAAGGATTAATTTCAGCTAAAAACGATTCATTATGAACTGAGTCTTCATCTTGAACGCATCGCGCACTTAGTGCGGCGACAATTTATCTGTTTATCTGTTATTTATTATTATCATTTAATTGCCTTAAAAACTGTTTATCAAAAAAATAATAGACTGGTTATGACTGCAACCACTTCTTTATGCATCATCAAAATTTCCATGTCATCAAAATTGACAAACTTTATTTCAGGCCAGTAGCAATGAAGAGAATTGCTTGAAGGAGATAGAAACCAAATGCATGTTAAGTACATTTTCAAAATTTATTGGCCTTATTCAATTTCGTTTTTGATCAGCATAGTATATTAAGTTTTCGTTAACTGTCTGAATATTTTGGTGTTTAACTGAAGCTACTTTCTCACCAAAGGGCTCAGGTGGGTGCGTTCTTGTGATTGTAATGTCTGTAAATTATCAGATATACTTAAAATTCTTTAGTAAGGTACTTTTCCAGAGAAGTTGGTGAGAGGTAATGAAAGACGCAAGCCTCTTCGATTCTACCCCGAAGTGTTTTCTCTATATCTATACTGGAAAGGCGTTGGATAAATTCGTACTACCACTACTCTAGTGCTCATGGTCTTGAATAAATAACAACGCCACTTCTTTCCTCATGCATGACTTTGTCTCAGTTAAAGATTTCAGGCAAGCAATAATTAAAATAAACTTTCATTGAACATAACAACAGAAATGTATTTGCTTATTTTTAACGTTACTAACCTTTCATTATATATCAGCTAAACTAAAAATGCGAATTCGAAAACAGTGCTTTGTCACATTTGTAAAGTCATTTTCCTGTCATCATTTTGGAAAGATGGCTAAAATCTGCTGTTACTTTCCGTATGAAGAGACCTAGCAGCTGTGCATGACATGGCAAAAATGAAAGCAAAAGAAGATGGATAATGCAAATATGTTATTTGTTTTTCGAATTAGCAAAATATTTTTCGTCCTTTGTTATTCTGCTGATTTATTATATCAGCAGTTTCTCTTCCCAAAGACGAATTGCTTGAAATAAATTTCTAATTAACCTGAAATTTGAAATTTACAATATTTTAAGAACTTTTATGAAATTAACTATTTTAAGGTGATTTGAATTTATTCATTTAGTAGGAAATAGTTGAATAAAGCAGATTTAATTTTAATTAACGAATAGTTTAATTGCACCATTAACCTATTTAAATATTCATGAATTTTAAGGAAGAAAAACAAAACCATTACTCTATGTTGATTATTTATATATTTCTCTTTCCTTCCTAAATAACCTAAAGGAAGCAAAAGATTATAAGTAAAATTGTGCGAAAGTGTGCTTCAAGTAAATTTTCCAAAATAAAGAGGAATGAAAAACATCATCCCACACAAAGATATATGAAAGTTCTTATAGTATAATAGTACTTAATACATTTAATATTAATATGAATAATAGTTTTGTATGAAAACAAACTGGATCTATGAGATAAAACTGTAGTAAATGCTGCTCTGCCGTTAAGAGCCTGGCAGGGTGATGACGATATGCTACTCTGATGGCGCGATTCTATGTGGTAACTGGTATTGGTTGCCTTTGTTAAATGTGCTTATTATTTACTGCATATAGAACAAAAATCATTTTATATAAATGAATAGTTCTATTACAATACACAATAACACTGAAGGCATAGAAACGTCCTCTGATTCGTTACAGTTGCAAAGATATCAGAGAAGAAGCAGGATCACTGGTCCGTCAGTCTTCCTGAAATCGAAGAGCTTTGGTGCAGACAGTGTAGATTGCTAAAATCCCTTGACACTGACCGTGAAATAATGATTCCTGTAATGTCAAGTAGAGTTGTAACTAAACCAATAATTGCTTCTGACAATGTTAAAGCCTGTCATCTTTCACATCGTAACAGCTCGAGCAATACGACCTATCGGGAACCTCACACATGAATTTCTTATCTTTGTGTGGTTCGTCCGCAAGCCAATACAGACCCAAAAATTTAAAAGATTACTTATTATTTTAAATAAAACAGGTGTGCAAATATTTTGAGATATAGATATTAAATATGTTTTTCCACATTTTTTTGTTTTAAATATTTTAATTAATTATTTCTAGCTTTAATTGCAAAGTACATTTTAAGAAGAATTTTATGAAAAAGGTTAATTTGGAGCAGTTTGTCTCTGATTAACTCTGAATTGATTATTATTAATTATTTTTCTGGAATATTTTTATGCGTCAGGTTTAACTTACCATTTTTTTAATATATTTTTAAATAGAGAACTTTCTGATTACGAGCACTCCAGAATACAGACATATTTCTGTGATATTTAATCTTTCTCAAGATACACTATAAAGATGAAATATATAAAACCGGAAGAGAGTTTCTTACTTTGTCGCAGTAACTCTCTTCCGGTTTTATATATTTACTACTCTTTCCGAAGCCTCAAAATTGAATTCGTTTATTTCGTCTTCTATAGGAAAACTGGTTATTCTCAATACATGCATTGATTAAAAAGAGATTTATAGCATTAAGAATAATTAAGTGAATATTATATGTGTTTCTTTCTTAAATTGGCTGCTTGCCTCATTTCACCCCATGGTTGTGTTCTTAGCGTGTAAGAACACAAAGATATTAACTGTTTACAATCACAAAATCAAAGTTCTTATAGTATAATAGTACTTAATACGTACTTACGTACATAATATTCTAAGTACATAATACTCTTCACTCAAAGAAAAGTTCTCCATAGGGTAAATAGTCATAAGCGGGTCAGGCATGAAGATTTAGAAGTTGAGAATTTAACAGACTCGCGCTGTATGTTTTGATAAGCCGAGGGATGAGAATACATTATGTTCAGATTTCGTACGTTACACAAGGCAAAAACCACAATATAAGGCTCGTAATCTTTCATTCAACGAACCGAGCTCGAATCACGGTCTTACCCACTTGGCAACCAGACAGCTGTACTTTCAATCCTTCTAAGTGCGTTTTTACAATAATGTAAGTCTGGTAACCTAATATTCAAATCAGCAACTAAAGAGAACTTAGGTGATTCACGGAACTTTATTAAATAATAGTTGATTTCCCAAGGAATAAAAAACGAAACTATACAATTTGACCGTTGTTCCATGAATGCCAACAGAATACATAAATTACATGAAATTTCAGGTCTCAGAGGGACAAATAATGTCATTGTTTTCTATTCTAAATAATACTTTCACCTGCATTTTCAAACAGTTAATACTAAATAACAAGCGCACTGAAAATTCTGAAATAGGAGTTTTTACAACAAAACACTTCAAAATATAAATTATGCCCTTTAATAAATGCTGGGTTATGTATCGCTAAATCATTATGTAATTATGTGTAAGAAAATTAAACCGTAGCTTGGTGTAATCTTGTTAAGTGATATATAAACTAGCATTTATTTATTAAAGAATAAAATCATTCTTTATACCATTCACTGATAGTTCGAGTATCAGAAAAAGAAATATTGTTTGCTAAGTAGCAATACAAATAAAAGAAACCTGATTATTTCCTTCTTCTATCGAAAATAGCTTGGCTTAGCTCCCAAATGAAATGCGTTAGTTGTTTAATGATTTATTTTTATATTTACTAGATGAATCAGAAGTCTGTGAGCTGCCAATATAAACAATATTTACTGGATATTACTACAAAAGAATTTTAAACGTAAGAACAGAGAATTAAAAAAACATAGCAAGAAGAATAACAGAGGTTGCCATTCATCAAGATTTAAATGAAAAAATAAATAATATTTGCTACTTAAGTTAAATAGAGAGATGTGATTATCTGCAGCTATTACATTACGATTTCTAAAACCTGTTTTATAGTTCTAAAATTTAAAAGTAGCAGATATATAAAAAAGAAATATGTTTGACAGTTTGTTGAATAAATATACTATTTCAAACTATTAGAATTTTCAAATTTTCAGGAAAAGGTTTACTTCGGCGTGATGCATATTTGAAAGTTCATGAAAGGATTCCTTAAAGCAAAGAAAAATTTCATAAAATTTATTAGAGAGACGTTTTACTTCTTAATCTAAAATACCTTTTTTAAATATTTATTTTTATTTCTATTCCAAACCTTTTTAGAAGTTCGGTCTATAAAGCAATTTAACAAATTCATGATACGAAAAGGAGCTTAATAAAAACAGGCTTGGACCTACAGAACTAATAAATTTAAATTACAACAGAAAACTTCGTTTGGAATTTCTGGAATCGCGAGAATGGATTTCTGGATTCTAATGTTTGGCCGAAAATATTTTTTTAGTTTAGAATGAATATATGTAAGTATTATTGGATTTAAAAGTGGTTAAAGTAGTAGATGAGTTTTTTGTTGTCATTGTTTAAAAAGGACTAGAAAAAATAAGTAAAAAAGTAAAAATAACAGGTAAAAACAGAGATAAAGATCACGTTAAAAGGTTAGTTTGGGAAAATTCAGTGAAACGCTAAAATGAAACTGCCATTTTTTAAAATTTTTTGCTTATATATTTTTTTCCTTTCATTGAAATAAAGTAAATCAGGGCCGGCGCTAGACGTTTTGCCGGCCAGTGCAGTCTCTGCGGTTCCTCCAGTGCCTCCCTAAATTTCAAAATTTTCTTGGTCCTTAATTTCTGCCTTTTGATGCGACCACAACGGTTGAACCAACTCTAGTGCTGGCCTTGAGAGTAATTCATTATATTTTGATGAACTGGATATATCATTTTAATTTTGTAGCTTAATATTTATAACTATTTAATTTCTGTTGTTTAAACAGAGGAATCTCAAATTGTAAAGAAATGCCGTAAACAATGTAAAGGAAAGAAGCTTTTATTGTCATATTATTATGTAGTTTTTATGTAGCCTATAACATTTCATTTGTTATAGAAAACAGAAGCGACAAATTAATTTGTTGTAAAATGGGGAGAAATAATAAGTACAATTCAATTTGTTAAGTAGAATATGAAACTAGGGCATTGCGGTATTGTGAAGCTATGAAAAGCGTAAACGAAATTCAGGGTCTGAAGTTATGAAAAACGAAATTCATAGATCATCCATTATCAATTAATAACTGTACGTATCTTAACCATATGCTCCCACTTTGTTCAAAAGGGGAAGCATAATTCTTTTACTTTTTCGTATCCAAAAAATCTCTTTCATTCCTCTAAAGTCGACAAAATAATTTATTGGTGATTCCTTTCCGTTTCCTTTCTCCTTCAATAGATGGCGTTAAATGCCTTTTTTTATTTACCCTATAAATAGCATTCTGAAAACGTTTTACTTTTTCTCGAATTCTTCCTTTGTCCAGAGATTTGTGATTCATTCACATATTAGCTACCTCATAAAATGCTGCTAAAACTTACACAAACAAGTTCAATGTTTTCACTATCGCGATTTTTATTGAAATATTGCTGATTTTCTGACGATATAATTGTGTTCTAATAGAATATGCAGCTCTAAATAGCAACTCTTTGATTATAATTTTTGTTTAATCGGGGTTAGATTGTACACTATCGCAACTTACTGATATACCCTAACAAAAGTTCTATGATTATTTATACTTGAGAATGAAATTAATTTAATGTTCTAACTTAATGAATGAATTCCTAATTAAAACGATCTTTTCAGGTCCTTAATGAAGGAAATGTTTTTAACTTAGCTTCAAAAGCAGAATCGTAATCTGTTCTACAAAAATGTCGTTTTTGTATATATTCTTACAAGAGTGAAGGTTTTGTTATTTGAACTGATGTTCTCGAGGCAGGAGTCCTAATATGGACTGAAACTATCAGAGCAAATATATCTTTGATTGGTGGATAAAATTTCGAACATAATTGCATTGGTAATTGAAATAATAATAATAATAATAAAATACACTCACGTTTGTGAAAATTGCAACACCAAGAAGGAATCGTCATAATTGAATGCAATTTAATACACAGTTGAGTGGTAGTGGTACAAATAAATGATTAAATGTTCAAAGCAAACAAACAAGAACAAGAGATCAGAATCAGTATTTTGTGTGGCCACCACGCGCCGCCATAAGTGCTGCTACACGACGTGGCATGGAGTCAAACAAAGTTTGAATGTCTGACTGAGGAAGAGCATTCCATATCGTTTGTACGCGTACCCAAAGTTCGTCTGCAGACGCAACAGGACGAGGATCACGAGCAAGACGCCGACCAATGACATCCCACACATGTTCAATTGGCGACATATCCGGGGAACACGCAGGCCAAGGAAGAAGCTGTACCTGCTGCGCTGCAAAGAAGGATTTAACAATCCGAGCAGTATGAGGGCGGGCATTGTCCTGTTGAAATACAGCGCCTGGCAAGCTTTGAAGGAAGGGAACAGCTTCGGGCTGTAGAACTTCACGGATATACCGGTTGCTGTTCAGATTGCCCACAATTCGTAGCAATTGAGATCGTCTATGATATGCTATGGCGCCCCAGACCATAACTCCGGGTGTTCGTCCACTGTGGCGTTCGATAATGCACTCCGGAAGGTGGCGTTCACCGGCATAGCGTCTGACACGAATGCGGCCATCATGGTACCACAAATTAAAGCGGGATTCGTCAGAAAACACGACATGCTGCCAATCAGCACGCCAGTCTCTATGCTGATTGGCCCATTGTAGCCGCAGGCGGCGATGGTCGTGCGTTAGGGGGATCCTGTATAAAGGAGTCCGTGCGCGCAGTCCACACTGCAGCAGACGTCTACGAATTGATGAAGCACACAATGAAACACCTGTAGCTATTGACCACAGTGCTGCCAATTGTCTAGAGGAAGCTGTACGGTCCGTCCGCGCCATGCGGACCAGGTGTCTATCATCGCGAGCTGACGTCACATTTCGGGGTCCACTCCCGGATTTCCGAGTTGTCCGACACTCGTCCGTCCACTGCTTCCAAACGCGCATCACTGTGCTGCTGTTACGCTGCACACGAGAGGCTACTGCACGATACGACAATCCAGCTTCACGAAGGCCGATGATTCTCCCTCGTTCAAACTCTGTAAGTTGTTCAAATCTCGCTCTCTTTCGTCGACGAGGCATAAGTACAGATTGAGTTAACGTTTACCACTAGCAGATAACCACCGATAACCATACACGCCTCGCTACAGCCGTCTATTTATTCGGATCCATCAGCCGTTCAGAGGGCGCTGCTCAGCATACGCATGCGCTACGGATTTGCAATTCTAATCATTTGCATATCATGCGCTACTTTGCATTTCCTGAAAATTTCAGCTCACTCGCGTAAGTCCTTCATGGTGTTGCAATTTTCACAAACGTGAGTGTATATTACACTTAGGAAACACGTGAATTACGAGTTTTAGAAAAATAAACAACATGCTTAAACGATTTGAAAGAGAATTATCAAAACTGTTTGTGAAAAGAAGGATTTGATTAAAATTTCTGAAGAATAATTTTATTTTAGTTTGCATGAATAGATTCATTTTTATGTAGTTTTGAACCTGTTTCCAGCTTAAACCAGTATGCAAATTTAATTCTTTTAAGAAATGATGTATTCAGATAAACCCAGTTTGGCTAAGTTTAAACACTAATTTAACTTTCTTCGATTGCCGGGTGACAGGACTTACTACACAATTCATCCGTACGGGAATTGCCTGCTCTGAGAGGATTTCGCAATATACATTGCATAAAGTCACTCATTTAGCTTAAAATTATTGTTATTATTTATAAATTATCTTCATTATCTATAGAATAAGTCAGTATTTTCTATTGCAATAAATATGGTTATTTAAAAACAATGCACGTATTCACACATTACATAATTTTCATAAGTAAAAGACTTTTCTAATAGTATACATTAATTCCTCAAAAACATTTTCATCTTTCACCCATCAGAGCATCAGGGCACCATCAGGGCGCCCATCAGAGCACAAGTGTTAAAACTGCTCATCATTGATCACTAACAGTTGTACCCGAGTAAAATTCATCAGAACGGGATGGCCGCATCGGAAGTTTTCGTAGTTTGCCTCATGTGTAATATGAATTACTGTCATTTCCCTTTTAAAACTTCTTTTCCTTATGCAGGTAGCACTTCTGTGCTTTCACATAATCTAAATAGTCCCATCTATCTTTCTTAATAATCTCTCATTTCTACTTCATTGCACGAAGTAAAAAGGAAGTTTTTGCGTGACATCTGCGTGTAAAGACAGAATAAAAGATTCTTTCCCCCCCAAAAAAATATTACAAAACTGATTTAAAATGGATTTTGAAGAGATATTTTCGTGGCGTCTGTACGTACGTACGTATCTATCTCGCATAATTCAAAAACTAGTAACCTAAGAACATTGAAATTTTCTATACAGGACTGCTATAACATGTAGATGTGAACCTCCCATTTTGGTTGCAATCGACCGAAAAGTATACCGAACCAAAAGTATATAAATACACTGGTGTGCAAAAATTAAGGACGACACGGTTTTTTCAATATAACTTTGTACAAAAGCTTTCCAAATCAACACCTTTAATACCGTAAGATCCCCAATACGTAAGGACATGAGTAATGTAAGCAACACTTACTAAAAGAGAAATCAGAGGGATAAAAAGAAGCTTTATTGAAAAAGTAGCATGGAGCGCAATGCGACTGAAGGCCGAAACATCCCTGTGATGGGTGTCCAACAATAACCATCCGGTCTTTAATAGGGGATATGATCTCCCCTGACTGCTAGGCAGGTTTCACATCATTTGTGCATGCTGGATATGTGGTTGTTAATGAGCTGTTGAGACACTGCTGCTCGTTCCTCTTGTAGCACCAATCGCAGTTTCGGAATCGTTACTGGCGATAAGTTACGTGCTGCCACGGGTCTCCCTGGTAAGTTCCGTACATGCTTGACGGGATTTAGATCCAGAGACCTTTCCGACCAATCCATGTGTTCAATATCTTCACTCTCCAACAGCTCGTCGACAGTAACTGTGCGATGAGGTGGAGTGCTGTCGTCCATGAAGAGGAACTGAGGACCCATAGCCCTTGTGAAAAGACGCATGTAAGGAAGAAGAACCTCGTTACAATAGCAGTCCCAGGTGACGAACCTCCTTGGGAGATATGAAGGTCGGTCCGGCTACCAAGCATTATGTCTGCTCGAACGAGAACTCCGCGATCTCCAAAACAGTCCCTTTTGATGATGTTGAAGGGGTTTTTGCGTGTTCCCCGCTCTGTCCAGATGTGTATGTTTCTAGAATCTCAACTCAGACTTAATATGCTCTCATCTGTAAAGAGTACTCGTCCCCATTCATTGTCTCTCCAATTCCGGTGTTCCCGGCACCACAGAGAACGCCTTCTCCGATGGGCAGGCGTTAGAGGTACACACCGTACAGGGCGTCGTGCAAACAGACCACCACCGTGCAGTCTTTTGGCCACGGTAAAACGCGATATCGGTCGTCCAGTCGCCTGTGTCGTGTGTCTAGCGATTTCTCCCGCTGTCTGCCGCCTGTTTCTTCTGGCCTGTAAGGCAATATACCGGTCATCTGCGGGTGTGGTTCCTCGTGGACGACCACTACTAAACCCCCGGATAGCTGTTCCTGTAGTTTGAAATTGTCTCCAAAGTCTTGAAAGATGTTGTGAGCAATTCCGAACTCTGAAGCCACACTTGTCACAGTGCGGTCTTCCTCCAGCTTCCCAATGATTCGACCTCGGGTAAAAGCATCCAGATGTCGTCTAACAGACTGATTATTCGCCATTTCTCTCTGAGGCAGCAACTGGGTGTGATGTTAACTGCTATACGGCGTGCAATCTCTTTGCCAGAAATACTGATCTTACACCGACAACATGCTTTATACTACTCAGACACTCCCCCATTACGTCTACCTGCATATCTGCGCATGTGCTACCGTACATCACCTTACTTAATCTCCTGATTGGTCTTTCTGTCCGCTCTGCCTCTTCGTTCAGCTGATATGCTAATTTTTCGACTTCGTCCTTAATTTTTTCGCACCAGTGTATATGTGTATATCTACTCTGTTAACCGGTTCAGCGAGCTCAGTTTCTTTATTCTTATATGTTTGTAAATTGTGCATTTGTTGCTTTAAAAACGATTGAATTATATCGTTTTTAATCTTTCGGTTAAG
Organism: Stegodyphus mimosarum; assembly: GCA_000611955.2. Taxonomy (NCBI): domain Eukaryota; kingdom Metazoa; phylum Arthropoda; class Arachnida; order Araneae; family Eresidae; genus Stegodyphus; species Stegodyphus mimosarum. Next base: position 126,973 of record KK121336.1, read on the forward strand.
ATTTTTATGCATATAGTTAAACTGAATGTTATAGTTGTGGAATTATCAACAATTTAAAAGTTGGTTATGTGCGGCTAAGCCTAATCATTTTTTATGTGGCAGCCATATTTGTTTATATTTGAAACTTAGGTGAATATTGGATTTGTTGCAAATCTAGAGAAACTAAGCTCCACAATAACAAAGTAACCTCTTCTTTTATTACTGCGAATTAAATCATGCTTAATTCATTCTGGAATTTATTCGAGGAAATAAGTCTTTAAGATTTACTTCGTAATTTTTAATATAGCTATTTTTAATTTATATGTATTTTTGCCTTGTCGCGAAGTGAGAACTTACTTTGTTGAATGAAAAATACTGAATCGTCTGTGAAAAACTGCTTCTTTATTTATTTTTGGTTTGTTTGTTTAATGTATTTTGTACATCGTTTTAGATTTATTATAGCATTTAAATAGAACATATGGCAACGATTAGATAACTCTTCACATGATATACATAATTTTTGTGCATTCTGAGTTATAAAATGAATGAGATGTAACGCTGTTAAGTGAACCTAGTGCCAGAGTGTCGCTATGGTAAACAAATATAGTGAATTGTAAAGAGTACATTTATTCTATTGTGGTTTATGCGTTATCGACGAAGTAGATTTAATTCCATCCAATATTCAAAGAAATGAAAAGAGCATATAATATTCCGTACAAGGAAGTCATGTGGTGTACGCATCATATTTTTTAAAATCAATTTTAATACAGGAAAAAATAAATGTGTGAAAAATTACGGCTGTGTATTTAAAAAAAAAAAAATAAATAATTTTTCATTTGCGTAACGAAGTTAAACAGTTCTTGTATTCGAGCCTAGATTCATCGTTGATTGTGACCTGAAACAAACGCGTGTTCAATACTGGTATAAAGAAGTTCGTACTCAGTACATGGAGAGCGTAATCACGTGCAATTACTAGTTTAAGTCTGCCTTTGGTATACATAATAAAAGACAGAGACAGCAAAGCAGAGCAGAAGTAACAATTACCTGGAGACAAAAGAAAATCGTTGCGATGTGTAAGGTAAATGATGAAATTTTTACAATGTTAAAACCAATTGTAGTTCTTGATTCGCAAGTTTCTTTACAATAATCATTTGTTCGATGTTTAGAGCCTAATGGCCTATTTTAGGTACCTAAGTGTCTGAGTGAGTTATAGCTAAGTGTTGCATACATTTTTCTATTTTTTTCGGTCCTTTCTCAATTCATCAGATCAATGTTCAGTTTTCAGTAAGACGGCTTGCAAAACTTTTTTTTTGTCTTCTACTTCTTATCGTTTTGTATGTCAAATTTATTTATTAAATATAATTTTTTTCGCACTTACGCCCCATGAAATCCAATTCAACAGCGAAATCACGAAATAATTTCTCGAAACAACAGCATATCTTTAGAATTTCCGATAGACAGTCTCATGCGTTGGAGATGATAATGTTTTATTCCGTACAGTGTTGCCACGGATAGCTTTCAAATCGTTGAGTTTATTAAAAATTCAATGAAGTTTTACAAAATAGGAACTATAAAATTCAAAATTCAAAATTCAGGCTTCCAGATGCACATGGTCGGGAAATACTACGTTATTAAAAATTTGATGGCTCTAGGTACTGTCGTTATTTAATTTCTTTAAACATAATACGGACCATAACATTTAGTTGCAACATATTGAAAAATGATTCGCCGTTTATAGCGAACCGACGCAAAACCCCATTTCGAGTCTAATAGCCCATTTTAGGCTAATAATATTCTGTACTGAATGAGTGCGAAAACGTTGCCTCTAAATAAGGCATGATATTATCTGCATTTCAGAAGAAAATTCCAGTTGAGCAAGATTAGATTTCCCAGAAAAATTTTATAAGAATCAAGTTACAGTTTTCCAGAAAGTGTTCATACTAAAAACCAGCTTTTAACAGTCGGATTTCATATTATATAGAGTTTTCAGAGTTGGACCTCAAGTTTTCTATTCTAGAATTAATTTAAGGAGATTAAGATCTTCTTAAATAATATCCAAGCATTAATTTAACTGTGTTCAACTTATCAATTTATATGCTACTTGTAACCTGAACTTTGCTGCTGTTCGAAATGTATTGTTGTTAAAAAGAACTAAATAACTGTAAAAGCTATTACCGTAACAGCCTCCCTAACACTACAACGTCTGAAACTGACGAGTACTTTTACGTTTGTAATTAAATGACAGAATTGAGCATAATAATAACCATGTGATAAAGTATTTTCTCCTTCCAGCAATGCCTTCGTAGTGTAACAGTTAGCTCACTCGGCGCGTATTCGAGGGGTCCAGGGTCGGGTCCCGGAGTGGGCATTGCTAATTTTTCACGTGTTCCTGCTTCGAAAAAACCTAACGCTTCTTCTGTAGCGGCCGAACTAAAAGGTGGTGGACAATAATTTGTCACCACCAGGATTTGGCAATTGAGTCCCCTAATCCCCAGTCACCCTTTAAAAGGGGTAGTACAAAGGTATTATCTTTCTCTGTCTAGCATGCCTTCGTCGTGTAACGGTAGCATACTTTGCGCGTATTCTAGAGGTCTGTGTTCGAGTCCCGGTGAGGGCATTGCACATTTTCATATCTCTTGATTCATAAAAACTTAAGGACTCTACATCAGCGCCCAAACTAAAAGGTGGTGGACAATAATTAGTCGACACCAGATTTTAGTCCCCTAACCCCAGTCGCCCTTTAAAAGGCGAATATAATTTTCTCCCTTCTTTCACCATACCTTCTTGGTACAACGGTAGCACACTCGACGCGTAGTCGAGAGGTACAGGTTCGAGTCTCGGCGAGGGCGTTGTGCATTTTCCACTTCTCTTGCTCAAAAAAAAAAAATCATCATTGTATAATGCTCTCCAAGCAAACTATTCGTATATACCAAAGTCTTCTAGAATCTTCGGTTGTCGTGTTAGGAAAGTTTCTTTGGGCTTATTGAAGTCTTCGAATAATAGATATATAAAACTAAATTCAACTTAAGGGAGCAGTTTAAAGATATTAAGTACGATATCAGTAGCAGAAGCCCTATTTTTTAACCTTAATGAATTCGAATCTTGGGTTGAGATTTTGCTAATTGAATTAAATTTCCCATCAGCGGTGTTTAACAACTGGCAAATTTAAATCTACATATCGCTTACAGGTGTTGTATTAGACTGTTGTTCTTAAGTTGATAGATAAGAGTAAGACTGGAATTCTCACAGAAAATTCAATCGGCAGATAGATTTTTGCTTCTGATGCTCTGCTTCTTTATTTTAAAGCTTTCTGCATGGTTTCTGCATGCGAAACATCTACGTACTTCTTTAAGTATGTTAAGGGGGGATAGGAACTCAAGACCTGACCAAATTCTGATAAATAAGTAAATTTTATGGTAAATTAATTTTGGCATGGTCTCAAACATGCGAAATATCTACTTACTTCTTTAAATATGTTAAGATGAGATGGGAGCTTAAGACCTGATAAATTAAACTGAATACAAACTGAATATTGCACTTATTAAAATTTAAATGTATTTTCAAGCTTTTTTTGCATTAATGATTTCATGATTTATGTTTTTGCTATAAACCAAACAGCTTATTTCTCTGGCTTTTTTTTGGAAAATAATTTGCGGTGCTTTTCAGAAATCAAACTATTTTTAAGTGATGATTTTTTAATGTTTTGCTTTTACGATTCATTTAATTGACAGAATGTGTGAAATGATTTAATTATTGAACGGGTAGTTATTAACAATGACAGTTGATTCAAAAAGAAATTCTTACAATCGTGGCAGCTTTATCACTTTTTATTTCTTGACAAAGCAATGATTTCATTGTAGAAAAACACATTTTTGAGACAGACAAAAATAAACTAGAGTTAAAAGCTTTCTTTTTTTATCGAATTATTCACATTTTGTATATCTGAAGAAGGAAAGAGAGAATGAAGGAGAATGAGCTTGGAAGGCAGCGAAGCGAGAGACGGAATGTGACATGTCTAACATAAAAATTCGATTCAGAAAGATTTAGTTTTGGTTTAGTCATTGAGTATTTCAAGTTTCTATTCGCAAATTTTAAATTATTATTGGCTAAAACGTTATGAAAATATCTGCGTTCTTAACGTTTATGGAAGAACCATGTGAGGAAGCTTAGTTTTTAAATGACGGAGGTTAGAGAGATTTATTATAGGCTCTTTAAGGTGCAAAGAGGAAATTACCAAATTAAAATGGATATCTCAGAAACTAGTTGCAGAATACAATGAAATTAAAATTAATAATCAAGGAAGTAATAGCAAAGGAACCGTAAATTAAAACGTAAATTAAAGTTTGAATTTTTTTTACATTACATGTATCTATTAATGTGAGGCTAGTGTAAGAGAAAAAGAAGATTGTAACAATGCAAAATTAAAAAATTTGGTGTGTACACCCCATGACTTCCTCGTACGGAATATTAAATTATACGCATTTTTCCTGCCTTTCATTTAAACTTAATTAAATTCTATATTTAAATTAAATTAATTAATAAAAAAATTTAAAATTTAAAATTTAAATTAAAATTAAATTTTAAATGAGTGGTCTGATGAGTGGTCTCTTCTGATATACTGGCGGTAGATCTTGTCTTTTCCTTTTACTGTCCGGCAAAGTGGTTCTTCGCACACCGGTATTCGAGGACGCTTGCCTGTAAACTCTAGGTTGTTTCGATATTTGCTGTGTGCCTTCAACTTCGGCAGGCCTCTTCTTCATTTTATCGACAGGTGGTCTTGTTTGTAGTAATCTTTCAGTCCACCAGCTCCTTGACGTATCTTGGGGCTGTTTACTGCGAGACCTTGTCATGACACGGCGAGGCTTGTTTCTAGCCGGGACGTTTCTTTCACTCTTGAATTTTTTCTTCTTTGGATCTTCCACACATTGAGGGATTCTTTTCTCCGGAATTCTTCTTCTAGTTTGGGAACTTGTAGTTTCTTTGGTTCTTTGCTTTTTCGAGGGTGATGGAAGTTGTAGTGGAGTCAGAATTGCCCCTGGGGAAGCTGCCTCTTCTGATTCGGAAGCCTGGAAGAATTCATGTAAAACATCGAAATCTTTACGATCATAGTATTTTTTCAATTGATCCGGACTAGCCTTTGTTCTGTTTCCGATTCTGTTTTTAAGTACATCAAGCCCCAACGATCTGCTGTACTACATAGGCCCTTCAGATTTATGGGCGAGTTTTGATACGACGTTTTCAGGTGCACTAGACAAAGTGAATTTTCTTTTCAACATCTTATCCCCCACTTTAAAATCTGATTCGCTGCGTTTCCTGTCATAGTAGAGTTTCTGCCGCTTTCTTGCTACATCGGAATTTTTCAAAGCTCCATCAATCAGCTTTTGAATATTTGCCTGTTTAAATTCTGGTTCTCGCTCTTGAACGAAAAAAAGTTTGTTTAAAGGAGTCAATATCTTCCTACCCAGAAAAAGTTCAGCGGGTGTTTTACCCATTGTATCATGCTTGGCAGTTCTTAAAGCATAGGCTAGTTCATCAACGCAGCCAGCCCAGCTTTTATGATAATTTTTAAAGTTAAATTTATTGTTAAAATTCTAATTATTTTAACAATGTTTTTATTAACTCTTTCCGCGATGTTTGTTTGTGGTCTGTACGGGACCATTTTCATATGCCGTATGTGAAGCCCTTTACACATGTTCTCAAAAATTTGACTAATAAATTGTTTACCATTATCGCGTGTTACTTTGAACGGTGCACCGTATTTTAAAATATACTTATGCAAGAACGCATCTGCAACTATTTTAACTGACGCTCGCTTTAAAGGAATTATTTCCACCAACTTAGAAAAAAGGTCTGCAGTCACCAAAAGATATCAGTTTTAATTCAACTGGCTTTGGGGAAAAGGGCCAAGAAGGTCTATTCCAAAGATCTCGTTAGGACAAGTCGCGCGAATACTATTTAGATACCCGGCCGGGCTATAATTAAAGTCGTTAATTAACTGACGTAACTTACAGGACTTGACATACGCTGTTACTATCTCCTGTCATTGCGGAAAATACACCGCCTCGGGGACTCTACGCATTTTCCTCACCCCTAAATGACCGGCTGGGGGACTGTCATGAAGTTCCTGCAAAATATCAACCATAGCGTGGCGGGGATGGCTGGTTTCAGTTCCTGGTTTTCATTTGTTGATTTAGTATAGAACAACAGATTATCTATGATCTCGTAATTTCGAGCCCTATTTCTAACTGCAGCAAGATCTACATGTTCAAAATTATCTGGATCCTTTAAATAAGCATAGATATCAACGAATTCTGGATCCTTCGGCAATTCAGATATGATTGTTTTCCGAGAATCTAAAACTTTAGAAGTTAACATAGCACATTTTATTTGATCCCCATTTTCATTCAGTTTAATTCTTGAAAAGGCGTCGGCCACTGTATATTCCTTGCTGCAGGTGTGCTTAATTATTAAGTTGTATTCTTGTAACTTTAAGGCTCATCTAATTAATCTAGGAGTTAAATTCTTTCCAGAATATAATCTGAATACGGCCGCATGATCAGAGTAGATTGCAACTGGGACGTTTCCGAAGCAGACCCTAAACGTCTGAACTTCTATTAACACTGCTAACATTTCCCTTTCTGTCGCTGTGTAGTTCCTTTGAGTCTGACCTAGGATTTTGCTAAAAAATGCCAAGGGATGCCCTTTTTCAGTTAAAACTGCACCCACGGCTTAATCTGAAACATACGCCGCAATCTCCAAGTTCTCGTCCCCTTCCGATAATTTTAACACTGAGGCATTAGCTAGAACTGTTTTCAAATTTTCGAAAGCGGTGTTTGCCTCCGCTGTACATGCAAACTTGGATTTCTTTCGTTTTAAAACCAATAAAGATTCAGCAATATCGGCAAAATTTTGGATAAACGAACGATAATATGAGCCCATGCCAATAAAATGCGAAAGTTTTTTCGCAGTATTTGGTGGAGGACAATTTTTAATTACTTTTATTTTAGAATCATCAGTTTCGATACTCTTAGCTGAAATGTTGTATCCTAAATATCGCAATTCCTTAGTTGCGAATTTACATTTTGTGGCATTAATAGTTTAACCTACTTCTTTTAATAATGAAAAAAAACTTCGTGGCGATCTTCCACGTGTTGTTCAATAGTGTCGCTAGTTATGATAATGTCATTGAGATAAATCAAAGTCGATTTTCCTAAGACGGGACGTAAAATTATGTCCATAGCGCGTTGAAAAGTTGACGGGGTCCCGCAAAGTGCAAACGGCATGCGTAAAAATGCATAAGTACCCGATTTTGTAATAAACGCTGTTTTATTCACATCTTCTGGTTTCATGGCTATTTAAAAGTAACCTGAAGTAAGATCAAGAGTGGTCACATATTTTGTAGACTTAATTTTCCGTGTTATTTCTTCTATTACCAGTAAAGGGTAAACAGGGAATTTATTTATGCTATTAAGTTTTCGGTAATTCATCGCAAAACGATAAGCTTTTGGATACTAGGGGGGCAAGCTATTTCTCTTCCTGCATAGCACAACTGGGCTAGCATATTCACTCTTGATGGGAATAATTATTTTATTCCTTAACTTTTGTTCTATTGTGCTGTTCTTTTATTGCTTCTTTCTCCTTATCATATCGATAAGGCTTCGCTTTACAAGATTCGCCTGATTTTAGTTCTATCACATTGGTAACAATTTGTGTATTTCCCGGCTTCTCAGAAAATAACGTATTAAATCTACTTATGAGTTCTTCCAGCTTGGCTCTTTCATCTTGTTTTAGGTGTTGGCAATCGATGTCTGGAACATTTACTTCTTCCACCACCTTTGGCACCATATCCAAGGAAATATAATTTTCTGTAAAGTTTATTGTGGCGTTCGCCTGAGGAACTCTGTACCTAAAATTACATTGTTTTGCAAATTTTTAACAACAAAAAATAAAACTTTCAAAACTTCGTTTTTTACCTGACCGTTAAAGTGATAACTTTCTGACACATTCGCAAACTTTCTCTTGTGCGGCACTATTTCGTTGCTACAATTTTTAAACAATCATATTCTTCTCAAATTACTATAGTAGAATTTTTGGCTTAAAAAAATTTCTTCCGTGCCGGTGTCCACGAGCTACGGGTACGTCGTTCAAAAGAATCTGAATTACTGGTAGTTGGGAATTTTTGACTACCACGGTATTTACATACAACTTAGAGGGATTTTGCGATGCACAGGGTGTCTGAACCCTCAATTTCTCAGGCCCCTCCATTCGTTTAAATCGGATGTTTGCTGGTTGCGCTGGAAGTTTTTGGCTTTACCGTTTTTCATTCTTGCTTGTTGACGGCGTGGTTAGAAAACGTTTTCCTCCGTTGTATTTGTTTCTTTCTGCGGCCGGCTGTCGGGAGAACTGCTGATAGTGTTCGTGGGTAGGAAATCTCGAATTTTCCGCTATCCGCCGATTCTGGAACTTTACGGCTAATTCGAATAGTTCTTGCAGTGTTCGTGGGTTTCTCAGCTCCACGAAATCTTGTACTGCGGCTAATAATCTTTGTGATATAATTTCAATTACTTCGTTATTCTTCCATATAGCGTATTCACTAGTTTGACTTTACGCAGGATAAACTCGGTAAGGTGTTCAACTTTCCGTTGATAAAAGCTGTACAGTTCGGCCTCAAGTTTACCGCGATCCTTCACAATCGGAAAGGCCTTTAGGAGTGCCGTTTTGAAATTTTCAAAATTGTAGGTGAGGCTTCCGACTTCCCCGAGTAAGAATTTTCCAGTCCCTTTTTGCCAAGATTCCGCCTGTCCTCGGAGGGCACTGGAGGCGATAGCTACTTTTTGTCTTTCGGGTACCGGATACAACTGAAAGTGCGTCTCAAGCGATTCCAGGAATGCAGTGACGAAGTTTTTACCGTCGAACACCACTGCTGGCTTGATTGCTGCTCGCCTCGTGTGTATTAAAAAGCCAAATCCATCCAATGGGCTTGTCAGCATCGGTTCTACGACTTCTGTATCTTGTAAGGACGATTGTCCGTCCTGATTATTGGCCATTGGATGAATAGGATGTCGGGCGCCAGATGTAAGGTTCTACTGTCTAGCTGTTGTGTAGAATCTGGAGAAATAGTGATTTCACCGAAAAAGGGTTAAAACCTCCCTTTATTAAACTCTTTAAAATATTTAGAATGCGTCAACTTATAAGGTGTTTCTCCCGCCTTCTTCGCATGCCTTCGTGGTGTTGTGGTCTGCATGCTCGACGCGTAACCGAGAGGTCCGTGGTTCGATTCCCGGCGAAGGCGTTGCTCATTTTTCATGTATCCTGCTTCCAAAATTACCTAATGTCTCTACACTGGCGCCCAAACTAAAAATGTGGTGGATGATGATTCTCCACCACCGCGATTTGGCGATTGGGTCCCAAAAACCCCAGTCGCCCTTTAAAAGGGGGAGTATATAAGGTGTTTCTCCTGCCTTCTTCGCATGCCTTCGTGGTATAGTGGTCTGCATGTTCGACGCGCAACCGAGAGGTCCGTGGTTCGATTCCCGGCGAAGGCGTTGCTCATTTTTCATGTATCCTGCTTCCAAAAATACCTAATATCTCTACAAACTTGGCGCTAACATACTACGCCGCAACTTGGGCGTTAACTGAAACAGTAGAATCAAAATTAAAATTGCAGATATTCACAAGTAGAATTACAGTACAGGGCTCATACAATCCTGTATCCTACAGCGCCTAGATGAGTCTAGTGGCAGCAAGTTAATAGCAATTAAGCCACGTCTAACCAGCAGTAACTGCTAAGCGGAAGCTTGCGTATAAGCACGCGCAGAAATTTCTCAGACTCTCTCTAACTTTGCCCACTGGAACGTCGATATTTAAATTTATTCTTCCACTGGTAGAATTTGCATTTCTTACGCGCAATACCAAATTTAAATATTCTGGCACTGACAATTAGGGGAATGAAAGCTTATAGGAAAGTAACTTAAAATTAAATTTAACTGGTTATTTAAAATAAATATAAATCCCTACAACTAAACAAATGCTAGATAGAATTATAAATGATTCTTTAAAGAGGGAAAAATTGAAAATTTTAGAAAAAAAAACATTTGAACTCGAAAAGTTGAAAGTAGAAGCGGGAATCAGAAGTAGCAATGTTAATAATTCTGTTCCTTCTAATGTTAGTAGAAGTAATTTTTGTGGTATGAGTAAATTAATGCATAAATATGAATTGAGTGAAGGTGACATAAGTTTTTATTTAGTCTTATTTGAGAGACAGGCACGACGTATTGAGTTGGAAGAACAAAATTGGGTTCCTCAGCTGTTGGGTCTATTGCCTTATGAAATAACCCAATTAATTGCCCGTGAACCAGAAGAAAAAGCTAACGGCTATAAGCACGTTAAACAAACAAGGAACAACAGAAACAGAAAAGAATTATCGTTCATGCAAATTAGAATTAATGGCTATAGTTTGGACTTTGACACAGCTTCGACAGTTCTTGATTGGAATCCGATTTACGATAATTACAGACTGCCAAGCTTTAGTTTATTTAAACGCGAAGAAAACTTCAAATCCTCAGATAGAAAGGTGGAGTAATCTGATCCAGGAATACAATCTTGAAATAAAGCACAGACAAGGTAAAAAAATGATTCACGTAGATGCTTTGAAGTTTATTTAATACTAACGATAGATGAACAAATTCTTATGATTCAGCATTCAGATCCAGAATTAGCAAATTAATAGAGATTTTAAAGAAAAAGATAAATGATAGAACGAATGCAGAGAAGTATGTAACTGAAAATTACGTCTTGAAGAATAATCGATTGTTTTGTAAAGTTAAAGGTCGGAAAAAGGAGAAACTGTTATACGTCATACCTAAGTCGATTAGAAAAAACATTGTAGTAAAATTTCACGATCTTTTTGGACATTTTTCGGCAGATAGAACTGTGGCCAAAATCAAGGAGTCATACTGGTTTAAAGGAATGAAATACGCTATGTTATGAGTCACATTTCGATGTGTTTCGAATGCCTAGTAAATAAAGTGCCGAGTGGTAAAAAACAAGGAGTACTGCATCCAATTAGACCTGGCAGAAGACCTTTTGCAATCATACATGTAGTTCATCTAGGACCATTCGTAAAAAATTCAAGAGGAGATACAGAATTATTTGTAATAAGTAATAATTTCGCAAGATTTACACGTTTATATCCTATGAAAAGTACTGCAACCAAGTTATGTGTTAGTCGCATTGAAGGGTTTTATAAATGATTTTGGGTTACCAGAAAAAAATATCAGCGATAGAGGAACATGTTTCACAGCGAAGGAATTTCGGGAGTACTGCGAAAATAATGTAATCAGTCATACGCTCAATTCAACTCAACATCCAAGTGGTAATGGAGTGGTGGAAAGAGCAAATCGAACAATTTTGGCTACGATAAAACGAATATGGAAAATCCGAATCATAGGGACTGGAACAAAAAGGTTCAGGAATGCGAAAGGAATTTAAACAATATGATAAATACGACTACAAATGAAACTCCTTTCGAAATGCTTCGCGATTATTCACCAAAGTTCAACGACGGGTTGATGATGATGATTACAGACGAAGACGCAAATGAATGGGAGGATCCAGTAATCTTACAAAATGAAGCTAAAAGGAGCATTGAAGATACGCTCATGAAAAGTAAAGCAAATTATGACAAGAAGAAAAGCAATTCTTTAACATTCGAATGAAGAGAAATAGTAGTTTTGAGAAGAGTACCTAAAGCAACTGGAGAATCAACCAAAACACAACCAAAATACCGAGGACCTTTGGTAGTTACAGACATTTTGCCAAGTGATACCTATAGGGTGACTCAATTAGAAGAGAAGGTGAAAGGGCGTTTCTTTAGTACGACAGCTCATGTGAGCCAATTGAAGTCATGGCAGTGTCAAGCTGAATCAGAGGAGGACGATGACGATGGTGATGACATTAGTGTTGTTGATAATGACAACAAGAAGCCGCATATTACTAAAACTAGGACACGGAAAAAGAATAGATAAGAACGTTGAATCTATATGACAATTAAAGGCTTTCGAACTCTAAATTTTACTATTATAAATTTAACTTTGTTAATTATGAGTTCTTGATGTTCCGAGTTCGTAACTAAGTCAGGATGCCCGAATGTAACCGCAACGCACTGAGTGTTTTTAAATATTTTATTTTTCCCCGAGTGGCAACGAGAGTATTATGATGGAAGTCGAGTTGAACGATAACATTTTTTATGAAGCACGCATAGTAATCTTGTATTTTTAGTTGTACCATTTCAATGATATGTAAATAAGGCGCGAATAAAAGATTTATTGCCTAAGTACAGAATGTTCAATAGTTTTAAAGAAAGTACCTAACACATATGTACATATATTTATGTACTTTTTGTGCGGCCGATTGCAACCAAAATAGGAGGTGCACATCTGTGTGTTATAGCAGTCCTATATACAAAAATTTCAGCGTTCTGAAATTACTCGTTTTTGAGGTATGCGAAATACATACATACATACGTAAGTACGTACGCACAGATGCTACGAAAAAATCTCTTCAGAATGCCTTTTAAACCAGTTTTATAATTTTTTTTGGGGGAAAAGAGTCTTTTATTCTGTCTTTATGTACAGATGTCACTCAAAAAAGATGACATGCTCGTTAAATTGCATTCCATAGCGGTCAAAATGGATATTTTCGTTGAAATATGATACACAAAATTTTTCGCGATTACAATACTTCCTTTTTACTTCTTACAAGGAAGTAAACAGAAATAAAACTGAATAAAATTTTTCATATATCATTCACTTGCGATATCAGATAACATACGTTTCATAGCTGAATGTAAGCAAATACGTGCTTGGCAAAGCTATGCAAAATTCTGTTCCGTTTCCTATAAGTCACTTGCATTTATAGAGCTCTTTAAAGACGAAAGAAGAAATTATTTCATCTACAGAAACGTTTCTGATGTTTATTTTTGGAAAATAAAAAAAGGAAACACAAACATAATGCTCGGCAATCATTCAAAAATGTCGCATCCAATGAATACCTTTTTGAACATATGAGGCATGCAATAGGACTGTCAGCCTAAGAAACTGTATTTGAGGAACAAACTTTATGCATTGGAGTCGCAAAAAGTACACAGTTTTGCCTTTTTGTGTTTCAGAGCTGCCCATACACGAAGTAAAGAAGGAGTAATTTCCATTTTGTTATTTACTTCTCTAAAGGAAAAGAATATTCTGTATGTATGAAGAAAAAAGAATGCGATGCAAACTGCAGTTAAATTTAATCATGAATTAAGTGATAATATAGCCTAGGTTATTAGAAAGTGAAAGACAAAATTGAATACATTATGCGCAAAACACAAGACAGCAATAAAGGATTTTCGTGAACAAAGTAGTGTTTCCATCAGCATGTAAAGTTTATTTTCTGTTACTATTATTGAACCCTTTATTTTTAAGTGACTCAATACTGTCCATTTTAATTACTTTGATCCTTAGAAGATACACAAATTTAACTAATTGTAGAATAACAGAGATCACAGAGTAATTAAAATTTCTCTGTAATTAGCTGGCATTACGTGACTGCTCCAACTTCTGCGTTCCGTTTCTACTCTGTTCTAAGTTTGCTTAGTATCATACTCAGGAAGCATGCTGTACACCAGGCCTCCGCAGCCTATGACCCACGGGTTACTGAATGACCGACTTTAGTTCCGAAAAGAAAATATAACATATAAAAATAAATTATGAAACATAAATATGAAACGAACACTTGAATAATCTGTGAAACAATTAAACTGAAAATAAATAATAACAATGATATTTGTGTTTGATTACAAAGTTGTAATAACGAATATGCACTTTTAAGTTTAAAAAAAAAGAAAATTATAACATAAATTCAAACAAAAATCGATAATATTTAAATGCCAATCTGTAGTTCATTATTCCAAGAAATTTTCTTTACTATTTTAACCACATTTTGTTCAATTTATAAATGAGAGCAAATATTTTTACACGTGAAATTTCTCTTAAGTAAGAACGGTTAAAGTAAATTGAAATTATTTCTCAGTAAAATTAATTTTATTATTCATTAAGAAAAACTGTTTTAAAATGGAAATGCCACTGACCCGAAACGTCTTCTTAATACACATATTTTATACTTTGATTTTGACCGACGCCTGTCCTACACCAATTGTCTTAAACTGGCGTCCCGCGGGTCGCGTGCGGCTCACGAATACATTTCAATCCTGTATTTAGTACAAATAAGTTGTTGCAAAGATTTTAAGATTTTAGTTATTTTTTAATTTTATGTCATTGTCATTACCATTAAGAAGATAGTGAATAATGCAGCTGAAAATCTATAAATAAAGTAAATTAATGTACAGTGTGATATAAATTTTATCTGAAAACTTGAAGATACAGATCTGATTAACTTTTATTCGTACACATAAAAAAATAAATCACTTACGAATTTTTGCATGAAAAATATTCGCTTTGTTTAAGAATATGTTTATATGTGAACAGTTTTTTTTTACAACTGAAAATTAACAAATAACGTGCCCAATTGAGCGACGAGCATATACAATCCGTGATAAAGATTATCTTTTGTAATTTTTCTCGAAGCCTACAAATTTTATCAGAATCAAAATGCCATCAAATCTCAAGGTGAAGCAACAAATAAAGAAGTTTATAGTAATTATTTGCATATAAACATGTGATGTATTTTTATTTGGAAATTACGAAGAAAATTTAATAATTAAGAGAAAATGACTGGGTAGCCATTATTTATCCTCAAGTTTGTATCTGTTGGAAAGTTTTCTCTGAAAATTTAGGAAGTTGCCATAATTTGTTTATTTTGAGTTTAATTTAAAGTAGGTAATTTAATGATTAATTAAGCGTATTAAATTTAGTAGAAATAAATGTAAGCCTGAAAATGTAATATTTAGCTGTATATAAATTTGAATTACAAAGTGTAATCAACAAAAGTGTCTTGCAGGTAACAAACTTCAGATTTTGGAAAGAAAATAAATGCAAATTTGAAATTTTTGCCATTGGTAATTATTTATATATATTTTAATAAATTAATAACCAATTAAAATTTAGAGAGGTTTTTTTATTGTTGATAAAAATTTTTTATTTTGTTAAACAAAAATTCTTGTCTGTCATTTTTTTTTGGAGCCAGCGTTCGGCGCACATGTAATTTGAGTCTGAGACCACTGCCCTACACCACTCAAAGAAAAGTTATCAAATATGGCAGTAAATGAATTTCAGTTTTTATAGGGAACTTTGTAAGGGTAAATTAAACATTGAAGTTTACAATTTTGGAGTGACTAAGATAGTCTTATGATTTTCTCTTTTCATTGCACCTAACTAGTTAATTTGTTGGACCTGTATTTAACACTAGGTAAAGGCACTTGTTTGCTTCAAAATAATTTCTTGCTACCTAAAATCTTCTGTTATCAATAAGTTGATCTCTATGATAATCTTGAACTCGTATAAAGACCTAAACGATTAATATTTAGGAAAATGTCGGCAAAAATGAAGGGGAAAATCAAATTGCTTATTTGTACTCGCGAGTAATATTCTAGATATAGCTCTCATTTTGCCCTGGTTCATTTTTTGATCATTCAAAATAAATATATATAAGCCAGATAGAAAATAAACACTTAAAAGTATTATATCTCCTACTAAATTCTAATTTGTTGAGTTTGAATAAAATTTTTGCAGTTTTTCATGAGATGAATGTGCTGCAATGGAGTCAATTAATCAATTAAATCGTTTATAAAATATAAATATTTATATAAGCATCTTTGTTAAATGCAGTTTCCTTAATCTATCGGAAAACAGACTTGATCGCTATAGAAATCTTGGAGTTATTTTGATTGCATATAGATCGGCCTACAAATGAATATATTATCAAAGCTGAATGTAAACACTAAACGCAAAATGCAGCTACAGTTAGTAACGAAAACTAACAGCTTATTTATTACCCTGCCAATTCTTTTATGTTTTCCAGTCTATCTTCTGTTATATTAATTGTCAATGAATGGTATTTACGAACTCAAGTCGTTAACTTCCCATTGATTTCCATCATAAAATTGTATCAGTTAGTGCCTATTGCATTTATTTCCATTCAACGAAACAACATATCGACGATGTAAATCAGGAACTGCTTGTCTTCAGTAACTACATAAAAAGTAGTCCTTTATTAAAAAACAGGTTGCACTAGTATAACTGCATGTAATAATTTTACTCGAAAAAGGGAAGCTGGCGTTTGTTCTTTGAGATGAGTAGAGATGAAGTATTTTACTTGAAATTAACGAGAAACAACAGCTGAATTTGTGATAATACGGTAACTGAAAAATCAAAGCTAAAAATAATTCACAAAAACAAGCACAAAAATTCCGATTCCCTAAATTTCTCTCATTTTGCTAATTATATATCATGTCTTTAAATTTATTAAGGAATGTTATTCTTATTATGAAAATTTCAAGCGATTTTGTTTTCCTGTTTGTTTATTAGAATAAAAAAGTATACAGTGTTATTCTGCTTAATGGGAAGAAGGCCCTTGTGAAAGACTTTCTGCTCTCATATTTACACTACACGTGGCAAAAATATGAAAAAACTCATTGCAACCAGCCTACCAGCCTTAAATGGTTACCGGAGGAAACTATCGATCTCATCATCTCGGCTAATTGTTGTTTGTTTTTGTTATGTACAGGGGAACTATGGATCCGAACGCTTCACCTCACGGATAATTTGGTTCAAGAACAGATTATCTGAACAAAAAATACTTTGGATGACGGTACGTATCTCGAGTTGCGAGTGTTCAAATCGGAAGCATACGATTTTCAAAGATATTTTGATGACCTGTTCACGTGATTACCACCAGGAGACTTCTAGAAATATCATTTTAATATTTTTAATGCTGAACTCTCATTAACTAAGCCTGGCAGCAAGTGACTTACAGGACCATGAATTCGGCCTGAAATGACCATGAATTCCAGGACCATGAATTGGGCCAGAAAACTATGGGTAGATAGGTTCCAAGCAAAAATTTTGATCGCTTTGACTCTCAGGACTTCTTCTGTTATCTATGATACTGTGTTTTAAGGAAAAGTCATGGGCTAGCAATTTAAGAATAAAAATGTGGCGAAGTGACAGAGAAACTCTGAAAAGGAACTCAGCAAGAAAGAACTAGAAGAATTTCAGAAGCAGCAAGAAAAGTCGATTGTGGAAGAAATGTTTTCAGAAGAGGAGGAAGAAAAAATTATTATTGTTTCTCTAATCCATAAAATTTTTGCAGAATAGGTTACGATGCAATGTTTTCAAATAATACCCTTCTGTTAAAGCATCAGCATTTCAAAGACAATGCCAGATTTCACTTTAGAAACGTGGCATTTTTTACGTAGGCAAAAGTAGGCAACAACAAATTTCATTGGAAAAATCTTAGGGCAAACGGAGAATTAATGAGCTGAATGATGCTTAAGGCCAAAAAAGGATTGAAGATAAATTATCTAATGTTTTTATGAAAAGGAATGCCTCATGCAACAAGAACACTTTATTATTATTTTTTTTCCTCCTTATGCCGTCCACTCTGTTTCGTGCAGATGCAATAAAATTAAGTTTTCATATGTTATATTTTTTTTAATATTGTATTTATTTTAGGGGAGTTTTGTTTAATATTTAACGGTTTTCATTGGTTTTGGGTTATGATGGCATTCACAAAGTAATGTTGTAAAGTTTACAGTCGTCTTTCCTACAGAAGGAATTAATCCATTTTACATTACTTTCTATTGAGAAAGCATTTTTGGTTTGCAAATCGTTCTCTTGATGAACGGTCTTCAAGAAAGAACGAAATCCAGAAACCGAGATGTCATTGTATTTAAAAGTATATTTTGAGCTCATTACTATGTTACCCCATTCCATAAATAATACGTTTTCTTATATTTCTTTTATTTTTCATAATCAAGATCAACAAAATTCTTTTTCAACTTAAAATATACTCTACTTCATCCCTTATTAGGTCTTAACTGCTATCACCGGATTTTATTTCGTAAGGATTTGCTGGACGTCCTCGTTGAGCTCTGTAGATCTTCGAGGATGAGGTTCGTTTTCTAGGTTGCAATTTTCAACTCGGAAGCTCTGGAACTACATTGATGTTGGCTTGCACTATTCATCCGATCTCCATATGTCGCATCAAGATTTTTATTAATAATTATTTAACTGAACTCACCAAACAAACTATGCCATATTTACTCCTTTTCATATAAGGTCTTTTCTCCCTCCTTCCAGCATGCTTTCGTGGTGTAACGATAGCACTCTCGGCGCGTATTCGAGAAGTCCGGGTTCGAGTCCCGGTGAGGGCATTGCACATTTTTACATCTCCTGCTTCAAATTAACCTGATAACTCTACTGGCCCCCGAATTAAAAGTTGCTGGACCATAATTCATCACCACCAGAATTCGGCGATTGGGACCGCTAATCCTAATCCCTAGTTGCCCTTTAAAGGGCCATTCACGCTGGGGTTTATCTGAGCTAATGGAGTTAGTTCCCTGTGTCGACTAGCTCCGCTATACCTGCAGTTCAGATTTTTCGATTTGCTGTCTTATGGCGAAAAATTGGTTTTGGAGATGAGTTGGCTACGTCAGTTGTCTCCGTTAGCTCAGATAAACACCAGTGTTAACGGCCTTTAAAAGGGGGACCGTATAACGTATTTTCTCCCTTCCTCCAGCATACCTTCGTGGTATAACGGTAACATAATCGGTGCATATTCGAGATGTCCAAGTTCGATTCCCGGTTAGGGTATTACTAATCTTTTATGTCTCCTGATTCAAAAAATCTAATGACTCTACAGTCACTTCCATTAAGCTTAGAAAAAATATCTGTTAAAATCGAATTGGGAGCTTTAAAACTTGCATTAAGTGTAAGAATAAGGTAAAACTTATTATCTGATTTTATAGAAAATTGATCCAGGTAGTTTCTCTCTTTCTCCTACACTTTTAGGTCAACTGAAACTTAAGAATTATTTAGGAGGTAACTGAATATTATTGTTTTAAATGTTTCTTTCATCAAAAGTTTTTGACTGCAGTTATTTCCATTATTCAATTTGAAAGCAACGAAACACCTCACAGTGTCCACTTACTGAGGATAAGCAATACTTCTGGGATATAATTAATTAACGATGCTGAACATCTTCGATAATCTTGGTCTTTAAAATGACCATTTCCATAGATAATTTAAATTGGTAGAACCATGGGTAATCTTCCTGGAAAAGTTTCACTACTCATAAAAATGCTAGCCTATGTTATGAAAAGTTGGAGTTAATGAGCTTTAATTTATCCTGCCTTCTTCGTTTAAAATATTTATGCGTTTGCGTAAAAAATAGAATGCAAATTTCTTTATAACAACCTATATTTACTTGTATCGATATTTCTCATGCAAATTAAAAGAAACCCAAATTAATTTGCTTTTATTATGAGCAATATTTATTTTCACACATGGGTATTATGTAAACGAAGCAGAAACTATTAAATTATTGAATTTTACGAAGCGAACCAGTAGGATGTAAACCCAAGTCATGCAAATATTTCACTTCTAAGAACAAAGGGAAAATGACCATAAAAAATCCTGATTACTCAGAAGTTGCAAATGTTTCGTAAACAAGCCAGTTGTGTTACCATATACTTTCATTCTGAACTTAACTCAATATTTCACTTTCAAGCGTTTAAGGTTTTTTTCAGTATTTCTGTTTTGAATAAAATATGGTGTAAAACAAAAGCTGCTAACACTTTTGTTAAAAATGATATACTATGTAAGTAAAAACATAAGTAATAAAAAATAAAGAAAGAAATATATAGAATGATTACAGCTTAACATGCAGTGTCTGGCAGAACTGTTTCAGTACGTTTAGCTTTAGGATGTAGTCAAACAATTAGTTGCTTTAAATTGAAATTATGAAGTATGCATTTATCTGTTTCTTTACACTAAATATTTGCTAGAAATAAAATATTAGGCTTGAAAATTAACACCAGTCTTCGGATACTACTGAACTGCAAACAAAAACATTAATAAATATATATGTAAAATATATGTAAATTTATGATATTATTTTGCATTGAAGCAGGAGTTACATCTAAAAAATCGTTTTCTTGAAATCTGAATTAGAAGTTTCTGAGAATCTGAGTTATTTTGAGCATTGATGTCAGCTTTAAAAAAGTAGATATGATTAGAAATTTATAAAATATTTTTAATTGATAATTAAAAGAAGAAAAGCCTGTCAGAAAAATTGTTGATATGGTTATTTAAATACAGGATTTATTATTATTATTATAAAATTTTATACAAAGTATGATAGAAATCAAAATGAAAGAAGAAATGGGAATAATCAAAACTATCCTGTGCCGCACAAATACAATATTAGGAAAAATTTTAGTGTAATATAAAAGTGTGCGTTTCTCAAATGTGCAATAACTTTTTTAAATATGTAAATCATTTGTTAAGTGAGAGATATTAAAAGAGTTATCTGATGTGCTAAATATACTAGTAAGGAAAAATTAAATCAGTGAAATGAAAAAAGAAAATTACATTTTCCTTCTTCAAACTCTGCTAAAATTGAAATTTCTAACTATGAAATTAAGTTTGGCAAATTATGTCAAAAGCTGAACTTAGTTACTACAGTAGAACATGATGAAAAAAGTGTGGGATTGCATGCTACTCTTTAAAATCATACGTTTATTGATGGTAAATTGATCAGTACAAATATATCGCTAATTTAAAATTAAATTTAAAATGTTATAACCTGAAATTATTCCCCATTCAACAAAAGGAAGATCCCCAAACATTCTTTTATGAATGTGCGATTTTGGATGCTGTTTCAGTTTCCTGAAATATTCATAACACCTTATCTATACTGAGATTAAAATTCCATAGAACACATCCTGTAAGTTCTGGAATATATAATTCTAAACGCAGTATTTAATTAAATTGAAATTTTAAATACAAACTTACCGGGAAAAATACGGGCCAGAAATGATAAAAAAGAAATGTTCAGTTGAATCCATGCTGGAAAGATTAAATCTTGTTTTGAAAGCTAATTTTGACGCTCCAGATGTCAGGAAAAAAAGTGTTAAAAATACAGTGTTTGATTTTTACTTAATATAACGTTGTGTATTCGATAATTCTGGGAGAGATTTTTGATTTCGAAAAAAAAGGTAATTATTTTTCAGTTCGATATTTTATTTCGAGGAAAAGCATTTAGCATAAAAAGAAGACGAGGTAAATATATATTTCAAATAAAACCTATATTTATAATTTCAATACAATGCATCCAAAATTCAGTATTTTTTCGGAAAGTAAAAGAATACATATACCTTTGTAATACACTGCATGTATTCACAGACTTTTATATTCATCACTTTTACTTCCTTGTACGGAGTAAAGAAAGTATTGTAATAGTGAAAAACTTAGGGTATCATATTTCAATAAAAATATCCATTTTGAGCGTTCCTGAATCCATTTGGACGATTTTTTGTGTGAAATCTGTACGTACGGCCAAAATGAAGAACTCTTTTTCCCAAAACGGATTGTAAAATGACCTTAAACTGGATTCAAAATGGATATTTTGTGACGTCTGTACGTAACTAAGTATGTATGTGTGTATGTATGCATGTATCTCTAATAACTCCAAAACGATCAGCCGTAGAACGTTGAAATTTTGTAGATGGAACTGCTATAACATCTAGTTTTGCTTTTTGTGTTACAAATTAACTGGTTGAGGTACATTATACATCGCCTTAGGAATTTTTTTTCCTTCGCAGTAACGGTGTAAACAATCTTAGCATATTTTACAAACTTTAAGTATGTTTTATAATATTTTAAATGATTTACGTTTTTACACTGATAACCAAATTATTTTTATAATATGGAAGGTATTATGCCATGTGTATTGTAACGACTCCATTTAAGAGCTCTGGCGTGATATAAGTGAAACTATTTATGAAAAATAAAGTCATGAACAGTACCTGAAAGTATTTTATCAATTAGAATAATGTAACCTTTATTAACACTTGTAAAATAAATTATTCTATTTGATAAAATCTAAATACTCAGGAAGGGAACATATATTTCTTCATGAAATATTTTTAATGTATTTCATCGATATATTTAATTTAATGGAATTTTTATTAATTAGAAATGCTAATTTATTATTCGATGCAGTTTTTCATCGCCAGAAAAGCGATAAGCCATGAAGTATTGGAAGCCCTTCTGCATAGAAACAAGCAAGTTGGCCTCCGCGCAACACAAGTGACGCATCAGCGTGACGTCATCAAGAGATGCTAGAGGCAGAGGAGAGCCTTCTCTCCACGGTACCGTTCTATGCACCGCTCAGTCATCTATCAGCTGATAGCTTTGTTCCAAACAACACCAGTCGAAGAAAAAAAACAAAACCAACAGCATCCGTGCTATAGCAAGACCTTAAACAATAAAACTGCATTAGGAGCTTTCTTTTAAAGGTAAAGTGCTTTCTTTTCATTAATTTAATTGATGCAATTATACGCCACTGTTAAAACCATTTGTATTGTTTAATTATAACAAATTATTTGTTTGCATACATTGAAGAACTAAACTGAAGTTCAGATGTTTTGGCATCTTAAATAGGAATTTTGTTTCATTATAATAATACTTGATTGATACAAATACGTTATTTATGAACTTACGAATGTTTTTCAGGTTAGTCGTCTGGTATTTTAGAGCTAGGTAATTAGATATCAAAGGAGATAGGATTTATTGCGGCGAGATGGAAAAGCTGCACTTTTAAATTTATTAATAAAACTTGTGGGCTATATATTTGTATAATAATAAATATTCACCACTAAAAATTTCTATTATTATTTTGTTCAAATTATGATCTTCTCTATTTAAAATTTTATTATTGTTAATCATGGAGAGCACTATATTATTTATTTGCATAAGCTACATTTTACTATTATTCCATATTATTATCTTGTAATTTCATGAAATAAATAAATATGTATATATAAAACAGCCTATATGATAATAAAATCAAAAATGATAAATACATGAATATACATCTTATTTCAGAAATATGATATAAATTAATATTATAATTAAACATGGAAAAGAATTAATAGTTAACACTAGTTAAAAATTTAAAGGCAATCAAAATTCAGACTTAGGGCGACGTTATTTATATGGAAAGCTATATATTTCGAGGGAAGAGAGGATTCTTCGAAACGCATAGAGTTTTTCTCAATAAGTAACGTCAGTGTAAAGATGAATTTTGTCAAGTTCTAAAATACACATATAGTAATCATCATTGGAAAATCTGTTCATCTGAAATGAGTTATATGATTTCGTGTTATTTATTTATTTATTTTTTTGTGTGTGTCCTAACATTGATATTATTTTATCACAGGCTTATGTTCTCCATATGCTAGTGATACAAAAAGGCTATTCTTAACTGTAATAATATAGTCTTTCTAATTTCTTCGTTTGTTAAATTAGGTTACATCATACATGTAACCTAACAAGCGTTGCCATTGTGTGAGACATAAAATGTTTTATTTCCTAAACAGTCTAGAAATGGCCACTTGCCAGAGTGTTGCCATTCGACATGACGTAAGATTTTTATTTTAATTTTTAAAATACAACCGTTTGACAAACTGAGGGATTTAAAAGCTATAAATACCCTTCTTACTAACTAAATTGTTTATTTTATTTAGACCTTAGAAACATCTTCAGCGGAGTCTTTACAGATGTTTTGCGCCGTTATGTTATGTCATTCTGCCAGGTGTAACCTAGTAAGTGTTGCCATTGTACGAGATATAAGCTGTAACTTATCTTTCATTCAGATGGCTGTTTTTCACAGTGTTGCCATTCTGCGTGACATGAGATCTTTTAATTTATTCGTTACACGTAAATCTCAACATCAAGCTCAGTGATATGAAAGCAAATTCAATGAACTAAAGTACTTAATAATTAAAATCTTTATTTTATTGCTTTTGAAAATATTGCAGTGATTTAAAATACATTTAATTTCTACATACATTGAATGTCCATATCCATTTAATGATTATGAACATTTACCGCGTTTGTGGAGTTAAAAAATGCTGTTTGTAACTTCGTATATGATACGTTCGGAAGGAATCGTTTGGTTTCATTAATAATTCATTTTATTTAAAATGTATTTGATATATGTCCCACTTATAATTAGGATGATATGCAGTATTATTGTAATTAATGAAAAATATTTTTAACGTTACATTTTAGGTACTTCAGTACAGAACCGCGTTTCTGATTTTATGAGAGTTGGACACTGGTAATTAGTACCAGGTTATAACTGTGGTGAACGGGCTGGTTGCGTGAGCTTTTTCGTGATTTTTCGTATGTGCAACATGAATACGAGCCGGGTTTCCCTAGAAAATCCTACACGAAGGTATTCCTTCCTATAGATAGGTAAACCTTCATCACTTTGCCACAACTGATTAAATCAATCAGAATTTTTATAAACATTTGTAATATTACTGTATTTAAAACAACGTGTATCGCCATATACTACAAAAATTATTATACTTTTTTTTCTTTTGGAATGAAGAATGTCATAAAGAATTGGTTATTTTTAACCTGGGACAAGAAACTTTTTTAACATGAATTAATTTCTTCCTCAACAAAAACCGAAACCGCGTATCTTCAGCTGCAGTCTAGTTATGCTGAGCACTACAGCACAAGGCGTCGTAGGAGGTATGCCTTTAATTTTCAAATTGTTTCTCACCAAATATTACTGCCCTGTATTATATTTAAAGAAATTAAATAATGAAGGATCTGCGTGAATGTATGAATGTTTTTCGCAGTGCTAAAAAACGACGGTACTAGAGCCATCAAATTTTGAACAACGTAGTCCTCTACGCGAACATGTGCACCTGGAAGCCAGAATTTGAATTTCGAATTGGTGTTGTTATCTATGTCATAAAATTTCAATCAATTTTTGATTAACAAACTCAAAAATTTGAAAGTGAACAGTGGCAACACTGTACGGTATAAAATATTTTTATTTCCAGCACGCAAGAGGGAATTCTAAAGATGCATTGTTTTTAAATATTTCGTAATTTTGCTCTTGAACCGAATTTTATGTGGCGTGAGCGCCAAGAACGTAGTATTTAATAGAAAAAGTAAACGCACAAAACGTTAATAATAGAAAGACAAAAATAGCTTTGCAAACCATCTTAGTAAGAAAACTGAACATTGATATGATGAACCGAGAAAAGTACCAAAAAAAAATTATATGCCAGCTCTTAATGCTGCATCGGGAATTCTTAACGCGTGCTGCTATGCTGCTTTTAAAATTTTTATAATTTTGTGTTGAACTGTATATGGCATGAATGCGAACAAAATTAGGCTTAATAATGAAGCCATAAAAGGCAAAACAAAAGAGTTAGCAGGAGTGAGTGCAACAGCAGACTGAGTAGACTGCGAGCTCAGTAAGAGCATAATAGAACTTTAACAAACCCCTTGGGGCGACCGTTAGAATCTGAAACCTTTCAGATTTTTTATTGATTATTTCTGAATGCTTAATGTGTAATTAATTAGCCTAAAAGGGGCGATTAGTCTCGAAATGGGATTGTGCGTTGTTCAGTACAAGGAGATTGGAATAAGCCTTCTACGTATATAGCGTGTAATAAAATTGAAGCCATGACACCTCACGGTATGACGTAACTATTTATCGTAGCCGCTGCCATAAGCGAACATCTACTTTGTTTGCATTCTAATTGGTGTTGCCTATATGTTAGGTATTACATGTAGCTTATATAGAATGTTTTAAGTCTCCCGTTCTAATTTTAATACTTAACATTATTGATTTCCTGCTTAGTATATAAAAAATTTACAAGGACTGCAAATAACTGTTTCAAATTTAATAAAATCATGAAAATGTGTAAATGGTAACTATAAGACAAATGTATACATGGTGGAATCTGTAAGACTAGTGAAAGTCTCGATGTTATCTTATGCAAATTATGCCTAAAGACACTTTCCTGAGCCTACGGACGTTGATATTTGCTCTCAAAGTCAGTGCAATTTTATTTAACAATATGTTTCGAAGTCTTATCTGTATGCTGCATGGCGGCCATGATAAGTCGTGATGTCACCTTATTGATATTTTCTTGGCTTCACTTTTGTGATATCATGCTTACTCCATAGATTGTCACCTCCCTGGTTCACTATAAACGACGTATCACTTTTGAGAGTGATGCCACCAAATATTATCGTCCTGTATTATTTAATGAAGAATCTGCATGTACGTCTGCATGTTCCTCGCATTGGAAAAGAAAACGACGCTACCTAGAGCCATCAAATTTTTAATGACATAGTCCTCCACCCGAACAGTGCACCTAGAAGCCCGAATTTTGAGTTTCGAATTTTATTATTTAGTTCGTATTTTTTAAAACGTTAATGAATTTTGAATTAAACCACTCAGTGATCTGAAAGAGACGACTAATGGAAATTCTTTTCGAAATAAATCATTTTAATCTCCAGGGCGCGAAACTATTGTTATTACGAAAAATGTCACATATTTGTCTTTAAATTTTAATTAACAAACTCGGCTGTATGAAAGCAATATGTCGCCGTGGCCGGAAATAAAATTTTATCTCCCACACGCTCACGTGTTGCCATTCAGTGAAGCCTACGATACTTTTAAATTTAATCTGAAAGTTTATTCAGTAATAAACTAAGCGATTTAAAAACAATAAACAATAAGTTCTTAATATTTTTTTCTCCTTTTTAATGTGATTAATTTAAATGAACATGCATTAAAATTATGAGATGCTTATTAAAAATGTTCAATATTTTTATGAAATTATGACTAGCTGGACTCATGAAAACCATTATATACTCTTTCTTTTTATGATAACTACAAGTATTTTAGGCTGTTGGGAGCGAGAGCGACTAGGTTTTAACGAAATAATATAGCGAATATAAAAATATGCGTGACAACCTGTAACATTCGTTCGGGAATTCTAAAGGTATGCTATTTTTAAATATTTTGTGATTCTACTGTTGGAGTGAATTTTATGTGGCGTAAGTGCGAAGAAAGTGATTTTAATCAGTAAAGCTAACACATAAAAAACTTATAATAGAAAGACAAAAATTTTGTTTGCCATCTTATTAATGAAACTAAATACTGATATGATGAACTGAGAAGAGAGTAAAAAAATATAAAAATGACTAATTTCTTTAATTCTGAGTACTTTTCTCGCTTTACAAATTAAGTTATGGATGGTTATATGTGTTATTTTTGTTTTGTATATGCGTATATGTATTGTGTAACCGAAAAGCCCGTTAACATTTGAAAATTCAATAATTCACGGAATAATGTAGATAGAGAGCTAAAATTTGACACACATCCTTGAAAAGGTATGAGGTTTTATTGAAAGAAAAAAAGGCCAATATGGCGCTGGGCAGCAAAATGTCAATGATGATGCATGAGAATCGAGTATTAAATCAACTGTAGTGAGAGAGGGACTTAGTCCCTTCATGACTTTGCCACTTTTCTATCCTCGTTTCCAGGTGTTGACCACGGTGTGATGTGGATTCATCGCATCAAACGTGACCGGATTCTTTTTCTTCGAGGAAATGCCTGGTTCTGCTGTTCAAACTGTCAATGTGACGGGTGCGAGGTACGCTGATATGTTACAGAAACACATCAGCTTTAGTGTGGCTGATAAATTGATAAATACTTGTTGGAAGGTATGACTTTTATATAGGATGACGCTTCATCTCATATTGCTATACGTGTGAAAGATCTCTTGCACATATCGTTCGGCGAGGATCGCGTGTTGAGCTGCCACTTCCGTCATGCTTGGCCTCTTAGGTCCCCAGATCACAGTCAGTGTGATTGTTGGCTGTGGGGTTACCTGATATCGCAAGTCTACTGCGATCGTCCGACCTCATTAGGGATGCTAAAAGACAACACCCGATGGATATTTCTCACCATACCTGTAGATATACTGTACAGTGCTGTTTACAACATTGTCCTTCGACTACAGGTGCTGTTGACGAATGGCGGCCGACATGTTGAAGAACATAGTGTTTGCTAAAAGAACATAGTGTTTGCTAAAAATCAATTTTTATGCTAATTATAGCTTTTGTTATCACATGAAGCCCATCTGTTGGCCATTTTATGCATCTTTTTTTCCCTTTCAATAAAACCCCAGGATATTTCAAGCATGTGTGTCGTGTTTTACCTTACTACTTACATTATTCAGTTAATTATTCAATTTTTTAAAATATTAACGGACTTTTAGGTCACCCGGTATATACAGAATGAGAGTAAATATTTTTAAAATGCACTATGCTAAGTATGGACGGCAATGTGGTGGAGGTGGGCAGATTTAGAGATTTCGTTGATGCAGCTTTGCTACTTGAAGGTTAAGAGGTCTTTGTTTCAATTAATAGTTAATTCGCAACTGTGGAATACATGCTAGACATGCGTTATTTTAATCTAAAAAGTACTTGTATTGCTTGTAAATTATAAAAGTGCAAATTGTAAAAGTGTACCGAGCAAGAAATCGGTTTTCTTAAATAATGAAATTCTTAACAAATGAAATTTGGGGTTGGCGTTCCTACTGTTTAAATACCTTAATCATAGAATGCAAATGCGGCAGACAATAAATGAGTGGTTTACATTCCATAAATTTTGTCAATCGCGTTGTTTGACCAGGATTTTCAGGAAGGTAATGATTCAAGCGATTGTTATCAACATCTGATGGTTTTCCTGAAAGTGGATTATTAAATAAGTCAAATCGCTTTCTTCATACCTAAAAAATTCATTCCCTTGCCATACTCTCAGCAATGGCAACAGTTTCCC
>KK121336.1:155858-208259 GCA_000611955.2 Stegodyphus mimosarum
ACACAGAATAAATTATTTACGTGGCTCCTGCTGCATTTGATCTTTGATTAATTGGTTAAGTTTTCCAGCGCCTTTATTCGCTGTTAAGCAGCGCATTTTGCTCGAATGTTTAACCTCGTCCACTTTACGCTCCATCTTGTTTCATCGGCAAAAAGTTTCAAAATATTCTCAAAAATAGTGCATAGGATGTTTTCATGAATACTAAACTGCGAACTAAGCAGTAATAATGGAATAACAGGCCACCGACTCTTGCCAACACATTGTTAATGCGACGAACTTCTGCATCCATTCAATAGGAGGGCAATTTTTAATGAACCTCCGAATGCTTGAAAACAAAATGAAAATATCTAATGAAATTGAAACTTCTACGAAGCACGACCCGCTCTTTTATCAGTTTTCTTCAGTATGAAGAACAAAATGCAGGTGAAATTCTTTCCATATTAAGCGTATGCAACACAAATTGATTGAATATTAGTACTGTGCGAAGATGATACTGATGGCATAAGAACGACGAATATATGTCTACCATAAAAAAAAATCTGAACGAATTTGAAAGATATTCTCAGTCACCTAAATTCCTTTCCATAAATTTCTGTCCGTCATTTCTTCAATTTTCAATATCATTCACGGCAAAGCACTAGAGTACTAGAGTTCTGCTCCCGACTCAGTTCAGTCGTTCTGGGAACCCAACGCACTCTCGAGATTCTCCATGCTACAACTCGCGATGCACTTGACGATACACTCGATAGACTCAACGATAAACACTCTCGATGCACCAACTCGCGATACACTGCAGCACAAGCAGGGTTTATATAGCTTTTGGCCTACCTTCGAGAACATTCTGGGCCAAACAATAAGAATTCGTCCCAGAATGTTCTCCATCCATCTATGGCATATCGCTAATTTTGTCGCCAAATATTGTCTAATGAGAAATTTCACAACAAATATGGCGATCCTGCCTTCTCTTGCCATTTTCTGGTAACCCTAAACTCTCTTTGCGGGGAAGCGGTCTTCTCGAAGCTGGGCGTTTCGCAACAATACTGAATTAATTTTTAGTGAACAAAATGCGTAAGCAAGATGCAATTAGCTCAGAAATCAGTATAGCTAGTGACTTGACTTGATGAAAAGACTTGTCAATGACCAGTTCAGGTTTCGATGACTTTGGTGATTGTCACATTCATCTAACCATAAGTGTGCTTCGCCGGAAAATTAATATCGGCTGAAACCACTGTTGATGATTTGATACATGATGCTGGTCTGTACATTTTCTCTGTCAAATGTCATTGAATCTGTTTGTTCAAATTTGCCACTTAATCCACGTAATGTGCTTGGCGATGGCTTTGGCCTGTTTTTATACGTGCTAAACTAGCTAGTGAGAGTTTCGGCACAAAAACAAAAGGAGTCTTATCACAGGGGTAAAAAGTTCTGATTAGCTTGACTGATTAAGGTTCCTCGAAATTTTATTTCATTTACCAGTATTTTATGAATATAAAAACTTTGTAAATCCGCTGTTTAGGTTCTTTAAAAATTATGTTTTAAAAGTATTTCTAAAAATTTCAGCCTAAATTCTGCATGAAAATGTTTCGGTAAAATTAAGCATCTGATGGTAGATAATACTGTGGCCTTTTGAACTCCAAATCATTTCGACAACTCTATTGTTCGAAGAATCAGTATTTTATTGCTAGATCAGTAATTCTGTGCCAGTGTATTTTTCATGTAGCTTTAAGCAAATTATGTCTGATATCCGAAATAGCACTATTCGGAACAACGTTGTAACTGAATTATACTGTATAAAACATTATTTATAATACCTATGCCAAACTGAAATGTAATTTAGCTTGCAAGGTATTTTCATTGCTAACTAACTGTCCGTGAAATTCGATGCGGAAGAACTCGTAAAAATACTTAAGTACTCATAAATCATAGGTTAATATTTCTTTGAAGGTCAAGAAACAACACAACAAATCTTAAACCCGAAAAAAGTGACCATAAATCAAGAGAAAACCACAAAGACTCGGAAAAGAAAAGAAATGCTTTTAAAACAATACTGGTATACACCATAATAGACTTTTGAAGTATTGTGGCTTATTTTAAATTATCTTAGTATGAAAATGAGAGAAAGCAAACTCCTTTGGGAAAGTTCTTTGGAAGTTTATTTCAAAGGAAGAGCAATAGACGTCAGAATTAATTGACGTCATAAAAAGGGCAAAACGGTATAAGCTAAGGAAATTTGTAGAAACTTTATCGCGAGTAAAATAAAAACCTCCTCAGCATCTGAAAGAGAGAGGAAAAGTTTAAAGGTTTCGTGTTTTATATTACTGACACTGCGCTCAAGTTGCAAATCTCACAATTTTTGCTGATTTTATTTATTAGCACTTTTAAGTTATTTGCTCTCATGCTAAGAAATCGAAACATTCCTCAAAACTGTTCATTAATATTTTTGCGGTTTCCTTTGTCACTTACATATTATGTTACGTAACAATTCTGTTTAGAATGCAAGCTGAAAATGGCATCCTCCAGCATCCGCCTTTTTGTGCAAATTAGTAAAAAATTATTTATGTGATTTCGTTAATGCCCCTAAGTAAATTTAAGGAGATATTTAATTTTTTGTAGATGAATTTAGAACGAAGTCAGAAAATGAAAGGAATTGCACTGTTCGTGGAACGTTGAGAGGTGGTTATAGTTTGAATGGAGTAAAATCTTCTCTTTTTTCACCTGGTACTTTCACATCATCTTTAAATACACTTTTTATTCACATTCATGTGCACAGAAGCCTCTGTCATCTCATTATAGTAAACAGTTGTATGCCTCATCTCGCAGGTCTATTTCTCAGCTTTTTCACTGTTGGTTTGGATTGAATATATCGAAGTACACTAAGACCACCTGCCTAACTGAAGAGATGCCTTCGTTGAGGAATTTCTAGGAGAAACTGGCTTGTATACACATTACACATGGAGAAAACCACGAAAACGTACATACAATCAACCCGTTCGGCTAGAATCGAACCCAAGCCAGAACTACCAATGTTCAACGATTATACCGCTCGGCCGCTGGTGGGTTTCTTCTTACTGATGAGGAAACCTTGAAATAATAATCTTGTCTATAAGTCTGTAATATCTAATAATCATGCCAAAGCCTTTGGATTTATTTATTATTTAATTAACAAAATCGTAACTTTTTTTAAAATAAATAATAATATATTCTTGTTTTGGTCAAAAATAACTCGAGGTTTTTCTTAAATTCATTGAAAATACCGAAAGAACTGAAATTGAAATATCTGTTTAAGAAACTTCGTGACGAGTTCTCTGTTCACATCAGAAATGAACTCCATACGTTTAAAAACATAAACAATAAGTAAGTAATATTGTATGTAATACGAATAAACGCAAAATAACTGAACCGCGCTGAAGATGAGGCCAGTGAGACATCTTTTAGATGGTTAGGTTAGGTTAGGTTATTCAATTACGGCAAAGCACACGAGGGCTATCTGCCTAAAGGGAGGGATGCCTTCGTGGAGGACTTTCTAAGGGAAACTGGCTCGTATACACGTTACACATGGGGAAAACCACGAAAACGCCCATGCAGCCAGCCCGTTCGCGGGATTCGAACCTCGGACCGAACTACCAGTGTTCAGCGTCTTTACCGCTCGGCCGCTGGTGGGCCTCATCTTTTAGATGAAAAGAGACATTTGACTACAAACTTAACATGACAGACTAAAAATTAAAACATTTTATGCAAAATATTAATCTGCAATTGATTAAAAATATTTAGAGAGCATAATTTTGAAATTTATATATATATATATATATAGCTTTGTATGTCAGCATGATATTGGATAACAACCGAATAAAAAAGGCGGAAAAAATTCAACGGAATTTCAGACACATCCGAAGATTATTCTCTCCTCTTTCTGGCGGAACTCTTAATAATTTTTCGCTGAAGATAAATTTTGAGAAGCTACTCTGCACTATAGGACAGCACGAGTTCCTCTTTGAGAATTATTTTAGCTTGAAATTTATGTAATGTTGTGAATTCTGTCAATAACATTTAAAAGCTTTTTGAACGCTGCGCCAAAAAAAAAAAAAAAAAAAAAAAAAAAAAAAAAAAAAAGGAAAACAGAATATGTATGGCTGTATTGCAGCATAGCATACACACAGAAGTTTCGGCCACATAAAAAGTTATTTCTTTGACAAACTGCTATTCAAGAGTATACAAAATTAAACTTGAATATCAGTTCAGTTGTTCAGCGTGAGTATGAAATTTTGATTCCTTCCTACACAGTTCGAAATTTAGGTTCGTTCCAAATAAAATTTACCCATTCTTTATAATTTTTTTTTAAAATTCGTATTTTTAAATAATTTTTATAAATTTTTCGAAAAACATTTTGAATTATAACCTATAAAATTTTCACAAGTATCTAAAAGTAGGTGTAATTCTAAGCATACCTGCAAAAAATTACAGCTTTTTATTCAAAATTTCCGAAGATATGCGTGAATTTATATATTGGCACGTTATGAAATTTGGCATCTTTGTTGAAAGCGATAACAGTGGAAATGTGGTTTACGCGCTTTGTTAAAATTATTTGAAAGTCAGAACGATGTTCCCCTCATCCACAATGTAAAAAAGGTAGGAACGATGTGACTTTTTTTCCGCTCCCTGGACGATGGAAGGGATAGGAAAATAGGTTGCCACGTATTCAAAAGTTTGCCAAGTGAATTATTCTTGGCGCAAACTGAAAAAAACTCGTCAAGTTAAATTTTTGAATTTCTCCGCAAATTTCGCTCCAAATTTTACAAAATTTAATATTTAGGCATAATTTGAGTCGTAGAGTCGTAATATGGAAAAATATTGTATGTTATTTCAGAGGAAGTCCCATTTTGCTTCAAAATACCTATATTAGAACAAAGCTATATATAAATCTAATATACATCCTAAGTCGCGCTTTCGAGACATGGAAAAATCAATTTGAATTTCGTGAATTGGCCCAGTAGAACGGGAGATATAGAAATGTCCCCTTTTTTTTGCGCAGTGTACATACTATATTTTTGTGTACATGCATACAAGTATAAATAAAATATGCTTTGCCATCTCAATAAGAAAATATGGTTGGCATGCAATTTCAGATATAGAAAAAAACTGATGAATGTATTTCAAATCAAAATAATTTTTATTAAAATAATCTATAAATAAATTTAGCGTTATTTCCCGTGATCTTTTCCAGCTGCTTTATTAAATCTTCGGTGTTTCTAATGCTGCTGCTTTAAGATTAATAGTTAAAGTCATTATAGTTGGGTAACTCCCGGATGCAGCTGCATAATTTTTCAATTTATCTTGAAAGCCGAGATCTAGAGTTGCATTTTAAACGCGTTTAGTATTGCTTCTGTAAATAATGGTAGCGACTTCTTTAATATACTTCGTAGAATAAAATGCCTCTTCCCTAAATTGAATTTTAAATAAATGAGAATAACTATTTTAAATCCTTCTAAAATGAAGAAAAATTGTGTTGTTTTAGAACATTAATATTATATTTTAGAATTTGCTTTTCACTAAGTACTTCCCTTACGTTGGCAGGCATTTGCAATTTAATTGCTGAATGAATAACTGAATTTGGGTAAACAGAGTGTTTGGAAAAGTTGTACTTTTATTTTGTGGTAATTTTTATGCTGGACTTCCAAAGAAATTCATTTATCGTCGGTTAATGATTACAATAATATTATAAAACACAATTTACAAAATTAGTAACGCCAGTATTAAACAATCATTTTCATCACACTTGACAGCCAAGGAATGTTTTAGACATCTGTTTCTTTAAAATGAGGCAAATCACCAGTTTTGCAAGCTGCCGCCTTTCAGCACCGCATTAGATTTTTAATTTCTCTTTCAAATTATAACAAAGCATTACTAACAGAAAGTGAACTATTTTGAAACAATTTAAAAACTTTTAAATAACATTATTCAGGTTTATTATTCTAATTTATTTATCGTTATATATTATGTAGCACATCTTCTGAGCTATGGTATTCATTTTTGATGTTATTTTTAATTTCATTATATATTTGCCATTATTATCTGCGTATGTATGTGTATATAGGTTTACAACTCGTGACTTTGCTTTTAACCGTAGCACAGTAACTACTACAACGTGCTGCAAAAATAAGAATATATAATTATAAAACTTAATCTTTCTAAAGCTAAGACGTTAAGTTTTTCTTAACATCTATATGAATATTTACATCTATATGAATCTGGTATTGATAATTTATGGAATTTCATTTTCAGTAATTGTTTGTTTTTATTCCAAAGGGGCATTAAAAAGGGCCAAAGGTCTATTAGGCTCAAAACGGCATTTTGAATCGCTTCATTTTTTGCATTGATTACTTTTCAAACTGTTGCTACCAAATATTATCACCATGTATTATATTTAAAGAAACTAAGTAATGAAGAATCTGCTTGAATGCATGAATGTTTCTCTCATTGTAAAAAAAGAATGGTACATAGAGCCACAAAACTTTGAATAACGTAGCCCTCCAACCGAACATGGGCACTTGGAATCTCGAATTTGTTTTATTATCTGATTCAAATTTTTTAAAACCTTAACGAATTTGTGTTTAACAAATTCAAATATTCCAAAGCGAGCAATGGCAACACTGTACGGAAAAGAACATTTTTATTCCCAGCCCGCGAGACTGTGTGTCGGAAATTCTAAAGATGTGTTGTTTTTAAATATTTTGTGATATTACTGCTGAATTGAACTGTATGTTTTTTAAGTGCGAAGAACAAGATATTTAATAAATAAAGGTAACACATCAAATGTTAAAGAAACGCCCTTTTGGACGTAATATAAAATCTGTTAACATTAAAAGCTTTCAGATTTTCTTTTCTTTTTTATTTGATTTACTTTTACGTATTCCTTTGTGTTAATGATACGGACAAAAAGATAGGTTAATATAGGTTTTAGAACGGCTTTGAATTTGTCTTCATATGAAGTTAATATGAAAGAAAGGAAAATTGTATTCTGAAAATTAGCTTGATATTTTCTGTTACTGATCCCCCCCCCGCTTTCCAAAAAAAAGATTCTGTAAAACACTGTTAAAAGTATAAACATTGTGACAGCATGGAAACAAATTTTTTTTAATCACGATAAATGTTATGTTCCATCGTAATCGAATAATTTTCGCACACTTAGAAGAATGGTTCGATCGAGTGTATACGTAGCTGCAGACTAAGAAAGTTTTCAGTCGGATGCTAAAATGATAGAGAAACTTAACACCCTTTTGCCTACGTATCTTTCTCTTTTAGTTAGGGGTTATTAAAAGATTTTTGAATCGTAGCTTAAGATACTACATTAGCTAAGTAACTCAATGCTATGAATAACTTAGGTCTTTTACAGCAATTAAGAACAAGGAAAGCTAAGAGAATGGTCATAAATAGCATCATTTATGATGATCATTAAGATTCATGCTTTCATATCAAAATACTGTTAATCCTATCTCTCCGTTTAGTTGCGTCAACAGCTGAAGCAGTTCATTCCCATTTTCTTGAAACGGAATGGATAATCTTCCCAACGTTTCCTTCGAAGGGATGAAGTGCTTTGGAGACTTCGAAATTAGATGGAAAGCCTAATCCGTCATTGAGACGGATGACGATATTGTACTCTGAAATATCCTGATCGGGGTGTTTCATAAATCAGCTTTACGTCATTGATATGTACCTAGTTATGTTGGAATACATGCAGAATGTTTCGGGATTATAACCGTTTCGAAGATTCCTGAGTTATTTCCAAGCAATTACTCATTTAATGGAATGTGAACTAATTTTACCATTCGAAAGCGAGTAATTTAATTAAAATAAATTAGTTCCTTGAAGAGTAACGCCAAAACAGCGAGGAAAGAAATTTTTATGGAAGTTTGAATTTTAAAGTTAATAAAGTAATTTGACGTTAATGACAGAGAAGTGCCGCATACGTTTTAAGATGACTTAAGACTTTCTTCGTTCATCAAAAATATTAGAAACTTTTAAACTAAATTTCGTAGCTTAAATAAAGGAAATTAAGCAAAACCTTTAAAATTCCTCATTCAGTCGGATGTCGAGGTGTCATTTATTACGCAAAATGAAAATGGAGGAGGTCAGATTTTATGGCTTTCATTTCGATCTTCGTTTGGATTTTCGCCATTCAGACATTCATTTAGATCAATTGGATCTTCGTAACTTCAAATATATTTAAACGTTTTATCTCACAACGCTCTGGGCGGCAGAACAGTCTGTAATCTAATTATTGTGCAATATTTGATTATTTTTAATGGAAACTTGAGAAATAATCATTTATAAATTTACGTATTATTTTTTTGCTGGCATTATTATTTATCAGTGACACTTACTTGAATTTTGTTACTGATATTTATATAAATGATTAAGAAACGTAATATTTCACCTAGCTAGTTTTATACAATGATATGCAAAGGGCTGCGATAACTTAAAAGGTGTAAAAGGTAAAGCGAAGGTTAAGAAAATTCATGGAGTCTTTTATTAAACTTTATTCCTCGTAGAATGGTAACATTTGCTAATAGTTATAGATGATGAAGATAATCGTAGGGTAACCTAAAAAGCTCTCGCATTGAATTTTTTTCCATTGCTAGAAGTTTTAAAGTTTCCTTCACAAATTTCTCCATTTATTATAGTTATAAGATGCGGAAATTGTTTTTCATATCTGCGGAGATTAATGTTGTGGTAGCATAACGTAACATAATGTGACAAGAAAACTGGAAAGACCAGAAGAAGTTATAAGATGAATCGTTTAAACACATTTGAAGGTACAAGATAAGAATTAAAATCCCTAACTAAAGTTAGTGGATCTTGATACGTAGGAAAATGATTGTAGGGTGATCTACAATCTTCAAAATTTAGCCTCTGCAAAATGATTTGTGGAACCATTGCGCTTGTCGAAGCATTTTATTTCAGAACAGGAGACGTAAAATATCTGCAGTGCTATATCTGAAATTTGTATTCCAGACCTTGCGACGCTAGCCGCTCGTGCTTTCCAATCACACCACGAATGGCAACACTACGAAGTACACCATGCGATAAAGAGGCAGAACATACCTTACAATTTTCCCCACTTAAAGGGCGACTGGGACGAATTATCATCCACATTCTTTCAGTTCGAGAGCCATTATAGAGTCTATTATAGTCACTATATTAGAAGCAGGAACTATGAAAAATGTGCAATACCCTTGCCGCAGTTCAAACTCCGGACCTCTCAATGACTAGCTAAGCGTGTTTCCAGTGGCACCAACGAAGGCACTCGGTAATGCTGGAGAAAATACATTACAAACTTACATCATCAGCTTTAGAGAACTTTCTAGATAATTCTAACAGGGACAAAATTTAAAGTATGGTAAAGAAACCAATAATGATTAGCGGCAATAGTTTTTTTTTTCTAATAAAAAGATACAAAGCTGTGAAATTTAACGCTGTAGCTCAGAATATCTTTACTTGCCAAAGAAGAGAAATTTCTTTGAGATTCTTCTAAAAGATATGGAGAGTTTCTTTATCGTTAACACTAATCGAAAAACGAATACTTGCCAAATTTCAAAATTCAGCTAGAAGTATTTCTATTACATGTTGTAGTAATATTGTTAACATCATACTTCCTGTTAATTTCAGCTATAACTCTTACATCAGACCTAAATACAGTGATTCTAAGAAGGTTGTGAGTCTAGATTATATATACAGGATGTTTATAAAGTCCTGGACCCATTTTGATGTTTAAGAACTCATAAAATAGATAGATTAAAATTAATAACATAAAGGGTTTGATAGACTCAAAAAGTTTCATGACCCTTGTCATGATGAACTTCCACGTGTGCCCCCTTCGTCGCACGGAGAATATCGAATCGATATTCAATTTCACGCCAGGTACCGCTAAGCATGTCGGCATCCACAGAGGCTATTGCAGTTGCAATTCTGGCTTTTAGGTCATGCATATTCGACACTCTTCTCCTGTAAACGTTGTCCTTTACAAATCCCCAAAGGAAAAAGTCCAGCGGCGTTATATCAGGTGATCTGGGTGGCCAAGGAATTGGACCTCCTCGCCCAATCCATCTTCCTGTAAAATGGTCATTCAAAGAACTACGAACGATGGTACCCCAATGAGGTGGTGCAGAATCTTGTTGCAAAAAAACATGTGGCTGAAGCTCTTCTAGTTGTGGAAATACGAAGTTTTCCAACATGTCTAAGTATACGACTGATGAGACCGTCTTTTCTGCAAAAACGAAAGGCCCAATGACTCGGTACTGCATGAGTCCACACCACACATTAACCTTTGGGAAATTCCTTTGTGCCTCACGGTATTCATGGGGGTTTTCAGATCCTCATATTCGCACATTATGAAGAGACAAAAGAGAAAAACTGCAATTAATAAGCAGACGATATTTAGAAAAGTACAGATATTTAGACTGGAAAATGAAATTATCTGAAATTAACCACACGCGCAGACAATATTTACAAAAGTAAAGATAGTCAAACCTGAAAAGGAAAATATATAACTTATTCCATCAATAAATGCCATAATATTTTGTTTATATCTTCATTATTTTATTAGTTATTAAACATAAAAATGAGTCCGGGACTTTATAAACACCCTGTATAATAAAAACAACATTTGAAATGCTAACGACAATGGGTGATAAATTATTTAGCATTATTGTTCATAAAGTTACATAATAAACCTTACCGATAATTCTTACATACATTTATACCATTAGTATAGTTAATATAATATTCTAACACTATACATTATAAATATCGCCATACATATTTG
This sequence comes from Stegodyphus mimosarum, assembly GCA_000611955.2. NCBI lineage: Eukaryota > Metazoa > Arthropoda > Arachnida > Araneae > Eresidae > Stegodyphus > Stegodyphus mimosarum. Next base: position 166,678 of record KK121336.1, read on the forward strand.
TAGGTATGTAACGTGCTTTATTCTTCAGTAGGCTTGTTAAATCTGTAGAATACATTGTTCATGCAAGAGAAAGAACACATTGTACGTCTTTAAAAAGTTTGAAACTACATAGCTTCATGGCGTGAAAATTAATGCAGCATACCGAAACGCATTAAAGCCTGTGTGTCATTTGAAGAGTAAAAGAGATTTATTTTCCGTGGATGTACACAAGACGATTAGCATGCAATTTATTTCTGTAAGAAGGAAACGCACGCTATCCTGTGATTAAAGCAAATTAGAAATAGTCTGCATGCGAATTTTATGTGAATGGGTATAAAAAGGTATAATCTCTTTCGAATTTTCTTTGTATGCTTAGTTAAAAAACGTGTAATTTCTTGAGTTTTCTTAAAATATTTTGTGAATGTTTATTGTTAGCAAAAAGTGTCCATTTACTATCATAAATAATCAAAAATTGTTTGAGTATTTTACAGTTTCGGAAACGTAAATCCATTTTTTTATAACTTGATTACAAATGTCTCCTAGAATATTTACACAGTACTGAATAAACAGAAAGCGGCGAAAATAATCCTGGATTTTGCTTTTTGTCTCAGAGTTACTTAATAACATAAGAAACAAACAGTTTAAATATGCAACTATCATATGCATGTACACTATAATCATATTAAGAACTCATTGAGAATATTTTTCGTCTGGAAGTATTAATTTTAAAACTCGAAACATATTCTCGTTTTGTTATAGCGTTTCCTTTTTTTTTTAAATTATTTTTCTTCTTATTTTTTTAGAATGTCTTAAGAAGATTACGTTCATGTAATTAATATTCTCATTATTCATACGCACAAATGCTGATGAATAGGATTTTGTCTTCATTTGAAAACCAAACTTTCGGTATGAAGTGTATTTGAACCTCAAATACCATTTTCAAGCCCTATATCGTTTATTGCTTTACTAGCTGAATTCGAGATAAATTTTGAAACTGAAGTGTCTTTCGATTCTGCTACATTCCCATTCCTTTTATTCCCACCAGTGGCTGAGACGGTTGAATGCTGATAATTCAACCCCGTTCAAACTCAGGCAAACGGGTTGGCTGTATGGTTGTTTCTTCTGGTTTTCTTCATGTGTAACGTGGATACGAGTCATACTCTCTTAAAACGTCCTCCACGATGCCAGTACAAGCCAGTTTATCCTAAATGTCTTCTTAAACATCCTCCTTCATGCTCTATGATAGAGAGTTCTCATGCGCTTTGCCATATTCAAATAACTTACCTTAATCTTAACTAATCCTTCCTTTGGACAAATAACCCTTACGTGCTTTGCCATATTTAAATAACCTAACCCATTCCTTCCAATTCCTAAATTAAAGTCGTTAATTCCGAACGTATCAGATTATAATACCTAAGTAGCTGGAAACTTAGAAAAAGGGTTAGTACTGCATATTTCTTATGGTATAGCTTATGTATTATTTTACACTAAAGAAAAATTTTTAAAAATCTGAATCTGAAAGCTTTCAGATTTTATATTATGTCCAAATGGGCGTTTTTTTCATTTACACACACATACGCGTGTAGAGACATTAGGTATTTTTTAAAAACAGGAGTGATGATAAATGAGCAACGCCTTCGCCAAGAATCGAACCAGGGACCTCTCGGTTACGCGTTCAGTGTGCTGCCACTACATCGCGAAGGCATGTGAAAAAGACGGGAGAAATACCTTATATACTCCCCCTTTTATAGGGCGACTGGGATTAGGGGCCCCAATCGCCAAATCGTGGTGGTGGAGATCATCAATCACCTTTTAGTTCGGGCGCCATTTGTAGAGTCAGTAGGCATACTACTACTACACCATGAAGGCATGCGAAAAAGACGGGAGAAATAACTTACACGCGTTTCGGTACCATTTGGGCTAAAAATATTTAAAAACAGCATACCGTTAGAATTTTTTTTCAATCAAAAATTCGTTAAAGTTTTATAAAATGTGATATAGATAATAAAACAAATTCAAAATTCGGGCTTCCGGGATATATTCGGATGGAGGACTACGTTATTCAAAATTTGATGACTCTACGTACCGTTTCTTCACAATGCGAGAAGCATGCATATATTCATGTTTCTTCATTACTTAATTTCTTTAAATATAATATTGGATGATAATATTTGGTGGCAACAATCTGAAAAGCGATTCAACGGTTTTAACGATTTGTCGCACAATGCCGTTTGGAGACTAGGGTTAACTCCCCTTTGAGCTAAAATTTCCAATACTTAAAAATTAGAGTAAATTCTATTGTCTAAAATTAAGTTTGTTTCCAAAATTATATTACCGTTTAAAATTACATACATTTATATACATATATTTATTTACATTTTATTTATTATGAACTGCCATAAATTTATTTATTATGAACTTCCATAAATTTAAATGTCGTCAAATTATGCCTTGAACCCAAGACTCAAGCTCATAGTTCTCACAGCTGAATCAAACTTCATGCTTCAGCATTCAATGCAGAATTTCCTTTTGACAGATATTAATGCTATTTCACATAGACGAAGCTTGCGAATAAATTCCGTGATAGTACATTCTCCATCAGATTAAAAAGTTTAGATATATATAAGATTTTTGGAGAAGCGTCTTTCTAATGAAACTTCCTCCCCCTTCTAAAAGAGCTTCAAATTGCCCATTTGCAGTTTCTGGAGTCACACGTAAACTTTTATCAAGTTTAATCCTAGTTTACGTCTATATTTTTATGTTCTTTTATTCAATTTATTCCTCTGTTTTGAAACTTCGAGTCATTTCCCTCAGAACTTTATGAATTATATGTCATTTATTGTTCCGTGATATGTCAGAGCAATTTCCGCGAGCTTACAACCGGAAAATACAAATATTAAAGAAAACTATGAAGGTTATTACATTTTCGCTCGTATATTTTTAGTTTATTATTTACTGGATGAATGTTTAAAATTAATATACCCATTACAAATAAGCGTTTATTATCAAGCAGCAATTCGTAAAACAAGAGCTCCAGGGTAAAATCTTTTAACTCCCTTTAATTTTTTCCACATAGTAGATATCGCTGTTACAAATTATTTATCGTATTTTGTGAAATAAATTTATAATTAACACATTTTCAGTTAACGTAATTTAAAAATATATTTCACCTTTCTGTACACTTTATTTTTATGATTTCTGTTTATTATGTAAGCGTATGCATACGTTTTCCTTATTACGAGCTTTAATTAATTAAATTACAAAAATAAGATGTCATGAATGAAGTTAAATGGTCTACATGAATTGAACAGCTTATCATAGAACTAAACGTAGAATTAAATCATTCAATTTTTTCCCATTTTTTTAGGGGAGGTCTATCTGCACCAGGTGTGTAGTTTCCCCCCCCCCCGCATGACAAATTTAATATACCTGCTTTAAATCTATAAAAATATTCTTTAAATTTACGATTTTTAAAAATACACTGTAACTTAATGATATTCATCAACGAAAGTTCGATAGAGTGGCCCAGCGTCTGATTTTTATAGATTTAAAGCAGGTATTTGAAGACATGAAAAAAGAAAATATGAAATTTAAAATTTTGTTCCTTTTCCTAATTTTATTATTTTGAAATCTAGAACTAAAAACAAAACTGTACATATTTTAAGCAAAATAAAATATTTTGAAAACCCTCTTTAAAATGAAGGCATGTGTTTCCTTTATCCTCTCAGAAATCAAGTTTTTTTAATTATTATTAGGAATACCTTCATGCTATTTTACAAATTTATTTTCCGAAACAGTAGCCAATGTTTATAATTACATTTCTATGTTTCGCGATTAATTTCTATATCCGAAGGGAAAAAGGATCCACTCTTTGCCATCCTATATGCGTGACTAGGTTTAGAAAAGGTTTATGCGTGACCGCAACACCTTCCAAGCGGTGGTTGACTTCTGGCAAGCTGTAGTTCACTATTGATTTGTGCAGCTAGGAACAACAAAGGTGCTTTCTGACTTTACATCATGTGTTTGAAAACCACTCCTGTTCTTTCTATTCAGTAATTTTGATTAGGCTTATTGCTTATAAATACAATATTCTTCTGAGGAAATCTGGAATCCCATATTCTTGGGCTTTCCCGAAGGTTTTGCATAATTTTTAGATATCTAGAACATATAGAGAAAGTATAACATTTTGTAGAAAGGTAGTGTTATTGTTTTTGTAGTTTTAGGCGTGCCACGTAAAGCGAATATTGATATTTTTTGTGTCCTTTATTAAACAACTGTAAGGTAACAAAATATTAATCGAAAATGTAATCAGTTTAAATACGCAAGCCTTCCTAATGAAATTAGAATTTAAGAGCAGGTTTGTCTCTTACCTATCAAATGAAGCTAAAGAAAAGGCCTCGGAGTGTCTCACTAGTCCAAAGCCAATTATTTTAGATTTTCCTCGTTCTGTAGCCGTGACGTTATTTCCTCTTTTAACTGGTCACTATTGTCTGAATGCCCATCTTTTCAATCTTTGTAACTCTGGACAGTTCATGGATAAGAATCGTACTGACGAATGCACTGCACTATTATCTTTTAATGTTATTGTTCTTAAGAATTGGAAAGCAAGATCAAGATTAATAGCTTAGTGGCCAAATGTCTGGCATTTGTATAAATAAATAAATGAATACCGAAGCCTTCATTTCCATTCGTCATTTTATCCCAAAGTATCTGTATTTTATAGCACACTTTTAAAATTGCAATGTTTCGAAAATATGGAACTAATATCTTTGGATGAGGAGTACATTTCACACTAATATATTTAATAGTGTTACGGATTTCATATTTATTTGGCTATTTATTTAGAATTGTAATTAAAATTGCTTTATTTTCCCGTGCAACGCAGACGATTTTTGAAGAGAAAGCTACGTCGAAAAAATAAAAATAAAAGTGCGCGTGCATTTAATATTTAATAAATAAATATCTCGTAATTACTGTTGCCATCCAGAAAAATCTAGAAAAATCGAGATTGTTCTAGTGATAATTAAAAAGCTTATAAAAGCCGAATTGAAACACCTCATCTCAGTTGTTGTTGTTGTTGTTGTAGTTGTAGCTGTTTAAAGCGAACTGCTGTTTGTTTACTTTATGCTGTAGCGATTTCGCTGTGAGATAGAATTAGTTTATCTGTTTTGAATTGAGTTTTGCTAAACATTTGATGTATTGTGATATTGTGCGAATATCTCTGAAGAAATATTTTAGCATTTTGATTTATTTCTTGTGGAAAGAATAAATTTTTGTTAAATTTTTAACGACTTGAGCATTGAATCATAACGAACCCGTACGCACGCAACAATAGTAATTCTCGATAAGCGTTATAATTAGTATAATCTGTTAGAAACGCGTGTAACTTAGGAATAGTTTGCTTTTCAATGTAATTGTTTTGTAACATTCATAATATTAACATTCCAAATTCAGATCCATATATTGACTTAAAATTTTTTAGTGGTAACGTTTCATAAAAAACTTGTATACCACAGATACCAGGATAATTCAGTTAGTGAAAAGGAAAATCTGCCAGTCACATTATCTTTATGCGTGGGAAGCAAGGATACAAATCTTTTTGCTTGTTATCTATTTGCTTATTATTTTATGTTATCGTTTCAAGAATTAATCAATCGGGGACTGGCAAATCAACGATTTATAATATTGGAATATTATAATATAGAGCTGCATCTCCAAACAACATTAGGATTATATTTTAAGCTGTTTATGTGCAGCCATCGAAGGTTAATTTTTTTTAAATCATTTTAGACGAACAGAATTATCTTCGCTTACTGAAGATGCTTAGGATATTCCAGGTTCAAAGATTTGCTTTGTTTGGAACAGCCACAGAAAGCAGACAGAATAATCATGTAAAGACAGAAAATTATCAATAAACTTTCCACGACAGGGAGAGTTTTGTAGGATTTAAAAACATTAAGAAATTCTTACTATTTTCAAAAATGTTCATGGACATATACATTTGCAAATCTTGCATCTTACTTTGGGAGTGTAATTATTATCTTTTTAGGCCCTTAATACCCTCTTTCGTAATTGTAATTGAAATATTGTATCTAAATGTATTATTTCTGTTTTAATAAATTTACAAAATGATTAATATTTAAACCGCCGCTCATATGTTTCGATAAATATTTTATTACCTTATTCTTTTCCTTATCAAATCATGGGTTTTATTTTTGGTATGTGCTGAGTGATAGAAAATCTCTTTTTTGTAATATTTCAGTTCTACTTTTTTATTAATACGTTTCCTTCGAATTCATTAATGTTACAAGTTACACAGGATTAGTGAATGCGAACGAAGGTGTTATGAGATATTCACAATGTGCGATGTTCAGCAAGCATTTTCCGGAAATCGTTTTAGAATAAGAGTAAAAATTATGAAAGCTTTCATATTTTATATTACGCCGAAAGGGGCGTTTTTTAACGCTTTATGTGTTACTTTTATTCATTAAATATCGTTGTCTTCGAACTTTAACCACATAAGATTCAGTTCAAGAGCAATATCACAAAATATTTAAAAACAGCATATCTTTAGAATTCTTGATGCACAGTCTCGCGCCCTGGAGATAAAAATGTTTTTTTTTACGTACAGTGCTTCCATCGCTCCTTTTGAAATCGTTAAGTTTGTAAGGTTTATAATGCGTTTTCTAACAGTTATTTTAAGTTTTGTATCTTTCCTATCTTATTCTAATTTCAGCTTACAATTTCCTGCCAGAACGGGAATTCAGAAACGCAGAGATTGCAAATGAGAATGAGCACTATTTAAGTCGTGACTTAACCGACTTCAACAGAGAGAGAGAGAGTCTGATTTCCTGACTATCGTGCGTTTGCCTTCTGGCCACATCTCTCTTAGCTGTTACTACGCTCGGCCATATCTAGGCCCTTGCTAGGATTCGCCGATTCAATTAATACTTAGGGGCCAACTAGTTAGATTGTGATAGCTTCGGCTATATTATTTAAGAGCTTTAGTTAAGCTAGTTTTGGTTCAAATTATTAGTATTTAAGTTCAAGCCCGAGTGGTGGCTTTATTGTAAAGTTCCAAGCCGGAACTGATTGTAAATATATTGAACAATAAAGGGTTTTAAACCCTTCTCAAGTCTTAAGTATTCTGTTTACACACTTAAGCGATTATTCGCTTGTTAAGTATTCGTGGGCTTCTTAGTCAGAACTATAGATTTAAAGAGTTGAACCTTACAAGTTTATTAACCAAAAATTCGTTGAAGCTCTACAGAATTTGAAATAGGTAGTAAAACAAATTCGAAACTGAAAATTCGGGCTTTCAAGTGCCCATTTTCTATTAGAGGAGTACGTTATTCAAAATTTGATGGCTCTAGGTACCGATGCTTTTTTACAGTGAGAGAAACATTCATGCATTAATGCAGATTCTTCATTATGTAGTTTCTTTAAATACAATACATGGCGATAACAGTTTGAAAAGTGAATCAACGCAGTAAATCAAATGTCGTTTTGTGACTAATAGCCCTTTAGGTCTAACGCCCCTTTGGGCTAAAAAGAACTAAGAACTGTTTAACGTAATCTGATAGTTTAAGAAAATAAATTATTACATTTCGTGAAATGAAAGCAGTAATTTCAATAAATAAAATAAAAGCTTTGCATGTGAATTAAAAATTATATGAAATGGGGAATAATTTACTTCTTTTTGTTGTTATTATTCCTCTTTAATTATTGTGTTTTGATGGCAATAATTATTAATTTTGAAAGCAAAATTGACATCTTAAGGAAAATTGAATTAAATTATGACCATAATTTTTTTTTGTTACAATTATTGCCATGAAAGTAGATTTAACTGTAAGGTTGAAGTATTAAAATAATTTTAAGCTGCATACTTCAGAAAAAATTTTAAGTGCTTCTTTCTGAAACAGTTCTTTTTAAATTTTGATTTATTTCATATTCTTCTCGGTACATTTAATTTCCTTCGCAATATTTCTTTAAAGACAGTATTAAAACTGAAAAATAATGAAACAAATATAATTTTAAACGACTGGAAACGTAATTATATTATGTATTTACTTTATAATGTTTGATTTTGTGTCTTTAAATTCATTTTGCTTTTCATAATTTTAATTGAAATATTGTATCTAAATGCATTACTTCTGTTTTAATAAATTTATATAAGAATTAATATTTAAACCGTCGCGCATTTGTTGCGATAAATATTTAATTAACTAAAGCAGAAAAATCATACATTTCATAGTTGAATACTATCTGTATTTTTAGACGTTTTAATATTACATTTGAAGTAATGTGAATAACAATTCATTAACGTAAATTGTTTCTGAAAATTGATTTATATCCACATAATACAATGATAATAGAATTATGATTTGTTTATCAATCTTCGATAAAGCTTTGCTTTTAAAGAAATGCTATCCTGGATATTTAAATTTTTAATTAAAAGACTTCATTTTGAAAACATTTTAATAAATTATTCCCATAAAAATGCATATTTCTATCTAATGAGGTTAGAAAACTATGTAAAATATTTATTTTCACTTAAATCTGCAAGAGGTGCAGTTAAGAAGGAAACGTTTTTAGTCTGAAAGCAAGTATTGTTTTAGTTTCGCATCGCGCTAACGTTTAGAATTTACTTACGTGTGGGCTTGAAGATAGCTTTGAAAGGCAGATAAAGCTTTTAATGGGAAAATGTCACGATAGCTATCAAGAAGCTAAAGTAGTTACTTGTTAGAGACACACCACGCAATTCGAAAAAGTTTTTCCTTGAGTGCAAGACGAAAGTATTTTCTATATGATTCATTTATTCCTGCAAGACAAAATTAATGCATAAAGTAGCTTATATTTCTTTCTGTCTCTTTGCTTAAATTTAGTGTCATTGCTTAGAATTTCTTTCATTTAGTTCACCTATTCTACAGGGTATTATTGAGGCCTCGAATTAGAACAATTAGTAGTAGAACTATGAAGTAGAACTGAACCTCTGATACAGAAGAACAAAAGCGTATGGATGAAATGAGCCACTTTTCAAGTTTGTGAAGCTCATACTACAAATGTTTAGTCCCTAATTAGTTAAAAATTAACAAGTACAACATAGGGGCCCGATGGATCGATTGAGCATTTGCAAATCCAGGATGAAAATAGTTTTCAGTAATTCTTCTCCAAGGCTACAAACGTTATAAAACAAGAAACGCCACCTGGTGTCGAGCTGTAGTAAAACATAGAGAAGTGTGTAATAATTTACGTACAATCATGTGTATTGTTTCTGCGTGTGTCGATAAAAACTTTAATTACGTAAAGGAAAGAGAATAGGTTGTCAGTTTTTATGCTCTAGTTGTATTCCACTGAGGAAGTTTTCGTATAAATTGCTCTATGTTGCGAATCGAAATTCCGATCTTTTTTAATATGTCTAAGGTCAAACATTTCCATTGTTATGGAGAAATTAGATTAAGCAATAGTAATACGACGACTAATTAATTATAGTTTTCTTTAGGTTTTCCAAAGATTATTTTAATTTTATTTCTTATTAAAATTTTTTTCATAGTGATTTTTTGTCCTTTAGAATATTGTATTTTATAAATTTTCTTGCATTTAGTATATAGACTATGCAAAGTCTTCTAAAGGTCTGAGTGTGAGGAAGGATTACTAATATTTCACTTTAGAAATAACTAGGCCTAGACATAAGGCAGTGGATGACCCTGATTGGGGTCGAAAATTAGATCTCTGACATCCAAGAATTGGTTGAATTAGGATGCCAAAGGAAAAGCCCTTGAAAGGAAAATATAATTAAAAGTGAATACATGAGTTAAAAACTTAAAGCACTTTTATTGCTTATTACTATTGCATGTATAATATAAAAAAACTTCTAGAAGCAATAAAAATTCAAAACATTCACCTGACCTGTTTTATTGCTTTAATTACCACACCGCAATTAAACTTCGACAAAACTTTCAACACCTCGTGAGTTATGCATGTGGTTTGCACTCAGTTGCATTCTTATTTCATAAATTCTTCTGTGAGGAAAATGTGACAAAAATAATTATCAAAACAATGTAGTAACGAGTTCGACAGCGATCCGTTGGTTAGATCAATGAGCGAGCTCTTCAAACTTCTCTTCAGAATCGATCCCTTCATCGATTGCTCTTTGTCTTGCGGTCGCCGAATTTCATTTATTATTGGGGGGGCGAATAGGACAGTGTGCAAACGTAATTTATTTAGAAAACGTAAATGTTTCTGCTCATTAGAATACGAAAGAAAATCATTTTGGCAGCTATTATTATTATTATTATTATTATTATTATTATTATTATTATTATTATTATTATTATTAATGCAACTAACTACTAACAAATGCTTTCAGATAATAATGTTTATATTCCATTTAAATCAAATTCAAGTACCAAATTCCCACTTCAGCTCGAAATCAAATTGTGCAGGAGAGGATAAACTATCTTCATTCCACACGGTATATATCCCATCTTTAATGCTCCATGTTTACTATAGAACACGGCATTAATGAGATATCAGGTGCAGATTAAAAACATTCCTTCTAAGTGCTCTGGTGATGTAACCGCAATGGTGATTCCAAGATTCCTTGTTGCTATCATGGAGTGCACTCAAACTAAAATGATTGACGATAATTCAACACTAGTCTTGGATTGGTCGATTGAGGATGATCCGCTTTTACTGCACTTGTGAGACAGAGAAGTGTAAGGTATAGAGAGGCCTAGAGAAATGTAGTGAGGCATAGAGAAGTGTAAATGTATTATATTTCATACCACTAGGATAATTTGAAAAAAGAATTCTAATGCTATATGGCACGTATTTCGCTGCTGAAATATTCATGTCTAACTCCTCTGCAAAACTAGTACACTATCTGAAAAAAAATAAGAGACATTAGGTTATTTCGAAGCAAGAGAGATTGAAAAATGATCAGCGCTTTCACTGGGACGCGAACCACGTACCTCTCGAAATACGCGTCGAGCGGGCTGACCACTTTACCACGAAGGCACGCCAAGAAGGCGGGAGAAATACCTTATAACCTTAGGATAAAATTTTGTCATTTGCGATGGTAAAAAGTTGTAATCATTCCTATCTTTTTCCTTTTCCTTTTTTATTTTATTCAAATAATAATCCATTTTCAATAGCATATCAATAAAAAAAAAGGTTCACATTCATATGCACACACCAGGAAAATTCTAGGGAAAATCATCATTGGCTCTTTTAAATCTGAAGTACTTCTTCAGTTGAAGTCGTCGCCGAAATGTTTGGCACAGAATCTTGCACTGAAGGATTCATTAAGGAATTCGATTTGAATGGAATGTAAACGCTATTTTTACTTTTTATACGTTGATATTTTTTTCTGTTTAAACGCACGTAATTTTGTCTTTGAATTGTACATTCTTTTAGAACTTTCCTCCTCACAAACATTCTCGATTAAATGTTTAAAAATATTCTTGAGTATCTATTCAGTATATTTCTTATAGGAATTTTTTTTATTCTTGTCTTAATTAATAAACTTTATTTTACTTTTCATTAAAATTATTTTATATGCCTCTGTAACGTGATTAACAGTTCCAGTTTTAATAATTTTTCATGTATCAGTAGAAGAGAAAATTCTGCATTCTTTCTTTTAATTTGCTCAAGTCTTGAAAAGAAGAAATTAAGGTTCCAGGCTATACAAAATGCTATTAAATTTCATTTCGTTCACTTCCTTTTATCTATCAAATCAACAAAAGCGGCGATATCTATAACAATTAGAATGAACCTTGTAGATGTATTTTTTGTACTTTCTGACAGCAGGAGTGATAAAAAATAAGCAGTGGCCTCGCCGGGACTCGAACCACGGACCTCTCGAATACGCGTACCACTACACCACGAAGGCATGCCAACAAGGCGGAAGAAATACCTTATAACCTTTTTGTGCTTCTGATTTATAAAGAAATTCTGAGTGATAGCTTCACTATTCATCAAGAAAGTGGTCTTTTTCTTTATTCTGTATTTATAATACCTTTATATACCGATTTCTTTTAACTGCAGTCGCATGTTTAGCGCCTGAAATTACCTACAGAAATACGCTATCCGCATGCTCTTTCTGCCCGGAAATCTTCTCCTGCATTTTTTCCTCTAGGGATTGATATACGCTTGTCAAGTGCAGCCTTATTGCAAGATCTTCAGTTTTAAAAGAGTTTCTCTATAGTGCATCAAGCCCGGCTTCACCTAGGAATTGAAACTCGACTTTTTTTTTCGAGATTCGCTGCTACATTTAGTCTGCCCGTGTGCTTAGAAGCATACTCACTAGGAAGGAATTTTCTTGTAGTTAATACGGTATGATATTAGAATAAAAGGGGAATCCTTCTTTTGGAGTATTTTATTGCAGTTGCTTCTGTATTGTTTTCTGGCTAGGGCATGTCCATTTCACGGTAATAAGAAGGATATAAATGTCGATGTTGGCCAGAACGTGACGAATGAAATCAAAATTGTAACCATGCCATTTCCACTACCACAGCCAGATAAAGGACAAAATACTTCAAAGGAATGAAGATATCCTCTGATGGCCAGCGAAATTATAATAGTTGGCCTCACTGTCCTGATATCCAACTTTCTCCGGACCATCTCCTCGAATGTCCTGCTATTTTGGCTAAGCTCTTCAGTACCTCTATTCTTCGAAGATTATTGATATTTCTGCGGCTGTTCTGGATACTTTCTGTCCTCTTCCTTTTCTGTCCTACTGACTCCTCGGATAAGACAACAACAAATGAAATCGACGGAATCTCATAGTTAACTAGAAAATATCTAGACTCGTTTCTTGTTTTCAGAATATCATCTGATTACAGAGAGCAAGTCCTGATTTTGAGTCGTAGCGGAAATCAGTGTTATAGTACTTGATCTTCAATAGTTTTATCTAAATAAGACTAAATGTTTAATTAAAAACGTATGTGAGTATTTTATGTCTATGAAAGAGAGGATATGCAAGAAAAGTTCTTCCCACATTTTAAGCTAAATACGATATTTCGTCTAAAATTGCTAGGAAAAATTAACGTATTTGAGCTTAAGTACTTCTCATAAAGCCAATTATTTCTTTGCGTTATGGAAGCTTTATGAACTTGTTGGGTTACACCCTTTAATTTAATAATTAAATGTAGGAACCCTTTTACACCGATAAGCGAATAATCGCTTGAGTATGTGAATAGAGACAAGAAGGGTTTACTACCCTTTATTTCTCAATATAAGGATGAACACAGTATGCTCCTATCTCGGAGCGTACAGCAAAACCTCCACTTGGGCTTGAACTTAAATTAATAAGAAGTAAAGCTTAGCTAATGCTTAACTAAAAAGATATAGTCGAAGCAATCGGGATTCTAAATAGTTGGCCCCTAAATATCAATTAAGGAGGCGAAGCTATCAAGAGTCTGAAGTATGGCCGAGCGTAGTAATAGCTATAGAGAGAGACGTAGCCAAAGGCAAACGCGCGCTAGTCGGAAACTCTGGCTCTGTAGCGAAGTCAGTAAAACTTAAATATTCCTCTTACTCATTTGCATTAAACGCGTTTCAGAAAATACATTCTGGTAGGAAATTGTATTCTGAAATTAGGGGAGACAGGAAATTTGTAACAAACTTAAAGTAACTGTTATAAACTTAGGCTGAACCTTACAAACCTCTGTACAAAATTTAATAATCTAATAAATTTTTATCAGATTCAGATCTATTTCTTCAATAATTTATACTTCCATCAGAAGATTCGGCTTAGTTAGTTTTTAAATTAACTCTTTTTCTCAGGGAACCTACTAAAATCTCTTCGGGAATCCGGGCTACAGATTTTTTGAGAAGAGCTCTTACGTATTTTGTTGTTTTTGTTGTCCATTGCTAATGTTAAATAACTGTATCAAATTAGCTGTATACGCTGAGAAAGCCAGAAAAGTTGCAAAAAAGATTAAAAAAAAAGATAAAAAAGGCTCTTAAAATATATTGTGCAAAAGTTATTGATAGGTTGTTTATTGCTTTCGAACTTTTCCGTTTGTGACTGATTAAAGCCTGAGTAACGCCCCAGGAAACTCGAGAAGTAATGACCCCGAAGTTGTTTTTCATCTCATGACTGCAGAGGATGACTCTTTGAGCATGACATATATGATTAGCTTTTGTAACCTTGATCATGATGTTTGGGTTCGGCTGAATGTCCCTGGACATACGAACTATTGGATGAGATTGCATTTACCGCTTCGGTTCTCATCTTTTATATAGAACAAGGACGATGTTAACGACAATTTGAATTTGACGCGAAATTTCACAATCTCGAAAGCACTCGGATTTAAATGGATCTTTATAACTATGGATTCATAATTCTTGCGAAATGTTTCGTGACCTTTTAGATTGACTTATGACATTATAAAGTATAATAATTATCAGAAATAGACATATTCCCGAATTTGCTTAGAAAAGTACATTACGTTAACGATTAGTTTCAATATAAGTAGAATATTATTATTATAAGATTAAAGCAAAATATAGCAAATAGAAACTTTAAATAAATAGTTTTACAATAGAAATTCTATAAGGTATTTTCTACCTCCATTTCTGCATGCCTTTGTGGTGTAACGGTAGCACAATCGGCGCGTATTCTAGAGGATCCAAGTTCGAGTCCAGGCGAGGCATTGCAAATTTTTCATGTCTCCAGCTTGAAAAAAAAAAGGATCTAATGACTCTACAACTCTAAATAAATAGTTTTACAAAAAATATTATATACACCCTAATTGTTATCGGACACAAGAAGTAAACATATTTTAGAAGGAATGCACATTCATTCTTTTCATTTTTCATCAGTAGTAGAATAGCACTTTTCCTTATATTGATTAAAATTTACGCACATTTTAGAATTCTGTTTTTAATATTTACTCAGATACTTTGTACTTCTTGCCTTATAGTCATTTATGTGAAAATTTAAAGACATTTCAATTCTAATTAAAAGTATTCATGCAAATGGAATTTCAAAAGGTTTTATGACAAAATACTTCGTTCAACACACAGATTATTAATTTAAGATGCGAATTAAATGTTTTCAGACTGCGAAAACGAGCAAATGGCAATTAATTAAAAATTGTGTATGCGTACAAAAATACATAAGGTAGGTTTTTTTGTATGGTCCCTGTATTTGACGTTTCTTATCGGATAAAACTAGTTAAAATCAGATAATTTTATTCTTTTCCTTCAGGTCCAATTTTCCACATTATCAACTGTTTTTCAGAGATTTGTAGTAGGATAAGGAATAGAATACTAGTTACATCATTGCAGAAAGGCAGCATAAAAACTTTAATTTTCATATACTTTTACAGAAAGGTGTCACGTGAGAAAAACATTTACAGTCTAAAAGCCAGTCTTATTCATTTATTCTCAAATAATTTTTGAATTATCTGAAGTCATTACTTTCGTTGTCGCTTTCCATTAACATTTACAAACCCTGTATTTGAGTGAGGGTTCGAAAGTTCACAAAGTCTTCATTCTTCAAAACGTTCGGCATAACTTTAAGATGGACATATAATATAAAATATGTATTATGGGAATGACTGCCCCATAATGCCCATAACTGTATTTTGGGGAACGTACTGCTGGCAGTATATACCAGGTGTCTCACCAAGACCATCAAAACTCTTCCCAGCCAGATTCCTCGCTTGGAATGTAAAAAAATGCCCAAAGAACTGTATCTGTACAGCCCATAGTTTCTGACATAACTGAGAAAGAGAAGTATGGCGTCATATCCGGTGCAAAGAAGAAAACTTTATGGAAACATGAACTTCGTTATTTGCATGTGTTTCCATAGGAATATGTTCAAAGTGTTCACCGCGCATATCGACATATGCATCCATGCGCCGTAGAATGGCTGAGTGCACAATTTACAGCAGCGTACTCTCCACCAAAATAAAGGCAGCATGAAGACGAGCAACTAAGTCACTTTTTGTAGTAACTAGGCCTCGAAAGACCAATTTCTTCTGATGGCTTCATAGGAAGAAATCCAAAGGTGTCAGATCTAAAGATCGTGCGGCTGTAAAAGCGAACCCACATGCTTGGATTGATTCCTATCGGGATATCTGAAGGAAATGGTTTACTAAGACAGAAAGTGACTTACTTGCTCGTTTTCATGCTGCGTGTACTTTGATAGACACCGTACTACTCAACATATGCAGTCAGTTACTCCAAGGAACGCGCATTTACGCCTCGATATGTGCGGTAGACATTTTGAACATATTCCTATGTAAGCATATGCAGATCCCGATGTTCAAGCTTCCAATAACCTTTCCTTTTCTTGCACCAGATATGACGTCATATTTTTCTTTCTCATTTATCTCGAAAACTATGAGATGCAGTTCGCACAGATACAATCCTTTAGGCGTTTTTTTATGTGTTCCAAGCGAAGAATCGAGCATTGCAAAGTCTAGGTGGCCTTAATGGGACACCCAATATAATGTGCAGGGGCAATATACCTTTGACTCTTGAACAACACGGGTTAGAACAATGTGACTGAATTCGAAGATCAATATTCACTAAATATGTTGAGGAATTTTGAAGCATTAGGAATAATATGAAAACTTCGCAGGCAAACAACGTAACCTAGATGCATCCAGAAAATTGAATAGCAAGTCTTAGCATGTCACGAATGCATAAAATATATATAGATATTACATCTGTTTCATCCTAATAGAATACAATTTATACAAATTTATAACATATACTTTTTATTTTAGATACCTAATATTAGAAATATGTATAATAACTGTAATATATATACCCATCTGTTAGCACACACACACACACACATATACACTCACGTTTGTGAAAATTGCAACACCATGAAGGACTTACGCGAGTGAGCTGAAATTTTCAGGAAATGCAAAGTAGCGCATGATATGCAAATGATTAGAATTGCAAATCCGTAGCGCATGCGTATGCTGAGCAGCGCCCTCTGAACGGCTGATGGATCCGAATAAATAGACGGCTGTAGCGAGGCGTGTATGGTTATCGGTGGTTATCTGCTAGTGGTAAACGTTAACTCAATCTGTACTTATGCCTCGTCGACGAAAGAGAGCGAGATTTGAACAACTTACAGAGTTTGAACGAGGGAGAATCATCGGCCTTCGTGAAGCTGGATTGTCGTATCGTGCAGTAGCCTCTCGTGTGCAGCGTAACAGCAGCACAGTGATGCGCGTTTGGAAGCAGTGGACGGACGAGTGTCGGACAACTCGGAAATCCGGGAGTGGACCCCGAAATGTGACGTCAGCTCGCGATGATAGACACCTGGTCCGCATGGCGCGGACGGACCGTACAGCTTCCTCTAGACAATTGGCAGCACTGTGGTCAATAGCTACAGGTGTTTCATTGTGTGCTTCATCAATTCGTAGACGTCTGCTGCAGTGTGGACTGCGCGCACGGACTCCTTTATACAGGATCCCCCTAACGCACGACCATCGCCGCCTGCGGCTACAATGGGCCAATCAGCATAGAGACTGGCGTGCTGATTGGCAGCATGTCGTGTTTTCTGACGAATCCCGCTTTAATTTGTGGTACCATGATGGCCGCATTCGTGTCAGACGCTATGCCGGTGAACGCCACCTTCCGGAGTGCATTATCGAACGCCACAGTGGACGAACACCCGGAGTTATGGTCTGGGGCGCCATAGCATATCATAGACGATCTCAATTGCTACGAATTGTGGGCAATCTGAACAGCAACCGGTATATCCGTGAAGTTCTACAGCCCGAAGCTGTTCCCTTCCTTCAAAGCTTGCCAGGCGCTGTATTTCAACAGGACAATGCCCGCCCTCATACTGCTCGGATTGTTAAATCCTTCTTTGCAGCGCAGCAGGTACAGCTTCTTCCTTGGCCTGCGTGTTCCCCGGATATGTCGCCAATTGAACATGTGTGGGATGTCATTGGTCGGCGTCTTGCTCGTGATCCTCGTCCTGTTGCGTCTGCAGACGAACTTTGGGTACGCGTACAAACGATATGGAATGCTCTTCCTCAGTCAGACATTCAAACTTTGTTTGACTCCATGCCACGTCGTGTAGCAGCACTTATTGCGGCGCGTGGTGGCCACACAAAATACTGATTCTGATCTCTTGTTCTTGTTTGTTTGCTTTGAACATTTAATCATTTATTTGTACCACTACCACTCAACTGTGTATTAAATTGCATTCAATTATGACGATTCCTTCTTGGTGTTGCAATTTTCACAAACGTGAGTGTATATATAGGGATGAAAAATGGAGGTTTTATCCTGCAAGAGGAAATTATACAGTGAGATGTCAACAAGTACGCTACAGTTTTGCAAACACATTTTATCTCCCTTTGCATTTTCTTTTTCTAGACTGTGTCAATAAAAACGTATAACATTTGATATAGATATCAAATAGCAAATGTATTGACCTGAAAATTGCATTATCGGTAAAAGATTTTTTCCAGTCAACTGTATGCATGTTTTCTAAAGTGCCGAAAATTAGTGCCTACATTACATTATTCGAGAGTACTGTATACATTCTTCGAATCAAGTTAGTCTTGATAAGTCGTAACGTTACATATGCCGTTATAGAACACAATAGTTATTTTTCTTAATATAAACTTAAGCGTTTTACAGCTGTTGTAGTGGCACGTCCGGCTTCGAGATGGGACTGTCTTATTTTTACTCCTAGTAGTTTCAAAAACTTACAGGTTTGTGCTTCTGAATACTTAATTTGCATACTGTTAATGTAAATTAAAACTCAGGACGTGCAGTCCTTGGGAAGGGGACAGTATTACGGATTTTGTATTTATTTAGCTATTTATTTAGAACTGTATTTAAAATTGTTTTATTTTCCCGTGCAACGCAGCGCGTGACGAATTGTAAGCGAAACAATATTGGCGACAGTATATATAAGGTGTCTCATCAAGGTCGTCCAAACTCGTCACATCCAGATTCCTCGCTTGGAATGCATAAAAAATACCCAAAGAATTATTTAAAAATATAATGAATAGCAAAAACGTAATGAAATTGGCTTGATGTACATGTCGATCTCAGATTTAAGCTCATCAGCATACATCCAAAAACCGAACATTTGTGCAAGAATCTGCAGGCTCATCCATCTCATTAATTAATTTAATGAGCCTTGAATAACTAAAATAACGAATGTAAATTTTCTTTTATTAACTTAATTACTTGATATCGATATAAAATTAAATATATTTCATATAGTTGTATTTTAAAAGTATTAGTACTACTTGTGGACTTTTTACTCCAGTCTTATCAACAAAAGAGTGATTTAAAGCACTACGACTGTGATGCTTCTCCTTCTTTCCCTGTAAATCTTTCGCTGCTGGGCTTACTACCAGTGAAAACGGAATGTAATGAATTCTGCAATAATGCTTAAAAATCAAAACTCAGGTTGCTTCTACGTATCTGTGACAAACGGTTTTTGTCACCAGCTCAAATTAAAAAAAATAATGAAATCGGCTTGATGTACATGCCGATCTAAGACTTAAGCTTAACAGCATACATCCAAAACCGAACAATTGTGCAAGAATCTGCAGATCCGTCTCAGTAATATGAGAATTAATATTTATTTAATTTTTATTTAATAACATAAAGGTTTTCTAAACTTTAATAGCCTTGAATACCTAAAATAACGAATATAAATTTTCTTTTATTAACTTGATTACCTTATATCGATATAAAATTAAAAATATTTTATATAGTTGTATTTTAAAAATATTAGTGTACTGGTAGTGACATATGCTATGCTTTCGAAGGGGACAAGAATAATGTGTTTCTCAGAATATTCTAATTTATAAATTGGTCCCCACTTGAAAAACGTTTTAGAAACGGTAGGCTAATCTAGTATACTTTTTTATAGTTAACTACATTAAAATATGTGATGTATGATCGTTTGTGCCTCTCCTGTTCAATTGTCTGTTCCAGAAAACTAATTAAAACGTTTCACTCCTCTCAGTTGAATTTTGAACTTACTTCGAAAGTAATATGTATGCTATGTTATGTTTCAAAAGCAGGTGTTATTTTCTTAACCTGCTTTTTGAAGCAGGAGAATACAGACTGACTAATAGCCAACACAGAGGCTATTCACACATTGTTAAAAGATTTTAATAAAGAGTTAAAAAAAGCAAATGTTTTAGAATAAAAATTACGGGCAACAGCTTATTATTTGCAATAACAAATATTGTCTGCTATTTAAATTGATTCTACTTTCAAAATGTTGCACGTAAACAAGCTGTGGATTGAAGGATTTGTTTTTGCGTTTTCCGAAGCGAAATTTTCATATTCCATATTTCAAACACCATGTGAAATTGCATGTTATTGAATTTCTAAGCGCAGTTAAAAAGGGAAAAGCCGTCTATAATTACATCTACACGGAAGGAAGACTCCAAACGAGTACCCAAAAAAGGTACGTACTGTTTCTAATGTTTCTAAAATTAAATCGTTGGCAACAAGAGAAAATCCTAAGACGCAGAAACAAATTTCAAAGTCGTTAAATACATCTGTAGAAACAATAAATTAAATAAAGTATAAGATTTTACATCATAAGAAAGCTAAAAAACATAATGTTCACCAGCATTTGCCAGATCTGTGGCTCAGAGCAAAATAATTTTTAGAAACCTGTATGAAATCGATTTAGCAGGTGATAAATGGAATAAATTGCGATCCTTGATGAAGCATGGTTTACCGAAATGGTGGCAACAAAAAACGTGTATTTATTATCGAAAACGAAGAGAAAAAAGTGAACAAACGTGGTTCCGTCAATGCAAAGAAAGTTTCAATAAGGAATTTGTAACTGTCGCAGGGTTCTCTTACAGTGGGAAATTAAAAATAAGAAGCGTGGAAAAAATCTTGAAATTAACGCAACGTACTACCAAGAGAAAGTTTTAAATCCGATATTTACAGAAGAAATTCTATTTCCTTATCACCGTGACTTTTAAAAAGTGAAACTTCATTAAGGCAAAGCAATAAATCATACTTCGAAAAGTACCACTGCGATTTTTGAACAAATAAAGACTGATACAAGTATTGCGCGCATATGTTTTCAAAGGTTTCTTACGAAGTCCCATGACGTTTCATATATGAACTATTCTGCCTTTTGTCTCTTTACAAGAGCTTTCTCTGAGAGCAAACCCGCCACAATTGGTGGAGTCTAGAATTTAGTGGAAAAAGAATGGAAATAAATACCCCTGGAAATTTTACGGGAAGCCATTATATATCATGGAAATCACGATGCAGATATGTATTTCAGGTAAAAGGCTATCAGATCCAGCATTTAAAAAAGTAGTCTTTGCATTTTAAACTTTAATTAAATGGCACAGAAATCATTATAAATCCGTAAACACTCTTTATAATATACGTTAGTTCTTGCAAGATCATAAAATTAAATATTGTATAAAATCTTTGTAACCTAAAACTTAAGCACTTATATGCGTGCAAAAAAAGATGCCGTTTTTAACTTCGATAGCTACAGATAGTCTATATAATTTACCCTTTGTATCATACTTCCAGTGAGCTTGAAGGTATAATTTAGACCAACGGTTTTCAAACTGTGGTACATGTACCAATAATGTTACTAATGGTAAACGAATGTTTAAAATGAATGTAAAATGGCGCTTCTTATGGTTCATGTTTTAGTAGAAAATTGGTACATATGTTTTTTTATTCTTATTTATGTGGTACAAAATTTAAGAATTTTCAGAATCCTTGATTTAGAGAGTATTGTCTAAATACTTTGAAAATAATCGACGAGATTATGCTATTACAATAAGATAAAGCTGTAATATCATTACTACAAAACAATAGTGTTGCGTGCGTGCGGGTTCATAATTCATTGAATGCACCAGTCGTTAAAAAGTTAACAAAATTTATTCTTTTCACAAGAAATAAAACATAAACACTGAAATATTTCCTCAGAGATATTCGTAGAATATCACAATATCTCAAACGTTAAACAGAATTCAATTCAAAACAGATACAGTTAATTCAATCTCACACCGAATTCGCTACAATCAATCACAGCATTAAATAAACAAACAGTTCGCTTAAAACAGCTACAACTGAGATGAGGTGTTTTAATTCGGCTTTTATAAGCTTTTTAATTATTTACTAGAATATTCTTGTAAAACATCGATTTTTCTCGATATCTGTGGATGGCAACAGTAATTACAAGATATTTATTTATTAAATATTAAACTCACGAGCTCTTTTATTTTTGCTTTTCCGACGTAGCTTTCTCTTCAAAAATCGTTTGCGTTTTATGGGAAAATAAAGCAATTTTAATTACAATTCTAAATAAATAGCTAAATAAATACAAAATCCGTAACGATATGTATTTCAATTAATTTTATGCAAATATGGCTTAAAAACTGCATCTTAACATTTGTTTTCATTTGTTTCACATCGAAGCGGTGCTGTGTTAAATAGTGAAAGAATTGTGTGTTAACTCCTAGGTGAATAGTAAAATTTTTAGGGCGATTTATGACTTAATTTGCGATAAACTATTAAATAAAGCTAGTATTTGAATATAGTTAAATATTTACAACATACAGGTTTTTAATATTTTCAGGCTAGATTATTTGTGTGATAATGGTTTCAATTAATTCAAATCGTTGAAATATCTGCAATATATTAATTGAAAAATATTCGCGTATAAAAGAATCCACTCAGTTCAAAGTGCGCTGTTCGCAGGTCCACTGTACGATCAAAAGCCATTAATTTAATTTCCTACCTAAAAATTAAAACTTTATCCAAATTACTTCATTTAAATGAGGTCATCTTATATGCATGTCTCTGTAAACAATTCTGACCCCGTTCTTATTGCGCTGTGAACATGGCTAAACAGAAGTAATGGGTTATTATTTTCTTTTTTCCCTGCTGATACAAAATCAAACATTCTGCATTCGACACAACATTTCGAGAATTTAGTTGTTCTCGTTAACCTCATTCCGACTGACTAATAAATATTTTTGCTGTTTATAATAGGCTTTTAGTAGGATGACGAAAAAAAACCTTCACGTGATTAGCTCATGTCTTCCTCTACATGTCCTTTCGAAATTAGAGTGAGTTACATCAGAAACATTGTTATTTTGACGTTAGTATACTGAGAGAACAATCCAAGATTTGAAAGAAAATTTCGAAGAAAAATATTAACTCTTCTCTCCAAAGTACAGTTACAGCTGAAATTTTGCTAATTAATTTTTTTTTCATTACCATCTAAAACAGTGTTTCTCGATCTTTGCGGTTGTGAACACTATAAAAAACGTAAAATCTTTGAAATAGCATTCATTCTTCTAAAAACCACGTAAAACATATTATACATGTATAATTAGCTTATCTAACACTTCTTCTCGTGGAAAGCTTAACGATTTCATTGCAATTGTCAGTTTGAGAAATATTCCTCTAAAAAGTGAGAAAAAGAAATTTTACATGTCAATGCCCTTTTTTTCGGGGCGGGCAGTTTCCAGGGATAAAAAGTTCAAATCCTGGGATCCTAAAATGATTCTTTGGTACTCGAAAGCTCGAATCTTCGCAAAGCTCGAATCCTTTTTGTCATCGAATCTTTCGAATACTGTTTAATTCAAAAAACATGAACTTAATGGAAAACTTTATAAGAATTAATTTTACAAAAGTATAATAAATGTTTTCATTAAAGAAAGATGTCTGATGTTACAATTTCAGTTGTACGTGTGTTATCAGTTTCCTTCGTGGCGAATTTGAGGACAACATTGCAAGCGTGCTTTGATGAATTTGTAAAATAAATAAGATTTTGATTTTTGTTTATTTTCTGAAGATTATTTTACAGAATATGTTAGGCTTTTCGAAGCGTGAAACATGAAAATTCGGAGTTTGAGCTAACGATCTTCCGATGTTAGCTGGGCAAACTATCACTTACATAGCGAAGGCACGCAGTGAGAAAGACACAAATTTCTTACATTCTCCCTCCACCTAAAGGGTGACGGTGGAGAAAGGAGACTCAATCACTATAACTGTGTGAATTACCATCCACTACATTTTTGGTCAGGACTCATTTATAATTCTACTTAGAATTTTTCGGGTTAAACGTGAGAAAATCCTCCCCGAACACCGAATCTTCTAACTGCCAGCCGGTGCAACCATCTGCATCCTAAGAGCACTGAATGAGGAAAACGAGAATTCTTTATAATTCAGCTTTGTCGTGTTTAGTGTTTATCTATGTTAACTCCTTAACTCTTGCTTTGAGTTAAAAAAACTTCGAATTCAAGAGTTTTGATTAGCTATTGTATTTTCTTAATGAATATACATAATTTTTTTATAAACTATTTTCTAAAATTTATTTTCTATTCAAAGCAGGTTTCAAATTTTGTTTAACTAAAACACTGAATATTAAGTAAAACGATTTTTCCCCTTCAATTTCCGTATTATTCTTATTTGAATCATTCGATATTCGCAAAATTCGCATGAATCGAGTACTTTTTAGGATTCTAATTCGAGAAAATTTAGAATTTGGCCCACTCCTAATATTTTCGTATTGGCAACAGCCACATGTAGCAAAATACATGCTCATTGATTGCGTGAATTCACCTGTAATTTCCATTCATAAATCTGATATTTAGCGTATCTTTAACTAACTACCAAGCAATTATTTTTATTACTATTTTGAACATTCTAAACGTCTGCGGTTTCAGCGTCAAGAAATCTGTAAAACATTAGTAATAACATCCAAAAATGTGTGTTTAGAATAAACATCGTAATGTGCAAGCCTGTATCGCATTTATGACAACCCTGGATATATTTTATAAATTAAAAGGAGGGCTGTAGAAACATTAGGTATTTTTTTTAAAGCAAGAGAGATGAAAAATGAGCAATGTCCTCAACGGGATTCGAACCACGGACCTCTCTCATACGTGCCGATTGTGCTGACCACTACACCACGAAGGCATGCTAAGAAGACGGGAGAAATACTTTATAGGGCTTGCATTTAAAATGGTTTCACATATACGAACCTGGCTTTTCGAAGATGAATTTTAAGAATCATAATTAAAGGCTTTAAAACAGTCTCTTTGAAATAAAACTAGACTTCGTTTTCAATATCAGAGTTAAGTGGTAAATGATAAATTATCTAGCATTTTTTAAATAATTTTGCTTCGCATTTTGCTCTTAAAACATGCATTTCAAAGGAAGAAACATTGTCCTCTATTCGGGAAAGTGCGTTGACACTACAGTAAATTTTCAATGAGAAGAATTATTCTAAAGGTCAATTTCAATAACTGTATGATTGAAATGAATGAATTAGTATAAAAATTTAAAATAATTCATTGCCGGATAGATTGTTAGAGCAGTCTAAGCTTCGGGTGATTTTTTTGCAATGACTTGGGAGCTAATTTTATTTATATACGTGTTTTGGCTGTTGGTGTTCTGTCTTAGTGATAAGCCTCTACCTATTTCCCGTAAATGAGTTCAGGGTTGGCAAGCACAGCTTGATTTCGTCACCCCTTAAATTATTATTACTTAGAATTAGCCTTCGTCGAGGTAAACGGATCATGAACAAAGCGCTAATGGTAATTTTAGTCTGCATGTGAGAGCACTGCATAGTTAATTTCAAAGTTGTTTATGTCAAAACAGTTCCGTTAGCCAAAAGTGAGCAAAAGAAAGCAAAAAAAGTTTATTATCCTTAGTCTGATGCAACATTTTCCTCCGACTCGATCCGGAAACTCTGTTGGATGATGTCACTTCCTTTCGCGGCTGCCAGATGAGAATAACAACGCTAACAAGATTGCTGTGTCTTGTCAACAGCTAACTTAACACCTTCCAGCTATAGGATATTTAAAACATGCGTTTTTCACGTGCTCTTATTGCTTTAAATGAAAACAAATTCTATGACTTTTTTTTCTGGTAGTGTTGCGAGAATTTGTCATGACATGTGGTAACGAAGCCGCAGTCCAAATACAAATAATGCCAACAAAGGAAATTTATTTGTCCTTTGATTGGTTTATTAAATGCTTCCAAAGAAACCTCTTTAAGATGTCACAGATTTTATATCCTGACTTTAGAGCATTGAGACTTTATGGAGGTGGTTATCGCAAAATTTATGCGCAAGCGATTCAGTGCATAAATTCACGGATATGTATTGAATGATTATAGTTCTCCTACTTCATATCTTCCACCAAATTTTTTTAAAATTTTGTCTCGCGAAAATTGGAAAGGGAAAATTACGCTATGCATACCATCTCTGAAGGGAAGACTTAATTGAAGATCGTAGCACATTTTTAACGTATGTTAATAGATACAGTAATATTACTATATTTTGTATTTAACAGAAGTTATTAATTTCAATGATTTTTTGTTTACTTAAATAATGTACTCTCTTATCTGGGTATGCATGTTATGTTATACGAGAGAATTTTCTAAATCATACGTTAAAATGTGGCACAAATGTGTGACAAATCTTGATCAAGGCGTAAATTCGAAGCATTCATATGCTTCTTCCCTGCCAGTAATCTCGCAAGGACCTTTCGGATCGATGGATTTCAAGTGCCTCTATTCCTCGAGGACATTAGTAGCGTTTATGCCTTACGAGCCCCTGTCCTTGGCGTCTATTTGAACTTCCGTTAACTTGTCAATACTTATTATGGGAGCACTGCAGCTCATCTAAATGGCCAACTTCTTATCCTTCTATATACTTATGCATAGTAAAAATTTACATCCTCTAGGAATCGAACCTGAGACTTATCTGGGTACGGATAAATTTACTTTTATTGCTCCATCCAAGCTGTTAGTTACATTTTCTGTTTCATTTAAAAGAGAAAATATGCTTTAGTATAGGAAATTTTACACATTTTATCATCTAAAATTTACTGTAAATGCAATTTCCTGTTTTGAATAACGATTTCGTTGGGTATCGGAGAAATTTGTTAGAGAATTTCCAGTGATGGAAATTTAGTTTAGTTTTATTTTCCTTAATTTTTCCTTCACTTCACTGAAATTCAGGGTTACTTTCTTCATGCTGTAAAGATTTCATTATTTCGCTGAAAGCTTTTCCCCCCTGTCCTGTACTTTTGAAAATGTTCAAGTAGGATTTCACAACCTGGAATATTTTCAGCTGCGAAAAGCTCTAAGCGTTTGTTTGCCTGCCAATATCACTCTTCTGTCAGCTTCTAAAGGTGATCTTTTGGAGCTGCTCACCCAAGAGTTTGAAATAAAGTAAAGCATGTTTTTCAATATAGTTAGATCCATAAATTAAAGGGAATGTTAGTTGGGATGGTGTGCGTTTAAAGCTGTCAGAATCCTAAGCAAAGATGAAAAAATTGTACAATGACTACCATCCTTCAACTGGTAAACTCAGAAACTGATTAGAAATCTTAAGCAGAGCAGTTGCTATGCCAGTTAGGAAATGTCAGGTAGCAGTATAAAACAGTGGTGCTATAGTACAGTAGAAAAGGAAGGACTATCTTATCCATATCAGCTTCGAGCATATGCTTGGGCAAAGCTTGAAAACTTTTCCCAAGATGCTTCGTGAAATTTGCAAATTGTTTCGTAGAATGCTGATGTCTTGGAATCCCTTTCCTCTGAGAGTAATCAGTGTATAATCTTTCGACAAACTTACCACCATAACATCCTCGATGCAATATTTACTTTTTTGATGTCTTTCTTTCTTTGTCTTTTTTTAGATCAAAGCGATAATTATTTTTGAAACACCCGAATGTGAACTATAAAAACTGATTGGAACTACTACCACAGACTTTTCTTCCAGCCGATGTTATGCGAATTTTCAATAATCTTTTCTGGACCGTTAGGTAAAATA
Organism: Stegodyphus mimosarum; assembly: GCA_000611955.2. Lineage (NCBI taxonomy): Eukaryota > Metazoa > Arthropoda > Arachnida > Araneae > Eresidae > Stegodyphus > Stegodyphus mimosarum. The sequence goes on from KK121336.1 coordinate 194,459, forward strand.
GGCATCTTATCTATTTCATATAGCATCACAACAATTCGTATATTTCAATGAATCATATATCTGTACTGGTGGTTTTCTTAACTTATGGACTGAATGTGGCTACATAAGCCATACGTTATTTAACAAGAATAATATCATAAATGAGGTGATAAAATACACTTATTAGTATAGTCAAGGGCGCGTACTTTTTCACTTCAGAAAATACTATTTCATCAAAATTTTCATTTCTGTACAAATCGCGCACATGTGATTCTTAATGGAAGCTTTATTATTACAAAAAATACTTCATTTCATATGCATTTGCTTGGGAAAATAATCTAGTGAAAGGATTGTGTAAGATTTTTATATTTTTGGAAAGATCTACTGGAAACTTCCATTTTGGAGCTTAAAATAGAATTTTTTCTCAGCTAGAAAGTTTGTGGCAGAGAGAAGATAAGAGAAAATAGCAGCATCATTATCTGCTAGATCGACAAGTGAACACCTTCAAGAATTTAGTAGTAAATCACAATAAAATGGGACGTTATTTCTCTAAACCTACTTCCATCTTTAATGAAGTGGAAATTACAGTCTTTCATACTGTTTGCCGGATTTCACGAAAAGTAAGAAATCTGCCAAGAATTCGTTTCACAAATCTATCTTAGAGATGATTTCTTTCCTTCTGTACTCGAAAGCAATATTGTGAGAAAAGAAATTCTAAAGCGAAATGAAATAGAACAAAAGAGTATTTGTATGTCTCTACATTTCGGAGATTTATTTAATATAGAACTTTGATTTTTGTCGAACTTTCCACCGGGAGAAGAAATATATGAGAAATAAATAATTACTAATTTTAATGTGAAAAATATTCTTAATTCTCAAAGGATTTCCCGATTTTCTTTATACTTAAATAATGAATGTTACGCTACCAAGTATATCAGTTTTAAAGGCAAAATATAATATAAAAAAGGAATTTTTAGCAAACTGGTCTTAAACTTACGAATATCAAAAATACTACACTGGTGTGCAAAACTTAAGCAACAATGTAAAAATTTAGCAGATAGCCATGAAATTGCAAAAAGGAGGTCTGGAGATCAGTATATTGAACACGTTAGTCAGTAGAAACGTCATGCGTATGCAAATATCAGGAACACACGTGGAAGAATGATCGGAAAGCTGGAGGAGGGACGTACTATCAGCAGTGTAGCTGCAGAGTTCTTAATCAACAAAAGTGTCGTTTCGCGCGCTTAAAAAGCGTTCTAAACCACAGGTACAGCTGTTAGAAAGGTTGGTGGTGGCCGCCCGAGGGCGATATCTGCAGAAGATGACCGATATATCGCCCTGCAGGCGAAAAGAGGCCGACAGCAGTCAGCAAGCGCCGTTGCTCAGCAACTCTGTACAGCAACGAGGAGACAAGTGTTGTGGTTTACTGTGGCCAGATGCCTTCACAAAAGGGGCCTATTCGCCCGCTGTCCTAAACGCTGCCTGCCATTGAAAGTTGGCCACCGATGCTACCATTTACAGTGGTGCAGAGAGCACAAAAACTGGACAACTGATCAATGGAGTCGTGTCCTCTTTACGGATGAGAGTCGGTTCAGTACCAGAAGCGATTCTCAACGCGTTTTGATTTGGAGAGAGGTCGAAACTCTGTTTTATCCCAGTAACATCAAGGAAAGACACCGTAACGGTGGTCCTGGAGTTCTTGTCTGGAGAGGCATTATGCTGAACGGACGAACTGAGCTCTACGTTTTCGACAGAGGGTCTGTAACCGGGGATGGCTATTGTGAGAAGGTACTCCTTCCCCATGTGCGTCTGTTCCGATGGCCTTGACTTAAGCCCTTGGCCCAGTTCCTTGGCCTTGTTCCTTGGCCCAGACTTAATTTTTATGGATGACAATGCATGACCACATCGGACTCTTGCTGTTGAGGAGCTACTGGAAATGAAGATATCACTCGAATGGATTCACCAGCGTACTCCCCAGATTTAAATCCCATCGAACATGTGTGGGATGCTTTGGGGAGACTCATTGCAGCACGCTTACATCCCCCGGAGAACACCCAATAACTCAAACAGATGCTGATTGAGGAATGCGCACTCCTACCGCAAGAAATGTTGCACCAGCTGGTTCTGAGTATGCGGAGACGGTGAGGAGCAACCATTTCAGTGAGGGGAGGGCATATCCCATTTTAAGGAACATTTGCTTGTTGTTCTTCCTCTTGGACAGACAATCATGAGTCACGATACTATGCGTTCAATAAAGCTAGTTTTTGTTTGATTCCATACGGTATGCATTGTATTCCTTTTTCAGCTCCGATGCTTTCGTCATCCTTTACGTACATAATAATCTCCTTCATTTCTGCATTTCATGTCTCTCAGTTGATTTCTCGTGGAGTTATGGCAAAAAACCCTGCTGCTGCTTAAGTTTTGCACATCAGTGCATAGTTTATTACGGTAAATTACGGTCTGCCACTAAAAATTAATCTAATTCTAAAAATTACTCGTATGGTCTAAACATTTTACGATATCTATTATTTCTGCTGTACCAAGGGCCTTTCGGTTTTTTTTATTGTGCTCTCATACGCATATGAGTTACCTATATAAGATATATCAAAACGATTGCACGAGTAACTAGCTCTTGAATGCCTGATTGCTGAAAACGTCCATTTGAAAAAAAAAGGAATCATACACCATAAGTTATCAGATTCAGACAGTTATGTCATGTGATATACTTTAATGGACATGTGTGTTAATTAAAATTTAATCTGGGACTCATAGTAGAAAATATACAATTAAAAAAGTGGTTGTCATAGTCATATTAGAAAAAGAAGCAATCTTCATACGATTAAAATTATCTGAGCTATTATAAATTAGTTAGAACTTTTGTAGATCGTAGGCTAATAAAGATAACTGCTCATGCTAAATATCTGAATGCAAATTTTTAAAAGATAATCTTATACGTTAGATAAACATTAAGTCAGAAACTCTGTTTCGAAATTACTATTTATAGGAAACCAAAATTCAGAATTTTTATAGATGATGACAAGCAGGTTGTAAGATGTATTTTAATTTTATAACAGTTATTTTTAATTTTCAAATCCTTTCTTTTCAGTTCTTGTTTCCCACTTAAACTCCCTACCAAAATGAATTTTTAGAATGTACGAGTAAATGATGTAGAAGGAGTATTTAAGGAAGATTCAGCTCACTTCAGTAGGAAAGCTTACGAGACGACAAGCGTTTGCCGTCAGGTTACTTTATTATTAAACCTACTACGCTCGGCCGTATTGTACGTGCCTGGTGATAATCGCCGGCTAATTTAATTAAGGGCCAACTACGTTAGTCATTTGGGTCTAGCTTCGGATAAGACAGTTTAGTTTAGTATTAGATTAGTTTCTTATTTTTCTTATCTTGATTTGAAGCCCAAGTGGAGGCTGCCCTGTACGCCGGAGAAGGAGGGGCCGACTGTATTAGTTCTTTAAGTGAATAAAAGGGTATTTTAATCCTTCTCTAGACTTTGTCGTTGCGCTTGAACTCAGCGATAAGACGCTACACAGTTCAATAGGTTATTCTATATTCAGCGTAGACCAAACAGTTAGGAACATTATAAAGTTTTAATTGGCTTTTAAATCACCGTCCTTTTTTCAGATGATGGTGATTTTTAATTTATATAATACTAAAAAGTTTTTATGTACACTTTTGTCTGTTATGAAATTTTTTTGAGTCATATCTTAAACTGGAACAACTTCGGTTTGATTAAGCGCTCAAGAGCTTTTAGCCATTTAATCATTTTGAAACACCGTGTATAAGGAAGATTAATTCCATTTAACTTGAGCCAATCATGATTGAATGGATAAGACGGTTGAATGCTAGTAATTTCCCCAAGTTTTAAATACTGATAAAGAGGAGAGTCTTAAAAGCGTTTTAGTAGAGTTTTTTTTAAGGTATAATACGATATAGGAATACGAACACGAGCCATTCCTCCAAAAAGGCATGCCTTCCTAAGCAAGGACGTCTTTGTGTTGCCATAATTAAAATAAATTAACATTTCAATCAGTTCATTGAAAGAATCGAAGCCTTTCCTGGGCGAATTTGCTGTTACAGAATTTTAAGTTGTTGAGACATTAGGTTATTTAGAAGTAGGAGAGATGAAAAATGGGCAGTGCCCTTGCCGGGACTCGAACCACGGACCTCTCGAATGCGCGTCGAGTATGCTGACCATTACACCACGAAGGCATGCTAAGAAGGCGGGAGAAATACTTATATACTTCCCCATTTAAAGGGCGACTGAGGATTAGGATCCAATCGCCAAATTCTGGTGGAGAATCATCATCCATCACCTTTCTTTTGTAGTTCGAGCGCCATTGTAGAGACATTAGGTAGATTTTTGAAAGCAGGAGATTTGAAAAATGAGCAATGCCCTCGCCGGGATTTGAACCACAGACCTCTCGAATACGCGCCGAGTGTGCTACCATTACATTACTAAGGCATGCTAAGAAGGCGGAAGAAATACTTTATAAAGTTTTCTACCAACAACTTCCCAATGCTTTAGCTTTTAGAGCTGATAATTTTTTCTCCATGTATTGGAATGACCAAGAATCCTTTTATTCCGTGTTTTGGAAATTTGACCATTTGACTTCACGGCTTTAGCTTCTAGAGACATTAGGATCTTTCTGAAAGCAGGAGATGTGAAAAATGAGCAATGCCTTCGGAGAGACTCAAACCACGGACCTCTCGAATACGCATCGAGCGTGCTGACCACTACACCACGAAGGCATGCGAAGAAGGCGTGAAAAATAAATACTTTATAAGCTTACTGTTTGTTGTGTGCACAAACAGTGTTTTTAAGTAGGATTAAGTTTTTCTTGTCAAATGGGTCATGTCGTTTGGGAACGATTGAAGAATATGAAAACATAATAATACACTACAATTAATTATTGAAAATTCTTCACATAGCAGATATCATCAATTTACTTTCTTTAATAAATTAATGTATTACTGCAGAATCATTTTACTAGTTAGATCAAAGGGAAGAATGTCAGACTTTCTAAGTTATGGTTTTACTTGAGTTTACTACAGTTTAAAAGATTGCCAGTTTCTTTTCATTACAATTTACTTGAATTCGTTACTTTGTAAAAGAATGTCAGTTCTTTCTTCGTTATAGTTTTACTTGGATTTCTTGTCATATAAAAGAGTGTCAGTTCTTTGTCCGTTATAGTTTTACTTGAATTTATTACCGTGTAAGAGAATGCCAGTTATTTTTCGCTACAGTTTTACTTGAATTTGCTGCCATGTAAAGAATATCGGTCTTTCTTTCTTACACTTGAATTTACCATTTGTTAAAGAATATCGACCTTTTTTCCTTACAGTTTTACTTAAATTTGCCAGAATACCATGTCTTTCTTTGTTAGTGTTTTACTTGAATTTACCAGGAATACCACGTCTTTCTTCGTTACAGTTTTACTTGAATTTGCTACCGTGCAGTACTTCTACGTTACAGTTTTACTTGAATTTTCTAATGTGTAAAATACTAACAACTATTGAATTAAGAAGCATAGTAGTATTAAAGCTGAAAGTTATTTTCAAGGTTGAATATAAAAAATTTCTGCATTAGAAAAAGTAAACCATTTTCTATTAGATTAGAAATTCTGCTTGATTTAACATATTACATTTCTTTAGTTTATGAAACTAAAAACTAGTTGTCTCATTAAAGTTTTCATATTGATCTGAAACCTTCAAGACGCATCTAGCACATCTGGAAGTGCACTCTTGAAATCTGCTTTAAAACAGTTTAATGACCTTTTTAAAGTCAAAATGGGAAATTATAAGCAATAAAAATAGTTGAAATATGAAAAAGAGCTATCATAATTTAAATGAATTCCACTTTTTGTGTTTTCTATAGTCGGAAATATTAATCTTAACTTGAAACATACTTGCGTAAAAATAAAGAATAACGATTTCGCGATATTCTTCCTTTCCCGACACATTCTTCAAATATTACCCGATTGCAAGCCAATGCTAAGTTGCCATAGCAACGTAACACGATATCCCATCCACGGAGAAAGCTGATAGTTATGCGATTCAAGAATGGTGAAGATTGCTCTAGATTCTTGGGCGAAAAGCAGAGAAGTATGCATTAAATGAGAAGAAAGGCTGAAAAGATGAAGAGCTGGGAAAAGAATTCGGATTATTATTGGACATTTTAAAAATACTGCATTGTTAATTGTCGTCTAAAGAATGATCGTAGATTTATGGTTCAGCTTTAAGATAAGGATATAGTAGAGCAGCTTTACTGACTATGAAAATTTAGGTTATATGAGGTCTTTTAGTTAAAGGTATGATTCCTATTTTCTTGATTTAAGATTTAGGTGAGCAACTGATGACCGTACTCCCATTGTACTAAAGAAAATAATGCATTCATTCGAAAATTGAATTTTCCAACAGAAATTTTTAAACAATGTATTTGTTGTCGTTAGAAAAATAAAAAGATATCAGAAAGAGCCGCTAATTTTCATCATTAATAATCCTACCTTTCAATTTTGCTTTGAAGATCAAATCTGATCGTGATTTCAAATCGAAATTATAACATCGATTCTTTTTATCTAACGAAAATATTTAAATAGCGTAATATTGGCAATTTTTCTTCATGCTCAGTTTCATATGTCCGAGAATTTTTTTAAGAAATTTTCTTCCCACGGCAGCACTGCCACTTACATGGTATTTTAAAATTATCCGCTAAATAATAATTATTAATAAACTTTCCCCAGGAAACATCTCCACTACACCAGCCGCTTTATATCTGGATAAAACGTTTGTTTAGCTATTGTTACTGCTCTTCATGAATAACAAAAGAAGCACTTTATAGGAAATAAGAAAGTTTTATGAAAGAAAGCAAAAATGCATAAGGCCGATTTTGTTTTTTACACTATATTAATATTTAATTGATTTAGAAATTCATTTATAACTATATTCTGCATGAATTAATATCTCTATCCTAGATAAATTATGTGGGTTCAATAAAAATATCATTTGATTTATCATATTTAAATAGCTAAATAAACAAATCATTTTTTATAATTGTTCTTTTTGTCAAATTAGTATATGTATGTGCTTGTCAGGTATAGACCTCAACTACGAAAAGACTATATCTTAACAAGATGTAATTTAATGATGAAAAAACTGGGGATGCGGATAATTTGAAAGTACCCATACTCCGGAAGACGCGTTGTAATACAAGATTACTCTTTTTTTATGAGAAATATATTATATAAACATAAGCGAAAAAATAGCGCTTTCTGTTTATAATGTGGGAAAGTACTGAAACAGTCTAACTTTTCAACGTAGAAAAATGTGTATGAGGTCATGCTGTGCGTCATGAATAGGCAAATACTTTTAAACGTGGACCAAAATGGTCTTTAATAGTTCATCATGAGGGCAGGACCATCGTAAGGTTCGCCGGGGCTTGTGTAACGATGCTTTGCGATACCCATATTGTTTTCCAGGACGAAGTGGAGGAAACCTCTTCTCCGCTAATTTTAAAATGCATTTTATGCTCTTAATTTCGTGCTTTTTATTTTGAATAAGCCCCAGAGGGTGAACCGAGGTCACACAGCCTTGCATAGGAGTCAGCTAATGAAATATAAAATGTATACTTAAACTTCAAGGAGCACAAAAATTGCACCGATGATTAATTAAATATTTTATATAAATTTATAGCTTTGCATGTATATTCCTTTTTATCCCCTAAGCTCTCTTTCTGATGAGTCTTTTTATTTCAACAGTATTCGTGTTTAATAGCTTAATTTATAAATTACGGTTGCTACAAATGAGGGAACTACATTTTTCGGCGGATGCACATGCTAATTACATTGTAACAATAGATAAGCATTCGCGCTCATGATTTCGACAGCTTCTAAACATAACCGCTTAGGAAAGGGATGAAAAATGTCAATGTGCAGCACTTCATTATGAGTCTGATTTAGTAACTGAAAGGGACGTATTTGACCCGCGGGCCGTCTTTTGTCCACACCTGCTATACGTTAATATAATTTTCGCTAAAATTAAACATGAAACAAATGGTAGCATAGTGTACGACAAATATTGCAAACCCTTGAGAAAAGTACACTTTGAGTATAGAATTAGCTGATGTTGCTGCCTTGGAAATGATAGAATTGAATAGTCCCGTCGTAATTTTGATCGAAAGCACTTCGAAGCTGGAATTTGAAAGTGTCGTTTTCATCTTCCCCTTTTACTAATCTAATCTTATTCGGATGGACGTTAGGTGCTCGTACTGCGTGCGCTTAAGTGTTAAAGTCAGTTCTCCACGCGAGCTTACCAACGCTGTAAGATTGTTGAACACTGCTAGTATTACCTGGGCACTAATGGCAGCGAATGGCAGGCAGCATGGGAGTTTTCGTGAATTTTCCCATGTACAACATGGACATGAGCCGGTTTCTCTGAAATCATGCCATCCTCAAGGGCTTTGCCGTTTTGTAACTAACGCAAGCTCCATGCTTTATGAAAGATGCGAATTTCGATTATTTATTAAAAGTGAAGGTTCTGCCGTTTACGATGGTGAACATAGGAGGAGTAATTACTAAATAAAATTAAGCATAGTATTTATTGGGTGGCTCGCCTAAAAAGTGTAATTTAGTAACAAATTCAAAGTTCTTGTGTGCTTTAAGAAACTATAATAGAAGCAAATGCATTACTGAAATATTTTTTTCCTTCATTATTTCATTTCGATTAGCATTTCAAATTCAGAATAACGAAAAATTAACTATTACGAAGTTTAATTAGTTTCTATTTTTTAGATTCTTATTAGTTTTTTATTTTATAAAGCCCTTATGAATTTTGAGTATGTTTAAATAAATTAATTTGTGCATGTCAATGAAGGTCATATTTAATATTGGCTGTTTTTATTATCAGTTTATTATTATAAAAACACTGAAATGGAATTATCCTTCTCGTAACTCATGGTGCATATGAAATAACGTAAAAATTTTCAGAACCATGGTTTCAACCAACATTTCAAATGAATTCGACTGCTTAAAAACTTTATTCAAACGCAAAGAAAAATTTTACTGAATTAATTCAGCTTCTTTCATTGCGGTTACAAAGAGGTCATGCCAATCGTTGACCTCAGGCGGTAATTCTGTTCTTCTCGGAAGAAAGTCAGTGACGTGTCATGTAACTGCTTCTTCCTGTCTGCTAGAATACTCGGCATTATTTCATTTTGATTTTACGGTTTTTCAATTATCATTGGGTAACCTGGATCAGCAATTCGATCTTACCGTTTCTTTACTCTCGGCTCTTTAAAATAACTCGGGTCCCAAAGCTATTATTGTCGAATGCCCATGTCGAATTTTTGCCTCAGAATGTAAAACACCCTTTACAAGCGCTTTCATGCGAATATAAAATATCGATCTGGTTTAGATCACATTCGAGAAGGGAAACAAAGTTATTGCCAACGCATGTAAATAAAATCTTTGATTTCTTTTCTGAACTGTTTTAATAGATTTCATAAAAGCATGGCGAAAGCGTTATTTAAAATTATATTAGCTTCCTATTACTATTTAGGCATTTTTCGATTTTAAAAGTTACGACAGTCTGTAAATCATCAATATAATTAATAAAAGACGCATTCTAATACCATGTATTATTTGCAGAAGTTCTCAACAAGTCACATCTCTTTTATACTACCTGCGTTAAAAGTAAACCTCATTCCAATCTTAAAATATTTAGCGGTGTCCTACATATGCTTAAAAGATTGCAGTATCCTGCATATGCTTAAAAGATAAAAATTGTTTTTATTAAATGTCTTCTGTAATGGTACAATATTTTCCCAAAATAATACTTTTTTATAAAAAAGAAGAGAATGAAAATTGTATGATTTCCTGTTAGTTTTCATTTTAGCAACTTTCAGTTCGTAGCAGCTGAAGTCGTGATAATTTATATTAATCACGTTATATGTGAGCGAGAATTAGCATTTCTTATTATGAGAAATACTTAATTTTGAATATTTATATGTGCTTGTTTATAAACTTGTTATTTCAGGAATATCAGATTATGATATTTTCAAGCGGAAAGTTGATATGCCAAGAAAGGGAATGCATTTTGCCCCCAAATAGTCCCAAATTAGGAGTGTCTTTAATTGTGATTTCCATAATCTTTTGCCAGCTGAGTTTTTATCTTCTATGTGAAGAAAACTCTGGGTAAAAAAATATACGAACGGTTAATTTCAAGTGTAATCTTACACAGTCTCGTTTTGTGTAGCATAAACTTAAGAGCTAAAGAAAGCCTGTAGAGGAATTTCCCTTAGGTCTTTAAATGTAAGCAGACAAAATCAGAAGAAGAGGGTAAATATCCCTTTTTTTGATCACAAAGAAGTAACAACCGACTCCATTTGCGTTTCATAAAGCAACACTTCTGGCTTAATTTAAACAAGCATTATTGAACTTAAAATGCATTTTAGACTAGCCTAACGGCTAGAACCACTCACAGGATAAAGTAAACGCGCAGAAAGGCTCTGACTCTTAGAAGACTGCAAGACAAGCCTAATGGCTAGAACCACTCAACGCCACAGAATCAAATTGCTAATAAATCATGGTAAAAACGGGACCTCAAACAGGCAGAACACGCTCTAAAATCTACTTGCGAAACCTTCACTTGAATAGCGCTTCTTTTCCCCTTAATCTGAATGAACGCGCACCATATAATTTACATTCTGGCATGAAAAGCGTGGGTAAAAAGGAGAATTACTTTTAATTCAAAATTAACTTTTATAATATAACTATCGAAATAACTAAATAAATCCTTTCAATCTGAAATTTCATTGATTTTAACACCATTTCCATTGGTTCTGTTTAAATTTGTCGCTAATTAAAAAATATTAAATCTTTCCTAAACCATAGTAATATTTCGTATGTTATTTTCGTATGATTTGCTATTATATCAATTTCTGTTGCCATATAAATGAAATTTCTTTTTAGACTTTTCTAAATCACATAGGTAGAAAACGAAAGAAGAGCTTTGAATATGGAAGTTTTGAAAACAGAGTAATTCTGATAAACCATTAGAACTATTCAGTAAAAAAATTACTTACTTTGCAAAAAAAAAAATCTTTTAAATTTTTAGATAGGTTTTTTTACAATGGAAAGTTCACTAAAAGTATGTTATCCAGCATATCTTTCCACAGTATGATAATTTCAAACATTAATCTAAAAGTATAGGTGAAGCTAGGAATAGTTTTATGTATGGTTGTAGAAACCACTAAATTTTTGGCAGTCCAAAATATGAAAAACAGCTGTATCTTCACCTGAATCCCAACTCTGAATCTTCCGCAGCTGGGTCTGTTACCAGTTACACCACGAGAACATTCATGGGGGAGACGTGAAAATCTTATACTCTCACCCATTTAAAGGGTGACTGCAGGGAGGCACAAAAATTATGCGTGGTGAAGGGTTAGCTGTGTTTGTTACCAATTACACCTCGAGAGAATTCATGGGAGAAATGTGAAATTCCTTATATTAACGCCCACTTAAAGGGTGACTGGAGAGAGGTACGAAACTCAGTCGTGGTGACGCGTTAGCTTCCCATAATGTTTAGATTGGGGCCCATTGTAGAAAACATTAGGATTTTAAAAGAGAGAGATGTGAGAAATTAGGTGTGTCCTCCCTAAGATTCGGGTTTTAGATTTGTCAATTGCTTGCTTGATGTGGCCAATTACTTACACTAAGAAAGCATGCAAGGGAAGAATGCCTATATCACTACATTCATTCCTGTTTCAAGAGCGACTAGGGTGCAGCAAGAGACTCGGTGGACTAATCCTCATGGAGAGAAGTTATCGGCCATAACATTTTAGATCAATTGCTGCTGAGCAGACCTTCAAGTTTCCCTGAGTGAGAAACCTGAAACTTGAACTGCAAACTTGTTGGGATAGAAACGGGGATCAACCTTTTCCCCAACTGGGCATAATAACCACTTACATCATAAGAGTATGGAATGCTCTAAATCCGATAATCATAATAACATGAAACGCGATAAATTCATGTATGTCATGTTTTGATGTGTTACCGATGTCAAACGTACTTATAAATTTGCTTCGAAATAATTTCGGAGTCAATATTTTAATTCAGGCTAACAGTTCTGTAAATGAATTGATTCATATACATCGATATTATAGTGATATTTCTTAATATTTTAACCCGTCATTATAAAAGTTCTATTTTTTTATTCAATTCAGATGTATATCAGGTCAAATTGTTTAGAAATTAGAATTTATGCATGCTTTTTATTTTATAAATCATGAGTTCAATTATTTATCATATTTAGGATCCTAAATTTTATTTACGTCTATTTTGTAAACTGTGAAACGTTCTTTAAAGGTAGTGAGAGATTGCAAAATTTCAATAAATCAAGTTTAACGAACTTTTGAAGAATCTTTAAAGATGATAAGAATTAAATCCTAACAAAATAATAAAAAGAGTGTATAAACTATGCAGGGTTTTTTTACCATTGTAAAATGTAATTTAACCTTTTAATAGACATAAAGCAACTTATCACTATGTCTAAAATTAAAATACAGGGTGTACATCACCATTTTATTTGAAATTCAAATAGATGAACAGAAGGCACTCCTGGTGCTTACAAATTTGCCGGCATTTATGGTGAGAACTCAAAGTAGAAACTCAAAACTAAATCTAATTCAAATTCTGAAAGCCAAAGGGTACACAGAGGAATTTAATCACGAAGCTGGCTCGGACTTTACCGGCAAGATTCTAAATATCGCAAGTAGTAACGCCAAAGATACACTTATCTAGAATATCAAAACTAATAACGTGGCCTTTAAACGGCACAACACACTCTGACTTAACAATCTCAAACCTTCGCTTAAATACATGCGATCTAATTTGCATTCTGCTAGTGAAACGGTAAAAAAGAAATGACAGCAAAGATTCTAAACGTATTCTAAAATAACTGCTATGTAAATTAAGTAAACCTCATAACTATTTGATGTATCCAATACCATTTTATAGTGAATCCTATCTCTGGTTTTGTATATCTCTGAAGAATAAAATATTGCTACGTATGGTGAACGCCGATATATCACTAGAGGATTTACGTTATTAGTTATATTAGTAATAGAACTTTTACTTTTATAAGATTTACTTTATCAACTTCGATATTGCGATGTAATTGCAGGTAAATTGCGTGAAGGGATCATAATCAGCCGTGCAAACAATCGATCAAGAAATTGCTGTATGGTAACAGATCTATTACAGATCCTGGAGTAAACTATTGCGGAACATGCTCAACTCTTATGTTCACTGGTAACAAATGCATAGGTGTGAAACAATTCATGAGCTATATATAATCCGAAAATCGAACCCGTTTTCGCATCTCTAAATCACAGAATGAGAAAGGTCTCCTTGAAGGAAGTTACAAACTGAGACAGAAAATAGCAACTTGTGTGTCATCACCTTCCAGCACATAAAAAAAAATAAGAAAACAGGTGGTGTTTTTGTCTTGTCTCTGGGTTGATCTTGACCTTACCCTTGAAACAAATAAAAGGTGTAGCTAAGGTTGCATTTGCATTACAAATGTTGTTGGCCTGAAGTTTTAGGTTCTTCTACGGAGGTAATTCACCAGTTTTTGATAAAATGTTTTAAAAAAATTGATTTTTTGAATTTTGAGAGGAGTTGTTCTTTACATAACTGACCTATATTATTATTATTATTATTATTATTATTCTCAATATTGTGAGAAAAAATGTTATAGATGTAATTGAAAGAATTATTGAAAATTTTAAATGCCCTTTTCTAAATCTTGT
>KK121336.1:208323-231138 GCA_000611955.2 Stegodyphus mimosarum
TTATTTTTTTCTTTATTAAATTACTTGAGACATTTATTTAAAAAAACTTAAAATTCTGAAATGCAACGAAACGTACAAAAAACGCTATCTAATAAATAAAAATTGCAAAAAATTACAAAAAAATAATTTTAAATTCAAATTATTTTTAGTGAAATAAATTTTTTAATCATTAGTATTTTTAATCCGAATTAATTTTTCGAAAATAATTTTTTAATCCAGAATTATTTAAAGACATTTTTGACGTTATTAGTAGTTTTTCATAGGAAAACTGGTGAGTCAGGTAAGCGATGAAATTTATGAGTTTTTTGAGTTCATTTGCAAAATAACAAGCATTTTGCAAAATCAAAAAATATTTTACATTGTAATTTTCTCAAAATCAAATACAAATTTTCAGTGATTAAAAAATCAGGAGAAAAAAGTGAAAATTAAATTGTAAAATTTAAATATCCAATTTTGATTAAATTTCAAAAATTTTTAAAGCTACAAATATTTTTAATTTAAATTTGTTGTAAATTAATGTGATTAAATTATTTGAAGTAAAAGTAAATAACATTAATTAATTAACATTCTAAAGGCTATGATATATGTAAGATGTTCATCTGTTGAACATTTAGGTGCAGACCCATGGTTTTGTTTTCAGAGATGAATCAAATCAATATTCAGATTACGGGAATTCTGGTTTCGTTACGCCTTTTGGCAAAAATGAAAAATTTTTATGCAGGTACCGTTGGGAAAACTGCAACGAAAAAAAAATTCCCTTAACCAAATTGATAAAAGAAAAATTCTCGTAAGATTAAAATTACTCAATTATTTTTACAATATAACTCTGGGAAATTGCAGATAAATATTCCTTCAGGAAGATACACATTAAAATTTTCGAATGGAAACATCTAAAAGATAATCTTTTTAAAAAACAATATTTTTACATTACCAATCGCGCTAAAAATGCTTAAAATTTGAAAGAATTTTATAACATAATTTCACTGTCCCTAAAATAGATATTTTAGCCTCTTAGCAAAGTGATTTAAGTCATATAATTTTGAAAGTTCGCCCTCCAGCGCTAATGTTTCGCATTACAGAAACGAACACCCGAAAAATTGTAATTTTTTATATTTTTGTTAAATGGACTTTCGTCTTAAAAATGGCCATAGTTTGAAACCCGTATTGCCTGATTTACTCCTTAACCTTCTAAGTGATCCGGCGTTTTAGATCTGCTCATGCTATATTTAAGCAGATCCTGTCAACTAAATTTATATAATTACTTATATAAAGTAGGCCTTTGTTATTGCAAACTTCCATTACGATGATATTTACAAATTTGTCAACTTCTTAAAAATGACTTGAAAAAAACTACACATGGCAATTGAATAGTTTACAATAACAAAATTCAGACAAGCCATGACTAAAAATAACTGTCTTAGATATTGGCAGTAGGCTATTGGCAGCTATTGGCAGTAGGTTATAAGAAAATTTAATTTTCTCACGATGCTTATAAACGAAATTAATTTAAGTGCTTATTTTTAGTTAGTCTTCATGAAAGCTTTCTTTTGGTACGTGAAATAATGCGAAGTAAAATATATTGATGTAATAATTTCAAGTTTAAACTGTGGAGAAAGAAGTGATACGGAAATCTAATCCTTATACAAGAAATTATGATACAAGCACAAGCAATCTCTAAAGTGTTTTATGACGATTTTCACTTAAACTGTCAGTGTCTTAATCATGTAGTTTTGATTGCTTGTCTATTTAGTTTTTTTGAATGATATAGTTTAAAAAGGCACAAAAATAATGGCAAAAAGCAGTTTTACTCCATATATTCTCATTTGTGCAAGCATGAAGCACTATACCCGTTGTTCATAAGTGAAAAATTAGAGAATTTCAAAATGATTAATAAAATGCAAAGTGACGATAATCTGTTTTGCTGGCCTTGGGCACTTTTTGATATAAAATCTTTTTAATTATTTATTATATATAACACCCAGTAGATTAAAAATTATTTACATATTATGGTAAGATCATTTTTATTTTCTTCGTCATCCAATGTTCTTAAATTCTTCAGAGCATTATAACCATAATTGTACTCTTATTCTTCATATTCAAAATACAGTAAACCCTGTCGTGACGACCACTTCCTTAAGATGACAACTTCTGAAAGTAATCAGTATTTCTACGAATATAAATAAGCACTAGTACTAAACTTCTGTTTGCCTAGACGACTTCCACCATTGTGCGTGCGCTGTCTTCTTAGAGAGCCTTGTAATTTCCTTCGTACCTGTAGTCCCCTTCGGAAAAAAAAACGCGGCACGCCATCGCCCGCAAAATATATACTCCCAAATTTTCGCTCCAAGGCTCTAATAGAAGAATCTACTTTAATTTTGGAAAAGTAAATTGTCTGAGGAACGAAAGCGGAACCTTCTTTAAAACCGACTTTTGACAATAGAACTATAATAATACTAGAAAATTCAAATGAAACGTAAAAACCTACTTGCAGCAAACTGGAGCAAGAAATTCTTATCTTATTCAACTACGGCTCAAGTCTATAGTATCATAAAAAGTTACAGAAAATGAAAGCCGTAAAACAAGAAGAAAATAAGTAAGAAAGTTGCAGGGATTTATATTTATTTTAAACAACCAGTTAACTTTAATTTTAAGTTACTTTTCTATAAGCATTCATTCCCCTAATTGTCAGTGCCAGAATATTTAAATTTAGTAGCGCGCGCAAGAAATGCAAATTCTACTACTGGAAGAATAAGTTAAATATCGATGTTCCAGTAGAGGAAGATAGAGTCTGGGAAATTGCCGTGCGTGCTTATAAGCAAACTTCTGTTTAGCAGTACTGCTGGTTTTGACGTGGCTTAAGCTCTATTATCTTGCTGCCACTAGATTCCTCTACGCGCTGTAGGCTACAGGATTATATGAGCCCTGTAGGGTAATTCTACTATTTGGGAATATCTCTTATTTTAAGTTTGATTCTACTGTTTCAGTTACCGCCCAAGTTGAGGCGTAGTATGTTAGCGTCAAGCTGACGCATTGTAAATAAGTTAGAGTTTAATAAAGGGCAGTTTTAACCCTTCCTCAGTGCAATCACCATCTCTCAAGATTCTACACTACCGCAGGACAGTAGAACGTTCCATCTGGCGCCCGAACTTCTAACTCGAATCCAATGGCCAGTAATCAGGATAATAGAACGTCATAAAGTGCTTAAACATTTGCCACCTAATGCCATTATCATCCTGACAAAAATTATTAATTCATATTTGCGGTACAGCTATTTCCCTGAAAAATGGGAGACTGCCATAATTTTCACCTTTCCAAAACTAAACAAAAAATAAGCAGTTCCCATTGAAATACAGATAGATATATTAGCGTGCTAGGTGCCTTATCTGAAGTCACAGAAATTATTACGTACAGCTCACTATTGCGTGAATATAAGTAGTTAAGAAGCTAGAAGAATTCGGCTTAGGCATAATCATTGTTCTGCTACTTTGTGTAGTTAATGAAACTATCGAATCTTTTACCTCATAACTGTTCACTGGAGCGATTTTCTTGATTGCAACTAAGACGTTTGAGCGGGTACTGCATAACGGCCTTATTTACAAGCTCTCAGAACTCAAGCTTCCTGATTACATCATCCTCTTAATTGCCTCTTTGCTAAATAATGGAAAGTTCTGCTTTCTTGTTAACAAAGCAATGATTCAAAATAAGTTTCTATCATCCTCAAGATAAATGGAGGGAGTTCATCCAGGCTGTGTGTTGGTCCAGTATTTCTCAAGCTATGCACCCATTATTTCCTACATGACCCTAAAATTTCGTTAACGATGTTTATTGATGATACTGATGTTCTTATGCAAACATATACCAATATAGTTAGCCACCAATGTAGTTAGACAACAACCTCAAAACTACCTGAAACAGCAATGGAAATGGAAACAGAATGGCGTATCTTAGTGAAAACACAAAACTCTAATGCAGTCATCTTCCGAAAAAAAAAATAGAAACACTAGAACAATAGATGACCTACGTCTCTTTTATCAGCTAGTTCCACGGGAGAACAAAGTCGTATACCTTAGAATCACCATTAACAGGAATCTAACGTTCCGTTATCTCTTTAGAAAACAGCGAAACAATTCACCTACACTGCTAGGATGGAACAGTTACCTCTCTATCAAGAACAGATTCATAGCCTACGCGTCATTACTTCATTATTATATGCTTTCTCATATTTGGATTATTATATGTCTTTGCAACTTAGGGACAATCGACAAAAACATGTTTTCAGAAAATCAAAGTTCTTCAAATTTGTTTCAGAAAATCCAAGTTATTCTTGGTTAATCAAAAATTCTGTGATACACCGTTTTAAAGGTAGAATGTATAAATTATTACATTCATAACAAAGCAATTAAATTTAATCTTTCTGTAGGATACCAAGAAAGCGCGCTTACTTCCACTTAAAAAAATTGTTATTTCCTATGAAGAAGCATGTCTACCCACTCAAAACAATCATAAGTTAATCTAATTCATTTAATTTAATCAGAGATTCATTTAATCAGTGAAAGCTTCAATTTCGTCCCTGCATTTATTCCTAAATTCAATAAGTTTGTTTCTTCCCACAGAGAGTGTAATATTAGAATCAAAGAAACGGCCACACGCCAAGTAAATGTTCAGCTTTTAAAAATTATTCTTTATTCAATTATGATACTGATTAATTCTTTTCGTATTGATTTACCAAATGTTTCTTTAATACGATGAATGAGGTCAAATTTTAATTTGAACTTTTTATATTTAATTTTTATTTTTCATTTTACATTTAGCTAGCTCTCATCTTTTTATCTTTATTTATATTTTCCGTGAATTGTACAACTTCATAATTAGAATCATTTTAATAGATGTATTAAATAGAATTATTCGTTTCAGCTATGTTTGGAAAAAAATTTGATCTTTTTAATTTAGGATTTATCCTTTTCAATATCGTGTGGACTTTTACTTCATAATGCGCCATTTTTCTAGTACCCCATTTTATATGCACCTCTGTTCTAAGCTTTATATTTACGTACTTCGTTTTTGCTTCCCATGAAATAAAAACTGATCTAAAGTTCATGTTTTACTTCTTAGTCATAACTTTTAGTTAAATTATCGAACACGTTTAATAGTAAGCTTCAGCAAGCTTGGTTATTTGATGTATGTTATTTAAATTTGTTCAACTGGAAGGTTTAATTTGAATACTTAATTGGCATTCAGTATTCCTTCTTAGTTTGTTGTCTATTAAATAAGCACTTTATTTTTAATTCCTATGGAATTTAGACAAGTGTTACGTTTATTCCTATACTGATAGCTTTATAGGCGTTGGATCAAATCATGCACAATTAAATTAAATTAAATTAAAAGAACTTCATTTGTTTCGACTTTGTAAAAAAACACTATGGTTACATTTCTCATAGCACCAACCTCCTGGAGAAGATGCTATGAGAAAAGTCACATAACGTTTTCGGTTCTTATGCCGTCATATGCAGTTTGTTCTGTTCTGTATGGAAATTGTTCTGTTCTTCAAAGTTATTTGTATTTGTACTTTTTATTAGCCCAAAGAGGCAATTTTCCCAGAGGGGCTATTCATTTCGTTTCGGTATTTTGCGTTGACTCAGTATAAACGGCGTCTCACTTTTCAAATTGTTGCCACCAAATATTACAGCCTTACACTATATTTAAAGAAATTAAATAATGAAGAATCTGCATGAATATAGGTATGTTTCTTGAACTGGGAAAAAACAGCGGTACATAGAGATATCAAATTTTGAATAACGTAATCCTTCACTTGAATATGGGCATCTGGAAGCCCAAGTTTGAAATTTGTTTTATTACCTATTTCATATTTTGTAAAACTTTAACGAACTTTTGATTAACAAACTCAACGATTTCAAAGCGAGCAATAGCATCGCTGTACTAAAAAAAATTATCTCCAGCGCGTGAGACTGTAAATTGAAAATTCTAAAGAAACACTTCTTTTAAATTATTTTGTGATATTGCTGTTGAATTGAATTTTATAGTTTCAATGCGAAGAACATATTTAATAAATAAAGGTAACACACAAAACGTTAAAAAACGCCCCTTTGGGAGTAATATAAAATCCGAAAGCTTTCAGGTTTATTTATTTGCATTTTGATCTAGTTTTTCTCTTCAGAACTTTTCTAATTGGTAAACATACGTTTTAAAGATGGACATATTGTACACATTTCATTTCGTATGATCCCATATAGAAAAAATTATTGTATTTTCTATCTGGTGTCTACCATATTCAGATAGAGAGAATGTCTTCGAGAAAAGTCACGGAACTTCTCATTTGGCTAGCAGAAAGTGGCATCACTAAACTTTAATCTCCAGAACCAAGCGAAGTACTGATACAACTCCACCGTATCTTATTCTTTTAACCTCTCCAATATGCAATCTAATGTTGCCGCATTTCTTTTGGGGACACCCTATAAACCTCCCTTCAATGTTCGTTAGATATGTGTATTGCAAACATCGTGAAAAAGCATTTACAAACTAATACTGTTTTGTAAGTTCGTGCTTAACCAAATAAGTCTTTTTCTGAAAATACAGAAATTAATAATGTATGTAATGAGTAATAAATGTAAATCCTCTTCATTATTGAAATACGGGAGGTCTATTAGAATTATATGCACAAAATCGAGATGAGGTTTTTTGTTATGTTTGTTTTTTGTTTTAAATATGCAGCGTGCGTGCAGATTGGGAATTGTAAAAATTTCATAAAAGAAATTTTTATTTTGTACATGTAGACAAATTAGTGCCTTAGTTTTACTTGGATAAAAAAAGCTTTTTTGTTTCATGAAAATTAAGGAAATTTTGATTAATTTTATTGCGGTAAATGTAAACACAAGATGTATTTATTTTTAAAAAAATTTACATAAACAAAGGAAATGAATGGATAAAAATAAATTTTCGTTTTTAGTTTTAGTCAGAATTGAAATAAGAATGGATTGTATGTTTAAGAAAATAAACATAATGTTGGCTTCCAAAATTTGGGGCTTCTATAAGAAGGAAGTATCATAGTTTGAACATTCACTGTTGTTGGAAAGGTGTGTTTTGCATATAGTTTTTACAGGCATAAAAATAATTCATGCACTTGAGCTGTTTAATTTTTGTTTAAAGAAAATGGCTTAAACAAAAGCGTGTGATACTTTCAGAAATGTCCGTGTGATGTCTTTCAGAAACAGAAGGCGATTCCGTCATCCGAGGTTTCCGAATATCCGAATTTCTGACAACCATGGTCCTAGTCAGTCCGGATATTTTGAGTTCTGCGATATCGATGAAAGAAAAGTTAGCATTCTCAGTTCATATTTAAAAATATAATTTTATGTGTTAATTTTTTGAAGATTTTGAATATTGTTTTCATTTCTGGGATAAACTGATTCTCCCCGTCACAAAAGTAAGAGCATGGTAAATAATGGAATAAAGGTTAAAGCAGTTTTTAAAAGAGCAACGAAGAATGAAATGCTTAGGTCTTAAACCTGGCAACCTTTTAAAATCACGTGACAAGGAGTTAACATAATACTTGCGCAACCATCTGTTTAACTTGGGCTGATTCCAAGGAACTGCGAGAGAGGCGCATTTTTGAACATATGTAAAAAAAAAATTAGAATTTGTTCCAAATAATATCCGTTCATTTGTTTGCTAATTCCAATGCGCAGTAACGAATGCAAGGTATAAATCAAAGCATGTTATTGTTTTCCTGCACATAATATTAACAGGTGATTATAATTTTAAGAATGAAGCTGAAAAATATAAAAAAAAACCGGCTAGTGTAGGCTTACCAGTAGATGAAATAAGTTCCTGGAGCAAGTCTTTTAATCGCTGGCCAAAGCCTTTTTTTTATTAATCATGCGGACAGGGCCGAGACTATCTTTTATAGTGTCTCTACTGTTTGCAGGATACGATGGGAAAAGGAATAAAAACCCCTTTCTTCCCCGTAGAAACTTTTAGAAAAATTGCAATTGCAGTTAAATAATTTACAAATACGCCAGAAGAAGAATATATTCCTATAGGTCATCAAGTGACTGGCCTGTATACTTTTTTATTTTGAAATAAAAATTTAAAAATGAAATTTTATTTAAGCTCCTTTTTCTGATCAGACATTTTATCTAAATAATATTTATATTTCATTGGTTAATTTCCAAATTAAAGCTGCTAGAAATAAGTGGACTATATTTTACGGTGGATGCACGTGCTAGCATATCTAGTATTTTTAACTTAAATTAACTGTTAATCTAATCATGCGTATATATGCGCATACACAAATGCATATGCAAATGAATGCTTGCTTATTAATAAAGCAGCTGCGAAATGATTGCTTTATAGAAGTATGGGATATAAATTTAATACGGTTGCTTCCGAGCTTAGGTTATGCTAATGAAGCAGTCACCATTTATTATCAGTTCATAGAAAATTGTGTTCTGTACAATAAATTACAATTAATTAAAGAGCCATATTGATAATATAGTAATAGAAACATTGTTGACTAAAATACATCCATGGTTCATAACTGAGAAATGTTTTATTATTAGTATGGGTTCATTAGTTTTTTTCAAAGCAATTTACTTTGGTAAATTGTTTTGTATCCTAATGGTATTTTACATAGAACCTATGGTATCACAAAATGTTGGCAATATTGCTCTGAACTTCATAAATGTTACCAGAAGATCCAGAAAAATCAGGTTAAATTTAGTATACTGACGATTTGAATATTAAATTAACTGCATTATAGGGTGTTTTAAATAGGCATTCGAAAAACTTTAACTTATTTCAACTTCAGTAACAGGAGTTGGTTGTGAAGTTAGCAACAGGAGCTGAAATATTATAGGTACAATATTGCAGTTGTGAAATAAGGTATTTTCTCCCTCCTTTCTGCATGCCTTCGTGGTGTAGCACACTCGGCGCGTATTCGAGAGCTCCAGGTTCGAATCCCCGCGAGGCATTGCACATTTTTCATGTCTACTGCTTCAAAAATAACCTAATGACTCTACAGTGGCGCCCGAACTAAAAGGTGGGGGATTATGATTCTTCTTCACCGAGATTTGATGACTGAGTCCCCTAATACCAAGTCGCCCTTTAAAGGGGAAGTATATAAGGTATTTTCTTCCTGCTTTCTGCATGCCTTCGTGGTGTAACGGTAGCACACTCAGCGCGTATTCGAGAGGTCCAGGTTCGAATCCTGGTGAGGGCATTGTCCATTTTTACTTTTTTCATGTCTTCTGCTTCGAAAATAACCTAATGGGTCTACAGTACTACTGTTAGTTTTAGGGAGCTAAGATTTAATACTGATCATTTGCGCTTGTTTACATTTCTTACAATGCGAATGGTTGTTTGTAACATCTTGTCAAATTTTAAACTGATTGATTTTCTAACTGTAAATGATAAAATTGGTATTATATGCATATATTTAATACTTCAAAGGTATCTGACTTTTAACATATATGTTGTGATATTCCTAAGCTATGTTGTTCATCTACTAACAAAATGGCGAATATCAAATTGAGCAAACATTTCAGCGAAACACTTCGCATATGCACAGACGCATGCAATTGGAGCCTCATTTTCAAAGGTTAACTGCAGTTACAGAATGCCCAAACTGCTTACATCTCTCGGTATTGTATTTTTATCAGTGGATCTCTGACACATTTTATGCAGCCACCTGAAATGTCATAGGTACTTAATTGTTACTTTTGATGTAGAAAGCAAGCGGTTATGTTAGTTAAGCAAGTGTATTAACGTGCTTACCTCAATGATAATTAAACTACTGGTGTATTTGTTATTATCAAGAAGTCTC
The DNA here is from genome assembly GCA_000611955.2 of Stegodyphus mimosarum. Taxonomy (NCBI): domain Eukaryota; kingdom Metazoa; phylum Arthropoda; class Arachnida; order Araneae; family Eresidae; genus Stegodyphus; species Stegodyphus mimosarum. Next base: position 218,162 of record KK121336.1, read on the forward strand.
TGAATATACTAATTACAGTGTTAATTTTCATTAACTGAGGAATATTCAGAAAACAAGCAATAACTCGCTAGAAATAGCACGATATTCATTGTTCATTCCGTTTGCAAATTCTACCCATACATTCATTTACTCACACAGTTTCTATACACATTTTTCTAATAATAATAAAGCTTATATGAGTGCTCTGACTGACTCCTACAGTCTTCTGTTTAATTCATTGTACGCATTCATATCATTGCGAACAATCTAATTTTATTGGATTTATTCAAGTACCATAGAACTGGAGTTCGAATATATCAAGACCTAAGAGTTGCCTTAAGAGATCTTTGGTTCGTTGAATTTTATAATTGTTCATGACTGTTATGTCCTGACGCATAGTTTTGTTGTAAAGACATTTAAATATGTTATCTGAGAAATAACTTACCGACATTTTTTTATTAGGAGCAGATTGCCATTTCATGTTCAAAGTATGAACAAAATATTTGAATCAGTGATTTAACGCACCTATCGTCAGACAAAATTCAGCTTGAAATATTGAAAATATTTGTCTCATGCAGAATTGAATGCTTTTCGTTTAAGTCAAAGCATAAGCTCATACTGGCAAAGCTGTTGTTATGAAATTTAGGGTAACTTAGAATAGAGGACATTTGCTGAAAGTAAATAGTGAGTTAGGACGAAAATAAAAATAGTCTGAGAATGTAGGCTGTTTAAAATAAAACAACAATTATGAGCTAATTTTCACTTATTTTGACATGGTCATGTTCTGTGTTGCAGATATTTTTAGGATTCTGGCACACTAACAAATAACTGTGGAACGGGCCAAAAATGTTCGAGTCTACATCAATTATATAATTCCGAAACAGGTCTCTGTTTATTGAAACTTGTTTTGGCACAAAACAAAATCTCTGCAATCATCAGGGTTTTTTTTTATTCAAACAATATTCTCTACATTAAGCTACAACTACAAATTTCCCTTAATTTTTCATTTGCTGTGTAATAATATTACGTTCAATATCAAGAGAAAAGAGTACGTACACCCGCAAATAAGTAAATAAATAAAAAAGTAAAAAACAAAAAAAACCTTTCCTTTCCTAAAATGTTTCATCTGTCAGTGGCTAAGTAGATAAATATGTTGAGCAACTGTAATTTAACCTGAATTTAAATCCAGAAGAATGGTTGGGTTGCTTGAGAATTTTCATGTTTTTTCTCACTCTTAATGTAAATATCAGCCATTTTCCCTTAGAAAGTCCTCCACAAAGGCGCCCTTTATGCTGAAAATCTGCATGTTTTAAATTTCTTAATATACTGCATAATGTTTTAGCAAACACAAAAAATTAAATTTTGCATTTTCAAGTGTTAATTTGGATTTTAAATGCTATTCTACAGTACTGCTTTCTTTTTGCCTTTGAAGCAATCATTAATACTGAATAACACTTAAGAAATTATGAGTTGGAACAGAAATAAATTCTTATTTGGTTCTGGTACTTTTCAGGGATCGTTAGTTGCATTTTCGTAAGACACTTCGTATAATTTGCAAAGCAGTTACAGTTAAAGACCGGTTCTATTTTTGTAGCATTTTGTTGCATATAAAGGAATCTTTAATAAAATGGCCTAAAAATAAAGAATGCGACTTCATATAACGTAATAAGTGAAAGCTAATAGGTACAGAATTTTTCTCGAACGTTCGCAACCCCGACATCTAAACAGCTGGACTTTGTTTCCGTAAGTATAAACTATGGTAATGGAATACAAGCTCCACGTTCTCTCCCGGATTTTAACACTCTGCTACATGGGAGTGCGAATGAAATTGAATACTTGCGTTTTTATAGTTGATCGATTTTCCAGATCGATATTAACAAGAATAATCTTTCAAGGCGAAATGTTAATTGATTTCGAAAAGAAACGGCTGGCTCTACACATTAAAAAGAAATATGTCAATCAAAAGTATTGATGAATCTAAATAAATGATCCATAAAAATTTTTAAAAATAAAATTTTAATCGGCAGTGACAAATTTCATGAGAAGATATGGCTTACTTTGCGTATTTAATTTTTTTTTAAAGTTTTTATTTCCTTACACAAAATATTTGCTCAGTATGTTTATAAATTGCTTAAGTACATTTTGAAGTTTCTCATATGTTTGCATTTTGGCTTATTTTTTTTAGTTATTATACTTTTGCTGCTAATTTTGTGTTTGGTGTATTAGTTATAATTATTTAAGCTATCAAAGTTATGCAATGAATTAATTCGAGGAATATCTTAGTTCGAGGGATAAGTTATTTATGTAAAGTTGCGATCATTCTTTAATGCTCTACGTTCAATAGGTAATCAGAGTATTTATTTTCACGTGATAGTTTATTCTCATCCTGTGAGTGCGACTGGACGACATCTGACAATAATAAATTGACCTGTATTCTAATTCCATTTTTTACAGATCAAAAGTTCCTATGAAATTTTCATCCTGTAGGTCGATAAGAAGACTATACTTGGTTTTAACCCATTAACGTATTACTTTAAATATATATGCCAAAAATATTTAAGTAAGATTAGCTAAATTTAAATAAATATTCTGAACCTTGCGTTAAGACTATTTATTTCAACTAATCTCAAAGTTTTTATATTAATCATTATTGATCAAGTTTTTGTATTTCAGTAGCTGATAATATGATCATCTTAATTTCAGTTCAGTTTAAATTTTAACAACGACGCACCATCTTATTGCGAATATCTTGAAAAATTGAACGGAAAAACGTTTACAAACATTGGAAATTTTGCTCTTATTTTTATTTTTTAATCTTGCTAATGAGATGTAAAGAGATCTTGCGTTAATCCTTCACCCTTCTCTGCGTGCACTCACTGATAAGACCGCTGAATTTAACCAAAATCCTTGGCGGTTGCCAAACAGGTTAGCGTCCGATATTCAGTTACTAAAAAAACTATACTAATAGAATAAAATTTCGGGGCCCACCAGAAGCCGAGCGTTAAAATCGCTGAACACTGCTAGTTCGGTCCGAGATTCTAATCCCATGGATGGGCTGGCTGCATGGGAGTTTTCGTGTTTTTGCCCATGTGTAACGTGTATACGAGCCAGCTTCCCTTAGATAGTTCTCCACGAAGGTATCCCTTTCCCTAGGCACATAGTCCTCGAGGCTTTGCTGTAATCCCATAAACCATAAAATTTCTTACCTTTTACATTTTTATACTGTTACGTCCTGCACGTTTTGGTATTACCCTTCACTTTTATGGTTTACTTGGACTTAAACTGCGCAGTGTTATCCTATACAAGTCATTTTAAATCCCACTTGCCCTAATACACTCGGGACTTTTTCCTAGAATTCAGATCTTGTGCCTTACATTTAATATACACTGATATAATGCTTCGTCATCGGTAGATGTTACAAACGCCACGTAACCGGCTGTTCGAATAATTTTTAAAACTTGAATTAAATGTAATCAAAATTATTCAATAGTATTTTTTAAATCTAAATTTTACCACAAAAGCGTTACGAAGATATTACGTTTGAAGAAACATTTGAGCTTCACAGAGCACATTTTGGAAAACGATACATTTCACTGTAAACAAATAGCTGTTTTGTTGTAGAAATGAGAATTTAAGTTTGAAAATGATAACAAAAAATGCTTCTTTGTAATGATGAATATAAGATTTGTCGGCCTAAAGAAAAAGCAGATTTCGGGTGAGCCAGAAGATGAATTGGGGGGAATAGTTTGAATTGTAACAAAGCAAAGACGGATGCCTGTTTAATGGGAATGATACCTTCTTGAAGTTCGTTTGAAAGAAACTGTTTTGTATTTATGTTACACATGGATCATTCAGACATTCGTTAAGATTTGAACCCAAGCCGAGCCCCTAGTATTCAGCGTTTACTTATAGCTCGGACAAATGTAGGTAAAGGTAAATATGCTGATATTCCTGAATGCGAAGTTTTGTGAAGTACAGATCTGCATAGTTTATTTCGTGTAATTAAAAAAATTATTCTGTATTTCAGTTTTCAATACATTAAATGTTGTTACGTAATTATATTAGTTGCATTTACTCTTGCCTGCCTCTCCAGTTCTATATTACATATAAAGTAATGTTGTTAAATAAATATACTAGCAAAAACATACAAGAACTGCATGTGTTTAGAGGGAGGACTTCATTAAAAGTTTTCTGAGGAACGTCGACACTAATTTACGTTGCATATTTAAAAGGCCATCCAAATGTAGCCAGCCTTTCACTAGGACCATCATCTCAGGTTGAACTATGAATGTTCTGCGATTTTATTAGTTGGTTGACATGGTCTTCTCAGATTATGACACCAAGATTCCTATTTTTAATACTTCTTGCTTAATTAATAGCAAGATAAAATCGCAAGATTGCTTAATTAATAGCAAGATAGAATTATACTGTAAAAAAATCTTCAATATATATAAGCATGTATATATATATATTTAAAAATGTTCACATGAATTCTCAGTACAAAACTGATGACTGTTTAGTGATAAATTCTGTTAACAGTACTGTTCTTTTCCATGTTAACCATCTTAGGTGTTTAGAAATGTTGTTGTTTTTCGAAAGCTTCTAATATAAGGGGCAGCTAGGCGTATCGAAAAGTTAAAAGATTTTTATTTAACGAGATGTAAAATACCATAACTCAGATGCATTTATAAATATGCAATTAATATAATCTATTTGCATTTAAAATGATGGCATTTTAAAAGAAGATGGAAAATTAGGAACAATGATTAGTAATAATTTGTATGCAATTTTGCAACCTACATATACATATATATACAAACCTTCGCATTTATTAATTATTGTTGAACGGGAGTTGGTTTGTTTCCCTTGAAAGGTCAACGAATTTCTGATCAATGACAATAATCACTTTATTTTTTTAATATTTTTAATGATTGATTAATTAATTATCAGTTATAAAGTTTCCATTTCTATTTTTCAAGCTTCAAATTCAAGTTTCTTTCTTTTTAAAAAAAATTTTCGGCATTCAATTTTCAATGTTTCTGGATTACTTCATTCAGATACTTCTACTAAGTTTATATTGAGAGATAATATACTCTTTATTACTTAGTTAATAAGTTATTATTATATTACTTTGCGCAGCTATTAGGATATTTATTTAGATGACAATGAATTTCAATTAATTAATTCAATCTTTGAGATATATAGTATATATAAAAGTATATAGTATAAAGAAAGTAAAACGAAGAAAATGCATGAGGAGTGGAAATATGATAGAATCTCAGTTATAGTATAAATTAATTATTTAGTTAGTAGCAGAATTCCATCAGCCTTTTTTCCATAAGCCTTATTATGTTTTTCTTCCTGGTTTTTATTTATTCTAATATGTTCTCCAAAGTTTTTCAGCAAAATAAGGCAGCTTTCTGCATAAAAATATTTAATAACAATGTTAATGATATTTATAAGGCATAGGGATTGGTAAACTTTGGTTTAATACCTTTGCTCCACTTTGACATTAAGTAAATAAAGTATAAAAAATATTGAGAAAATTAAAGGGGGAAAACAATTTTGACTGAAAAAATACAATTCAAGAGAAAAAAAATTATATGAATATTTGTGGACATTGTGTAGAGTAAATAATATAAACTTTTGGTTTAAAAATTGAAAAATTGCATTAATACAAGTTTACGAAACTTACTGAGAAGTTAAAACAAGGGAGCCTAGAGAATATTGGAAATTCGTATATTTCCCTCAAAGATACAGGGTAAACCACCGTGGGCTCACATCTTGCCTTGAATGAACATCATAGAAGCATAGAAGTTTTTACTGTACATTGTTCCCCAAATTTCCAAAACTATTCAGCTTCCATAATTTTTTCCAACTTACATATGTCGAAAACAGAAATAATAGAATTTACTTTTATTAATATATAGCCCATGTTTAGGAAATGATATCACAGTTTTTTTAACCTCAATGTTTTAAGATTGTTATGTAAGAGAACTCGGTATAATTTATTTTTTAACTTTACTGTTTACTATATTGAGCGTAATTAGAATTCGGATTGCAAAGTTCTTAATTTATCATTCAATTAAAATGATTTCTTATCACTTTTGTGCCTGCTCTGCTTCAAAATAAAAGCGAATCGAAGCGAACTGAAATTGTCCATTTATTCCCTTCTGTTTACAAAATTATAGAATGCTTTGCATAAATACTTATTTTAATTTTTCATCCTCTCCAGTGGCTGAAAGGAAAACACTACTGAACACTGGAGGTTGGCACTCGCTCCGGTTCACATGGAATGACTAACTTTATGAAGTGTTTGGGGTTTTCCCGATGTGTAATGCGAATAAGAGTCAGTTTCCTTTAGAATGCTCTTCAGGAAACTGTACTTGGCCGCGTTGTATTAAATAAATAAATGTTTGAATGTAATAAAGAAGGTTCATAAAATTCTTCATCCTATTAAATGTTATTTCTGCTTACAGATTAGAAAGATTACATGAAATGGCAACGCAATCATTGTTATGATTATCCAACTGGAATATTTGATTATGAAAAATCACACTAGGCTATCTGCCTAAGGTAAAAGCTGCATTCATAAAGGCTTTCTAAGGAAAGGTAGTATTCGCATTACAAATGATAAAAACACTGAAAATACACCTTAAAGAAAATGTATTAAAAGTTCTAAAGTGTAGAGAAAACCAATGATTTTCCCACTGTTCAATTTTCTAATTCTAAATGAAAATAGAGATTCTAATTCTAAAAAATTAAATTAAAATTAAAATTAAAATTTCTTTTGATATATATTTTTATATAGCACTCAGAAACAGAAATATCATGATGATTAAAGAATTAATCAAATAAGTAAAAAATCCACAAGGAATTTCTTTCATATTTATGAATCCTGCAAAAGAGATTTTATTTTGTAGTGAGAGAAATCTCATTAATATTATCTGAAAAACTGAAAGTAATTTAGCGTCATTTAAGGAAAGTCTATGTCTCGGTTATTTCGACGTATCTATTAAAATTAATATTAATTATAAAAGAAAGGAAGTAAATGATCTTCAAAAATTGACTTATTGGAGAAAGTTAAGACTTAATTTTTAACAAATTTATTCCATGAAAAAACATTCAGTTTATGCTATTTCGAAGTTCAAATAGTTGAAACTCCACTGTAGTTTGGTAGGTTGAATGTTAGTTGAGCGTTAGATCGTGCAACTGAGAAAGGAAATGAAATGTTGAAACCTGTTTCTAGCAAAAGCTAGAAATAGGGATTGCGTGAGACACAATGAATGAAAAAAAGTGGAAAGTATCAGGTCCTATAAAATAAAAATAATCCAAGGGAAAAAACGAGAACTTGGCCCATGTGCTTTTGGCTCGAGTGATTCCTTTAGAAAACTTTGGTGTCAGGATTTGCCAAAGTTCAAGGCATTAATACCAAATGATGGAGCAGTGTTTTGTCCATCAAGTCCATCATTCTACGTTAGCTACGTTGCTTTCATGATCCACTTGCCAAGACGGGAACGAATTCTAAGGAAAGTAACTACTCTTTGTTGTTTGTCCACAATGGCGTTGACCTTGAAAAGGCTGGAAGTGCTGTTGCCAGGAGTGAGTTCTGAAATGGTCTTCCTGGTACGTAGCCAACGTTTCGGACAAATCATAGTTGTGATGAAAATTTGGCACATGCTCAGTTATTTTCACCGTTATATTTGCTTAAGACAAATTCGTTTGTTGACAGTTCCTTATTTAAATGCTTTTTATAACATATTCTTAATAGCCAAAGATGGTACCTGCAAATAACATTCCCATTCCATTGGCTCTGATATAGAACTAGGTATTACACAACAGGGCTCTAGTGTCGTTGATATGGCGACATGTGAACCTAGCTTGGACCGAACCGGGAAAAAAATTACTTGTGCTTTTGCAAGTATCAGAGAAAATGATATTATTCAAAAATACATTAGTATTAAAAGCCACGGGATAAAAATATTTTGGGTTCAATAATTTTATATTCTCAGAGAAAGGTAGAACTACAAGAGGCTTAATTATTATAATTCTTCGTATACGTGACAATGTAATTAGTATTGAAGAAAGAAAAATGAAACTCATGTTTATTTCTCTCATTTCTATGATGAATCGAAATTCTTGCTCTAAAAAACCTACAATGTCTTTAAGCAGACAAAAGTAAAAAAACATTCGCATTTATAATTATTTAAGTTTAATTATAGGCAAAAACAGAAATTGGTTACGTGGGTAGAAAAACAAATTTTGTTGAATAAGCGTAAATTCTTCGGTTCCAGGTACATCTTTGGAAATCAGAACTGGTTTGTGTTTCCTGTGAAGTTTCATGGTTTCTCTGCTATTCTTTGTTCTTAGGTCTGAAACTGAGGTAATATGAGCACCATTGTAATGACGAACACTAGATTCATTTATGATTTTTAGATTAATATAAATCTATAAATCATAAATGATGATGATAAATTACATTTAATCTAAATAATTCTAAAATTTGGGGTTCTTTTATGAAGACCTTGATAAAAATCCCCGAAAAATATTTTGAATAAAATAAGGTATATTTATCGGTTTGTAGATACATTAGGATTTTTTTAAAGCAGGAGACCTGAAAAACGATCAATCCCCTCGCCGGGACTCGAACTTCGGAACTCTCAAATACGCACCGAGTGTGCTTGACCATTCCACCACGAAGGCATGCTAAGAAGACTGGAGAAATACCTTATACACTCCCTCTTTTTTAAAGGACAACACGGAATTACTTAACCCAGTCTCCAAATCCTGGTGGTGGAGAATTATCATCCACCACCTTTTTAGTTCGGACGCCACTGTAAAGATATTAGGATTTTTTTTAAGAGACGTGAAAAATTAACAATGGCCTCGCCGGGACTCGAGCCCCTCGAATACACTACGAGTGTGCTTGACCATTACGCCACGAAGGCGTGCTAAGAATGCGAGAAAAATACCTTATAGGTAATTCTGATATATTTAAGGAAATAAACTTAAAAAAAAGTATTTGTGAACGTACACCTTGACATTCAGATGAACTATCATGTTAATGAAAATTTAAATGTAACCTCTCGTTATGAGCAAACGTTGCAGGGCTTTCTAGTGATAGCTTATGTGTGATTTGTTATTTGTGTTGAACTAAATGTGCTGTGTCAGTTCCCAAAATAAGCGAATAAAGAATGAAACAAAATTTCATTACAGAGAAAAAATTGAAAACAAGATATTGCAACAATTGTGCAAAACGATAGCGTAAAAATTGTGGGAAGAAGAAATAAAATGTTCTATATCTTTAAATAAAACGAAAAGACTTTTTTGTATACTTAAACTTTGGATAACTGGAGTAACCTTAACTGTTTTCGGTATGGTATTAAAAATTTCAGCTATTTACGCGTTCTCGACAGATTAAAATTTCACTATTAAAATTCTAAATTTTATACGAATAAGAAATGCTGATAATACTTATATGCCATATATATTTGTTAATGTAGTTAATAGATGAGATATATCCGTCGACACTAAAGATTTGATAAAACTGCAAAGGCCAAAGAAGGCCAAAAAAAGTACTTCTCGATAAATATTTTTTGCATCTGAAAGCAATCAGAAATTAAGATAGAATTTTATGAATGCTTATGCCTTATTAATAATTAAAATTCCGTTTAATGCGACGAAATGACCAGTAACTTAAATCATCTTAAAGTAGAATATGGGCTGTTGTAAACTATATGTTTTCGGTTATAAATTCATTTGTATTTCAGTGATGATGAATTACGAAATGTAAAGGAATTAAGGAGTGAAAACATAGAATATATCAATCAGTAATAATAATTTAATTGATAATTTATTATAATTATACTAATTGTTTACCATTGGAATAAAAAATATCACGAGGATTTGTTTTCTTTCAAATTTTTAATTTTGAGCATCAAATTTGAATTTGCTTACGTCAGAGATTTTACTTTTAGGAAAATAATGTAAAATAGTGATATAAGTGTGTAGAGTATTAGGTTTTTTGAAGCAGAAATATTGAAAAATAAGCAGCGCCTTCGCCGGGAATCGAACCACAGACCTCTCGGTTATGCATCGAGCGTGCTGACCACTACACCACGAAAGCATGCGAAGAAGCCGGGAGTAATACATTTTAAAGGGTTATTGGAGTTTCGGGGACCCAATCGCAAAATCCCGGCGCCAGTGTAGGTCATTTCTGAAGCAGGAAAGAGAGGAAATGAGCCACGCCTTCGCCGGGAATCGAACCACGTACCTCTCGGTTACGCGTCGAGCGTGCTGACCACTACACCACGAAGGCATGCGAAGAAGGTGGGAGAAATACCTTATAAGTGAAACATATTTTTTTCCATATAATAAATTGAAACAGCGAGTTGTATGTTAAAAAAAATAATTAACAATAATGAATATTAAGCCATAAAAATGCTCAAAAATTATTAATAAAAACTTAATATTTAAAATTTTAAATTAATAATGTATGATAAATTTAGTTATCAAGAACAGACAAACGCCTAAGCTATTCCGAAGTATGTAATATATGGCGACAGGAACATTTTTTATTAGTTGAAATAAGAGGGCAAATGTTTTTTAAAGAAACCCGAAAGGTTTCGAAATTTAATGGTTCGCCAAAACGGCTAGCTAAAGTTTTTTGCGCTCTCGGCTGAGCCCGCAGTCTTCCCCCTTTTTTGTATTTTCAGCTTTATTTTTTAGCATCGTTTTCTTTCCACTGACGTCACATACTGTTCAACAGCAAAATGCCAAAAATTTTAAAAGCAACATGGCAGCATATGTTTAGAATTCCCGATGCAGTGTTAGATGTTGGCATACATTTTATCAGCTCATCATATCAATGTTCAGTTTTCTTATGAAGATGGCTTGCAAAACACTTTTTTGTCTTTTTATTACACTTTATAACAAAAGAATCGACGCACCAAGAAAGAATCATCCGATTGCTTTGAAATTTGGTATGCATAAATGTTTTGGCCTAATATAAATTAACATTTGGTATATAAGGAGCTGTTCTTGAACTGTTGTTAAAAATTTCTGTTACATTTCGATTTAGGATACCTTTCTACGACTGAAAAATGCCTCGCCGCAGGATTCGAGCTCATTCCGAGCAACTGCCAGAGCTTGAAAGAGGTCGTATCATTGGATTGAAAGAGGCAGGTTGGACAAACCGGAGAATTGCTCGTCATATGAGTCGAAGCGATGCGGCAAGAATTGGTGGACACTGGCAGATTTCAACGTCATGATGGTAGCGATCGACCTAGGGTCACAACAGATCGGGAGGATGGAGTGATTGTCAGATCAACTTTCACAGCGCCCGATTCATCGCTATCAACCATCAGATGTGCGATCCGCACACGAGTGTCCACCATGACAGTGTTCATAAACGGCTGACAGAGCGAAATCTACGCTCATACCGACTGTTATGTAACCTGTCACTCACGCCTGCACGCCGTCGAACCAGATTACAGTGGTGCTTGACTCGATAAGGTTAAAATGATGCTGACAGGGGACGTATAGTCTTTAGTGACGAATCCTGCTTCCACGTGCGTCGTGACGATCATCGAAGACGTGTCTGGAAACGCCCACAGAAGCGTGCCGATTCTGCTTTCACTATTACACAACACACAGGCCCTCAGCCAGAAGTTAGGGTCTGGGGTGCCATTTCCCTTGATAGCGGGATCCCTTTGGTCGTCATTAGAGCTGCACTTACAGCATAACAGTACGTCGACGACATTCTGAGACCTGTTTTGCTACCGTTACTTTTTCAGTACACTGGCCTTAATTTCAACAAGATAATGCCAGACCACGTACGGCACGTGTTGCTATGAACTGTCTTACAGCTTGTCAAACACTTCCTTGGCCAGCTAGATCGCCAGATCACTCTTCCATCGAGCATGTCTGGGATATTATGGGAAGGCGACTGCATCTACCAGGGAATGTTGATGATCTGTCCCAACAATTGGAGCAAATTCGGCAAAAAATACCACAGGAGACCATCCGGGAGATTTGTCAGTCTATGCTACGCCGTGTGGCAGCTTGCATCCAGGCTAGAGGTGGGCCAGCACCTTATTGAGGTCGTTACTTTGTAACTATGTAACTCTGAAATAAATCATTCAATTGTTCTGAAATTTTAATCATATTTTGTTCTGTACATAATCTTCCTATCTACCAATTCCTGTCTCCACCGGCCAAATCATTCTTGGTGCGTGAGGGTTTTTTGTTATAGAGTGTATTATCGCTTTGTGTATTAAATTTATTTATTAAATATAGTTTTCTTTGCACTTAACACCACATAAAATTCGGTTCAGAAGCAAAATTACAACACATTTAAAAACACCATATCTTCAGAATTTCCGATAGACAGTCTAGCGCCCTGGAGATAAAGATGTTTTTCCATACAGTATTGCCACTGTTCAACATTTAAATTAATCCGATTCAAATGTAACAAACGAATACTCCTAACAACTGCATCTATTGCTTTCAAATAGCGTAGTTTGTTAATCCGCAGCAGGCAGATTCAATTTTAAAGTTAAATAGGAATAGAAATATAATAGAACAGAAACTAAGATACTTAAAAATGAAGAATATTTCAAACAATCAACTAAGATAAGAAGTTCAAAATCCGCATAAACTGCCGATCCCTAATTATCAGAGGAGTATATATACAATAATAATATTAAGTTTATGAAGATGATGTTTCCTCAAAAAAAAAGAATATAAATGATACTTTGAATTTATCAGTCGTAATAAATACGTAACCAGTTAAGCTAGAGAAACAGTTACCTTCCTTCCCATAATTTCCCAATAATGTTTTCCCGGTGTCACTGGAAGTGTCTTTGCAAATTATCGCCTGCATTTTCTCAAACCTTTTCTTTCACATTGCAGATCTAATTCCACTTTGGGCAAAAGAAGCTGCAAAGACGGGTCCGAATACGCTGGAGTCAACAATAGAAAACGACGCGATTGGGCGG
>KK121336.1:231193-322719 GCA_000611955.2 Stegodyphus mimosarum
CCTGGAGGTGGAGGTATATGCGTGAAGCGGAAGGAGGAGGCCTTTCTTTAAAACTATTAACCTCTATGAGGTTCAGTGGCCTGTCCAGGACTCGGTGACCAGGACTAGAAAAAATTCAAATATGGTGGTGGTGAAGCAAGATTCCACGAGGAAGACGTCCGAGGAACCAATGCCATCGCCTCCTGATGGCGGATGGGGCTGGGTTGTGGTATTTGCATCTTTCATGATTCATGTAATCGCTGATGGCGTCACTTACACTTTCGGAATTTTTTATTATGAGTTTTTAAAATACTACGGCGAAAGCAAGGGCACGACAGCCTGGGTAGCCTCCATCATGGTGGGCACAACTTATTGCATAGGTGAGTCTAATTTTTAGTATTTTCTTACAATTACATAAATCCAATGAACCATTTTTTATAATCCACTAATACTTTATAAAACATGCTTTATTATTAAAGAATATTCCTTTGAAGGCAAACAAAAGTACTTTCTATCGTGCCTTTACAGCGTTTACTAATTTTAAGAGGAGGGGAGTATATTTATGCAGCCATAATGATCGTTTTAGTAATCAAACACATAGCATACTTTTTATAGCGACTCAGTTTTCTATATTCTCTATTTTCTCGCTTGACCATTAAATTCTTATAATAAATGTTTTATATTTCTGGCTTATAACAAGCATTTTCCAGTTCCAGGTCTGACCAATTTTATTTACTTGTTAAGGATTTCACGCACGACTGCCCACTTTAGGCATGCATCTCTGACAACTCCATTGCGGGTGTAGAAGAAGGTGATGATTGCTTATTAGTTGATTAATTCCTTAAAATGAAAGAGTAGAAAGCGTTAATATAGGAAATTTTCATAGCATCTAGTACTTTTCCATTATGCACCTGCCACGCCTTTTGGCCCTGGTGAAATATAAGTCAAACACATCCCATGACCCAACAATAGCACCATCCGGGGGACTATGTGACACATGTGGGTGTCTATGTAAATAAAAATAATGAAACACACATGTATATTATTACAACAGTCCCACCAAAATGCACGGCAGGTTCCTAACATTTTTATTCAAAGATGTAACGTTTCAGGAATTTTGTCCTTCCTTACCGCAGTGTAGTTAGAAGCACGCCCAGTTAGCAAGCTAGAAGTTCAGAGTTTGAATCCTGATGAGAGCGTTGCTGTTTCTTCAAATTTTCTACACCGAAATAAGCCTAATGTCTCTATAACGTGACCAGAATTGTCTTAATGACAAATTATTCTCAGTAATCGAATAATGGCATACTGAAATCATACCTTATTTGATTCCTTTCTTAAAATGCAACGATAAATACTTGAAATCTTTTTCAGACAAGCTACATAGTTATGCAATTATATATTATGCAATTGTTTTAGAATGTAGTTGTTATATTTACACTTTGAGAAATAAAATACTATAATTTGTCCTATTCTAATGGTTCACTTTTAACTTGTATATGTACATCGGCTAAGGTAAAATTTCATGAAAGTGAGTGTTTGCTCATTTGAATTTATCGATACGATTGTTTCGTAAATTGTATGATAAGAAGGCAGACGTGCTGTTGTTCCGACTGTTGATATATAAGTAACATGAAGATTTAGCGCTGCAGTTTAGTATTTGGGTTTCGTTAATAACCACAATTATAATTTAAAATAGAAGAATAATGAGTTAAAATTGTTTTAGGCTTAAGATTAATTAAATTAGGATTTTCTAAAATTTAGCATTTATCAATAGATAAAAAAACATTGAGATTTTTCTTACTCACTAACTCTTTGAATTCACTTGTCAGTGAATCCGCAAGTCACATGCATTTGACGTATTCAACAAGGACAAGAATATTCGTTTAGTTCTGTTCTATATTTCTTCTAATAGATTTCATAGCACTTATTATCGCAGATGCTTTTTTGCAGCATGTGCTATTTCGATAAAATAGGGAATTAGTGAAAGATCCAGAATTAGTTTCGCAAGTGCTGCCCAGCACATAAGTGAAAGCAAAATTTTTAGTTAAGTTCACAAGTTCAATAATAATTCAATTAGTATAAGTGGTTTAGTTTATCAAAAAAGTACATGCTGCAAGTAGATTTGAGGAATGTTTTGAAATACTATAATAAAAGCTACAAACGATAATCTAAAACGTTTACATAGAACATAAAAATGACGATTCATGAAAGAAATCAGTTCAAAAGATTTTTTGAGTTTATTGAAATTTGTGTGAGAAAGATTCGAATTTTATAGGATATTTATTTCGTAGATTCATATTACATGAAATAGCGAAAATTTCCCCTCCACTAAAAAAGGTAGAAAGCCTGTATATTACAACATTTATAAAATAAAATACTGCAGTATATAAGAGGATTAAGAGCTTACGAAGATGCGTAAGTTCAAAATAACTGTTTCGTTAAAAATAATTTCCTTCAAAAAATACGTTTTAGAACTTGTAAGTTTGTGACAAATTTACGCAACTTTGTTGTTTATTGATGGAATCTTTTCAGGCCAGCTTGCCGAAATAGTCATACAGACTTTGCTATGGCAGAGCTTTCATATGTTATTTTGTGTAACCTGTAATGTTTGTTTCTCTACTATTTCTAAACGCTTGTGAAGAAGCCAATATCTCTGAAAAGCAGAGCATCACGACACAATGAAAAGAATTAGCTCATTATTATAGCGTAAAACCCTGTTTTTCTGAGTTAACTGGAGCGAAGCTATTTATTGTTTTTTTCATTGAAAAAGCGTATGTAGCTCATCTTTGTGTACATTATTTTTTGTTTCATAATCCGCAAATCACGTAAAATAAATTTTCAGATTTCTGGCTTGAATTTTTTTTATTTATATTTAATTCTGATGAGGAAAGTACAAGCGTTTGTTATTCGGAAAAAAGTTATCAAATTCTCATTTTTACTGCTATTATCATTTTTAAATTATCAAACCTGCACTGGATGAAACTGTAAAAGCTCGTGATTAAAATAACTTGTGTATGTAGTGCATATAAATAATGTAGAATATCTGTTCCCTCTTTACGACGTACCGTTCGGTGCAATTGGGAACACGTTTGGCTAGCAATCGAGAGGTCCGGAATTCGAATCTTAGAGAGGGCATTGCATGTTTTTCACTTTTCCTGCTCCAAAATAAGCCTAATGAATTTACAGTGGGCCCGACCTAACATGTGGTGGACACCACTAGGACGCCACGTTCGTCAAGTCTAGGATTTGGCGAATGGATCCCCCTCTACACAGTCACCGTTTAAGTCGAGGGTCAATATAAGGGATTTTCCCCTCCTTATATCATACTTTGGAGGTTTGATAGAGAGCATGTACCGTTAGCAAATGAGAGGTCTGTAGTTCGATTCCCTGTAAGACACTGCAAATGTTTCGTGTTCCTAAGTAAACCTAACGATTCTACAGTTGTATTTATAATATGCTATTAATTATTAATCGTTAATTTAAGAGTACTTTTATGGACTACTGTTACAAAAATGACGCTTTTGTGGAACTTCATATACACGTGACGAGCTTTACACGGAACGATAAAAGCTGTCTTACGATGTACTGTAAGATATATTTTATAATTTATTGAAGTGTTTTATGATTTTTGTATAGAAATTAATTCCTTCTCAGCAATTTGGTACTAAGGAATTTTAATTTACATAATTTATGAATGATCGTAGGTATCTGAAATGTACTTCGTAGTAGAGATTTTGGTTTGGTTTATTTGATTATGGCAAGGTACTCGAGGGCTCTCTGCCTATGGTGAATAATGCCTTCGTGGAGGACGTTTCAAGGGAAACTGGCTCGTATACATATTACACATGGGAAAAACCATGAAACGCCCGTGCACCAGCCCGTTCGCCGCGATTCGAACTCTGGAGGGAATTACCAGTGTTTAGCGACTATACCGCTCGGCCGATGGTGGGCAACTTCGTAATAGAAATCTCATAGTTTGCTATTTTTGAATGCCGTGCACTAAAATAGATTTACTTTTAATGTAAAATATGTATTTGCTTCTAAATACTGAAGCGCTTACAAACCAGTAAATCAGAGATTTTTTTTCCAGATTCAATATTCTAATGCTATTCTTCTACACTTTTTCGGCAAAATCGGATTCCAATTAAGCATAGGTTTGCTGTACTTGAGAATCAGGTGCTGTCTTAATCGTAAAATTTTGTTGACGGACAGTCAAATTAGTAAATAAAGATAAAGTGTTAGGCAATACAGTAGACTAAAAGACATCCGTTCATCTGCCTAATAATGTATCGGTTTTTACTGTAATGATCTGTTTGATGTTGTGTTGATGTGCGGGCGCTATATTATTTTTATGCTCATTTAAAAATATTTTGAGTTGAATTAAACTGTTTATATGTTTTCAATAGTTTCAAACACCTTCAAAGGTACTTTTAAAGTAGTGAGTCATTGGCTACCTTTAAATATAGCATGCAAGATTATAATTTTAGTTAAAAGACACGGACTTTGCACCTTATAACAATTCCTAAGTTAAATTATCGAGTTTCTCCCTAAAATGAGAAAGAATTCGTTATATCAATGTAAATATGGAAGCTGGTATGGTAAATAAGGTATGCTATATAGTTATTTTAGCATATATAGTAAGTGTGATAATTCAATTCCAGAAAAAAATAAAATCATAGGAATATATATATATATATATATCCTTATTAGTTTTACATATTTTTCTGCATAAGTCCAACCTAAATTTGGGAATAGTGATTGAAAGACAGATTTGTGTTTTATAATTAAAATAAAGTTAAGAAATAGAATGATCGATTTAATATTTTACGTGAGAGAATACCCATACATGAAACAACTTAATAATACCTGAAATATGGAATTAACTCTTTCTTGCAGTCTGTTCCATCAAATAATCATTCATAAATATCCGCAAAAAATAAGTGTTGGGATTTTGCCCACATCAAAAGTTATCTATAATGTTGCTGTTTCTGATAATTATAAGAAAATGTAATATTTTGAAGTTTTGAGAAGTATCCCTTTCTACTCAATTTCAGTAGCGAGAGTCAGGTGTAATAAGTAGCAGTTGGTTTAACTGAGAATATTACTCCCGCAAATCTCCTTTGAGCTTACGCATATGGAGCGCTTTGTGAATAGCTCACGGCTCTGCCGTTAGACCTCGTTCAATAGTTAAGAAATGCAGTAGGTTAAATCTCATGTTTTTAATATATTAGGGGAGTTTCTGAGCATTTTACAACTAATTCTGTTTCACTCTTTTCTTTAATTTTTATACGCGTATAATATTTTTTACTACGAATTTCTTTTAAAATGTGTTACTCCTTTTGCATCTTAATAGTAACAAAAAATAGCGCTCGGAGTAAAATTTTGCATGCATTGATGCAAGTCTCGAGATAGCTGATAACTACACAAAAATACAAGAGTATTTTTTCCAACAGCTTCGAGTTTTTAAATTTACTCTTTGAAGTAAGAAAACAAATGAGATTTGTGACTTTAATAGAAAACATGCCAAATATAAGAGATAAGAGTTCCATTGAATAGTACTGAATTTTTCATATAATTTAGTTAATATTTTACTTTCAGAAGAGAAAGCAATATTTTTCGTGAATTCTAATCATTAATGTACTTAATGCACATTAGCATATATCTGAGGCAGTGAACTTTAATTAATTTTTTGGATTGGTGGTTCTATGGTGAACAAGATCCTCAGTTTTTCTTATTTCTTATAAGGTGCGAAAAAGCTAAAGAAAGTAAAGAATCAGCGAATTAATAGTTAAAAAACGCCAGAAAGATATCAATCTTTGAATGTGATATTTGTTTTCCAAAACAGTTAAAGGCTGCCAGTTGACTTTATTTTCTATAGTTTGTTTCTATGAAATGTTATTTATAAAATTGTTCGGTTTTCTTAAAATGGCTTCATTTAAAAGTTCATATACGTAATTACGAATATTTATTAATTATTATGATAATTAATCTAAGATTCCAAAGAAAAAACAGTGTTCTTAGTATTATACTACACGAAGATTACTCACAGTTTTATTATAAGAAAAGATAATATTGCAGGACTTCATTCTGTGAAACTGATTTTATCGTAAATTGATGTTTTCAATTTCCAAACCGGCCTCATGTTTCTTTTAATTAAATATAATCAGATAAGTAATTTTAAATATATCCATAAAAATGAAATCTAGCGTAACATGTAAAACGAAACCTCATTAGCAAATTATTTTTTCTTTTTAATTTTCGAAAAAATTAATATTTTTAGTTTTTCTCAGACTTTCCATAATAAAACTAAGAAATGTTTTTTTTATCTTGACTGCGTGCTGTCTATGAACTAGATTAAAAAAAGGCATTTAAATTAATTTTTGACTAATTTATTTCGATTAATGCTTGAATGGAAACGTTTATAACTTGCTTCAACAAGGTAAAATAATGTATTATTTTTACTTTTTTTTTGCAAATAAGGGTATATTGTTCCTTCTGATTTATTTGTATTTTAATTTATTTCTGGTTTGTTTATTTATTTATTTATTTTTGATGCAGGCAAAGCAAAAAATTTTCAATTGAGCCAAAATGAAACTTAATATTTCGTAGTTGCTTAATGACATCCTAGGGATAATATTTGTAATGCATATTATGAATAAATTATTATTGAAAGATGAATTATTATTCCAGCTAAATGATTGAATTATTATTCCAGCTAAATGACTGAATTATTATTCCAGCTAAATGAGAATTCTCCCAAATAATAACTTACTAGTAAAGTAAATGGATTATTCCCGCTCATGTTAGTTACATCTTTCTTTTGGTGACAGATTGTGAAACGATAAAAATGAAATGCAGTTACGGACTCATTTCGAAATTAAATTTCTATCTTTTGCCATTTAATTTAGCATTAAATTCGTCTTTTTTTCCAATTTTCCGTATCAAAACAAAATATAACGCAACAACGAACTAAATAATAATACAGATGGTCTTTCTGTACAGAATGTGATTTGTCAATCTTGAAATTGCATCATATTCAGTGTTTTGTATTTACATTTTCTCGTCGTAAGCTTTCTTTTGATGATTTTAAGGCTGACATTAAACATACAAATCTCTTGTGAAAAAGAAAAAATCGGTCTCTGTCCAAACAAAAAGCGGGTGTTACGAAAATAGGCAACCTTCGTCTGAAGGTCGAGGTAGAAATAACACTTTTTTTTCTTTCTTTTCCAAGGGTCTTCGAAATTTTCAAGGTCTTTCGTAAAAGACCCGATTCTGACTGAAGACGTAAACGGAATGTATTTTTGAGGTGAAATGGCAAATGCGACTGCTCGCGCTTGTTTGTTTCTCATTTCTCAAGTCAAAAAGCAGAGAGGATGTCATCCATAATTCCCAAAATACCTCACTCTATCTAGAATACATATAAACACATACCCAATTTATATAAACTGCGCATTTTCTCAGGTCTGTAAAAAAATGCGAAATAACTTAAAAACTGTACTTTATTTTCCGCTTGCAGGTATAGATAATTTTTTCAAAATAACTCGGGCGATAGTAAACATGGACAAAAGTATAGTTTGTGCATATTAAGGAAATGAATGGGAAAATTTTTGTATGAAGACCACTAACGATTGTAGATGGTTGTGTTTTTGTGGATGTAGTCATCTTAAGGAGGTGGTGTTCGATGCTGATTTTTATACATTTCCTCAGAAATCTTGGTTTCTTTCAAAACTGGTCGCCTTGAGAAGAGGTTGTTGCCTCAAGGTTTATTGCACATGAAGAACAAATGTATAATTTGAAATATATCTAAGTATTTAATGACTAAAATTAATAATTTAATTTTTTAAGAAAAATATGTTTATATTAAAATAATAAAACGTTCTCTTAAATCGCTATGAATTATCGGAAATTCACCTTATGAAGCAAAAAAGGTGAATTTGTTTTGCTTACAGCATCAAAAGGGATTTGTGCATGCCATATTTCCCCGAACTATTTCCTTTATATTCTTGTCCCACAAATGTATGTTAATGAATTTTAATTATCAAAGTGTCTTAGCATTATATAAACACATGCATTGAAATATTATTCCATTATCTTCACCTTTTTTCCAAATGTAAAGTACAACTATAATTAAAGGGTGAATTTATATTAGCGAAGCAAATCACTGTCTTACACGGGGTAGGAAGCGGGAATAAATATTAATAGGATATTAAGGAAAGAGATATCTAAACAACTGTGCAAAAGTCCCTAAAATGAACGTGTTTCTAAAACTTTGAACGTTACCATAATATCTGAATTTATTCTCAAATACCACCAATGTACATAATATTATGAAATTCAGCCATGAATAATTTTTTGAAAGTTCAATTAAACACACCATTTGCGTTACACTAGATTTTATATTATGACATCAACAATAAAATTCGTATAATAGTCTCAATTCATCCAATTTAATCATTATATTCAATTCAAACCCATATTTGTTCATTAATTGCTATTAAAATTTTTTCATTCATTATAGAGGACAACATTAATTTAATTTTACTAATTCTAGTCCAACTAGAATACATTGTAGAACAAAATTTGTCCCATATTCAAACATGAAATAACATATCCTGGAAATATACCGCAGTAGTTCGGAGTTCGAATTTTCGAAGGAACAAAATACATCACTTTATTAATGAGCACTTAATAATTACAAACTAAACCTCACAAACATGTCAAAGGCACAAAAAAAAAACTCGATGAAAATTTAAAAAATCACATCGCTCTGAAATATTATGTCGCTATAAAAATTCACTGTGAACTCAGTCCAAATTGGCAAACGGGCCTTTAGTTATATGAAGCTAAGTCTCGAAACACTACCATTGGATTCTAAGAAGGGTGGTGAATGAGAGAGACATTGTTTCAATGAGCAGTACCAAGAAAGCATTCGGGCATTACTTCACGGAAAAGGCATTAAAACGCGGCACGCGGCAGAGTATACGGACAGGTCGATGCAACGCTCAGCCACACGCTACAATAATTTTGGAGCTAATGGAATTAGAAAGACCAAGCATCAGTTGCTAGAACAACCGCTCGACTTGGCAAATTGCAAGTCAGAATGTAATTTCCAGTTTTCGTAATGAGATTCTACCTTTTATTTCTTGGATGTCAATTTCATTCAATTTTTACTTATTGGAGCTGCTGCAGATCTTCTGAGAAGTAGTCTGAAGATTGCAGTGCTGTAAGGATTCAACGGAGCACAGGTTGGGAACAACCGCATTACACTGAAATTGGGGTAATTAGATTACTACCGAAGTTGTTGCTGATGGCCTACATAAAATGGAATCAGTTTAACCCATTCAATAATTCGAAATAATCTAAGAAATCTAAAAAACACATATAGATTCAGCGAAAAATGATGTAGATAAATAAATAAATAAATAAAATTCTGAAAATTTTTTAATTTTAATGGTTGCTTAAAATGATTTGTTAAGGTTTTTTACGCTGTCGCTGAGTCTATCAATCTGCTGTTGCAGTTATTCTGGCTAACCTATTTTTTGTTGTCTTTTAATTATTAACTTTTTGTGTGCTAACTTTATTTATTAAATATACGTTCTTAGCTGTCTACTTACGTTACAAAAAATTCAATTCAACATCAAAATCATAAAATATTATTTAAAAACAACATATCTTCACAATTTTCGATACACAGTCTTGCACGTTGGAGATAAAAGTATTTTATTTCGTATATGTTGACATTGCTCGCTTTCAAATCGTCGAGTTAGTTGATAAAAATAAATTTAAGTTTTGCGAAATAAGAAATAAATAATAAAAAAATATATACAGTTCAGTGTGTGAAAATATCGAATATTTTTAGATAGAGAAATCGTAAATACAATACATTTTTATTATTTAAATCAATACGATTCAAAAACAAATATTCTTAAAAACTGCATCCATTGCTTTCAAATGTTAATTCACAACAAACAGATTCAATTTCAAAGATAATTTTTGCCGAATGGCAACAGACTAGAATGAAAAATGAAACGACGCTTTTATACTGATTCTACACAAAATCCCATTTTGAGACGAACAGACCCTTTAGGGCTAAACATAAATGTAAAAAATCATTCAAAAAGTATTTTACTAACAAATTGTCAGAGTCTGTTAAAGTATTCGGTTTCGCTATTCTTTATTGTTACGTAAAAGCGAATATAATTATTCTGACTGAAAAGACTATTCCAAATAGACCTTGGCTTCTTACAAAATATTGCGAAACGCTTCATTTTCTAAAGCATTCCAGAAGCTACGAATTAGATAGCCTTTCTCCAAACATCATCAAATCTCCATGTCAGATATTCTAGTATAAACGTAATTCATAGCATAATATTAATTAATAGTTAAATGCATATATTTTTGTTATTGTATAGTAGTTATTAGATTGATTAAATGTACAGCATTAATTAACTAATAGTTTATGTGCCGTTATTGAACTTATGATAAATATTTGTGACTGTTATAAGCGAGTCCAGACAACAGAAATCGACGGTAATTTCCAGAGATGTGCAATACTGTTTCGAAGGCTTGATTACAGAACCTTCTTTTCAGTTGCAGGAATGGAAATGACAAAAGAGAAAATCGGTGCTCACGCGATACCAATGAACACAATAGACTAGAAAACTGCAGAAAAAGAACTGAAAGGTTTTTATGAATGTGAAACCACTCTTGAAAATGTAGTTCGTCAGCTGAAGGTGTTTCTAACTGCAGCAGAACAGATGATTTATAGCTTTCCTGTTCCTACATATGCTTCATATTCCTAAGTGTGAAGTTTTATGGCTCTTCACATTTGCTAATGTGTATTAAACGATACTGGCAAGAAATATTGTACAGATCGTGGGAATTATCCGGAATGAGGCCTTAACTATGGAACTGCGAATTTTATGAGAAAAGAAAAAACAACACGAAAGTTAAACTTCTGTAAAATGCTTGTAATTTGACGGCTAAAACATGGAAAGAAACGGACTACAAGATTCTTATGATCTCCTAAAATGAAAACTTGCTTTTTATTGTGCTGAGATGAAAATTTTTAACCGCATGGTCAGTAACATTGTTACTGTAATATTCGGACGATAGAATTTGAAGTGTGGCTTTCATGTGACCAAGATGTCAAGGAGTGGAAGGTATTTGGATGTCACAGCTTCGAAGGTAAACTGAATAACAGAATCAAGGAAATTCATTATTGAGATAATTTTATTTAAATCTTTTTTATTATCATATCGTCAACTCAGCGGAACAACGAAGAGATGTTTTTTACTTCAAATAATTTATAGTTATAAAATAATTTTTACTCATAATAATGAATATATTAGCAATAATAGGACTAAGTGGACTTCCCATGGTTAACTCCCTCTCTCCCCCAATCTGGTGGTAATACTATTCTGAAAAACAAAGTTTGTTTCAAGCAACGTCGGGTTCAAATTTTTGACAGATTTCTGTCTGGCTTGCTCAACAAGAAAAGTTATAGTAGCGCCATCTCTCGACATGAATGATATTTAATTGATTATCTACACTAGGCGCAGAAAAAAAAAATATTATTATTTACAGGTTTGTTACAACAGTTATTTTATCGTAAATACTTTGCTATATACAAAAATCAACGTGGGTTTAATTTTTGATGCAAAGAAAAAGGCAGTTTGGCTTTTATGTTTATGTATAAGCAGACGTGAGTTTTCGAGGCTTTGCGAGGGCTCATGCGCGTCGGTTGTTAAATTTGTCTCTAATTTGTAATTTTTTTTTGTTTTGAATGCTTTTTGTTTATAGCTAGAAAGTAATACCGCTGAATGCATACATGCCTATATAAGTAATGCTTTAAATTTGTATGGCTTTTTCTGAAAACCATTTAAAAAATCATTTAATTGCATTTTCTTCTGATAGAGCTAGTGTAATATCTGGAAGAAATCAGGACTTGGCAATTAAAATTTTATAAACATTTTCTCATATTTAATTTCCTGACGTAGGAAATATTTTGAAATATTACTTGATAAATTATATCCTCTTCGTCCCATCAAAATCGATTACAATGAAATGAGGTTGGTAAAATATATGTGTTGAAATATTAAAAATTGGCTCTGTGTTTGAACCAAAATAGGCAACATGCAGCTCTTGCTATGTGGATGAAGACTCGAGCTTTATTCAAGAATTTTTAATCGAACAATAAATAAAAGTATTTTTAAACCAAATCCTAAATTTAGATTTCCTAGAAAATCTGCACTGAAACAATATCCTATGGAAATTATCGTACCTGATATTTCTGCCTTACCGTGTGCCTGAAATTTAGTTGTTTGTTTTTGAAAGAGCAAACTTAAGTTATCCTAATATATATATGTGATGATTTCGATGAGCGTAGGAGGATTTACAAGTTAATTTATTATCATTAGGAGAAATTAAAGAATATCAAAATTTAGATAATGTTTGCAATCCTAAGTATAAGAAAGTGAATGATGTGTTAACCATTAAAAAACAAAGACAGTATAAAATTGTAATTCCAATGTCTCTTCGAACTGTTACGTGCTAATTTGTCACGTCACCAGATGTTATATACTAATATCGCGGCACCAAATGTTCTGTGGTACCAAATGTTAAATACTAACTGTTACAATAATTTGTCTACAATAATATCAAAACCATAATTCATTGCGTTGTGTATTTCTAACCCGAACAACCCCTAAGACCAAGCAGGAGTACTGGTGTTAAAAACATTCACACAAGTCATCATAAGAAAAACTCTGAATCAAATATATATATAACCAAGGATATTTATTGCAGCATTAAAGGAAGACACTCAATCTTTCAACTTAAATTTCTAGATCTATGGTGTGTTCAGGTGACAACTATTTAAAATAATGCATTTAGAATTATAATATATATATTGCTAATTTCAAATATGCACCGAGATGAATTAATCAAAAATTTACACCGTAAAAATTAATATTAACTTTTCATATGCAGTTATCAAACTCTGCTGGCCAGCATAAAAATACACAGGAATTTAATGAATCACCGAGCATGGTGTCTTTACCAATATTGATAGAGATTACTTAGTTCAAGAAATTTCTTAATTTACTCAGGTAAAAATTACATACATAAATTTAGCAATCCCTTAGGCAGTTAGAAAATATTACATATTCAAGTAGACCCGTTGGAGAAAAATGATTACATTTATTCCTACATTCAATTACTCAATTAAAGGTAAAGTAGAATTTAAATTTTTAATCGTTCCTTAATTTGCAAAAGTTAAAGTTAATTCTCAACCAAAAATAGTAACAACTTAAAGTAAAAAGGTAAAATTTAGATAAGTTAACAAATTTAATATCCTGTCTTAATTCATTATATATAAATTTTAATTACATTCCAAGTTAAAGTTAAAAGTCCTAAATAGATTAATAGTGCAGCAGTTGCTTAAATACACAGCCTGGATTTAAGATCCAGCAGAAAAACCTTTGACTAAAAGTTAAATAGAATTTAATTGGAAATTAAATACACATATAATTACTCCTTACATTAATAATTCATCACTGGAAAATTTACTTCAAATAATCAAATCTCTTAAAAAAAATTTTAAATTACCATATTACTTAGGAAACATGTTCACGGAATTTAAGTCGCAAGCTGTACTAAATTTCAGGTGAAATTAACAATCAAAAGGTTGAACTCACTTGAAGGGAAGAATTGAAAATTTAATTAAGCATTAACTCATCTTATAGATTTTTTTTCCGGATGTCCCATTCATAACAGGTGTTGAACAAGGCTCTGCCGACGACCAGTCCTTCGCAGATGTTGAACGAGGGAGTCCGGCGAGAAATCTGGACACTTGGATCAGACACTATGAAGATGGTAAAGTGCATTCGTGCAGCAAAACAAGAGCTCCTAAGGGTTCCTCCCTTTTCCGTCTATTCTCATTCATGCGAGTTGATGGTAGTACTCGAGTTGATGGTAGTAATTCGATGAGGAAAAAAACAACATTCTCGACTCCAACACGGGGATGGTAAAGTGCGGAGGAGTAAACTTCAAGTGATTTTTTTTTTTTTTTTAGATGTTCATCTTTATCTTATTTCCCATCTCCGGCTCTTCCAGAGGAAGAAAAAAATAACGTGCTTCTAACGCTGCGAATCCAAGGCAAAAAGGGCTGAGCATGGCCTTGCATGACGATTTCAATCGTCCAGGCTCCAGAATTTTCGAAAATCACCAAATTTGGTGAATTAGTATGCAAATCTCGCCAAACACAAAACAGTGCTGCGAAAACTTAGTTTTTCCTTCTTCACACCAAAAAAAGTTCCACCCTCGCCACCCCCTTCGCCAACAAGGAGGGGTGAGGGAAAGAATGCGACAAACCTATCACGCCCCTACCACGCAACCGGACGCAGTACATGACCTTGACGAGAAAGTGCTCAAAACGACGCTTATAGCAGAGTAAATTTCTAGACACGAAATTCAACAATTTTAGCAATTAAATGGGCATAATTCTCCAACGGGGCGACGTACAGTCATGAAAGTAGGTTCATAAGAAGGGTAAATTTTTTCTCTTTAAGAGGTATAAATTTCAACCATGTGAATAAAAAGGAAGTATTTTTAAATTTCAAATATTACGCAGAAACAACCGATTTCCCATTGTCTCCTTCTCCCGAAGGCTAATACTGTCGAACGCGTAACGTAAGAACGAGAACTCTGTTTAACTCGTATAAAAATAATTGATTCAATAACATAAGCAATACAATTCGTGAAGAAAAATTTAGAATAAGCATAAATTAATGCATATAATTTACTCACTCAATAATTAATTAACAAATAACTGCAATTAACTACACATTAATCCTTAATTCTAAACTAACCAAAAATCACTACATAACAGAACTAAATTACTTGAAAAAGCTCGTATTCAATTGGTTATATTGGCGTGTCCTCAATACTAAATTTATTATAATGTGATGATTTCGATGAGCATAGAAGGAGGAATTAGCTTGCAATCTTCGTAGCTGAGTGTGAAGGCTTACAGAGGAAGATTACAAAGCATGAACTTGAAGAATTTCCAATCTTTACTTTCACAAATATAAAATCATCTCCATACATGTTTATCCAATCATAATGAAATCCGATACATTTCTATGATTCAGTCATAATGAAAGATGATAAATTGCTATTTACATGATTCTTAGAATTAAGACGCGGGCACTTTAGACGGGGAAGCAAAGCGAGAAGTTATTAGCAAGGTGGAAGCTATCAGAAGGGAATGCCGTATTCCATTCCATTTACCGCTATTATACTGGACCTAGCCTACATGGATTGCAGGCTTTTTGCCAGTTGTCTTCCAATATGGGAACCTGGAAGTAGAAGAGTCATAGAAGATGTCACAGAGACAAGATGTGAAATACAGGGAATGCCGTAATTAGCTCGCCAGAGTATTTATACCAGAACAGGTGTGATTCTAGAGACAAGCTATGAATGGCTAATATTAGTTTTGGTTTGCACTTTTCAATCAGCGTTACGTAACGTCGAAAGATCTCGAATTCGGAAGAACAGATGAATTAAGGGGGAGATCACAAAATTTAGAATGTTAATTTTAAGATTGTTAATTAGTTTTTAAAGCAGCTGTTGTATTTTCTTATGTCTTACATATATATAACAGAGATTTTTATTATATTCAATTTTAAGTAAAAAGATTTTGATTCATGTCAAATATGCAAGAAAAATAACTCATTCCAATAATTTACGGATGAGGAATTAATATTTAAGCACTAGCTTAAATATTAATTCGTATGTATATAATTTGAAGGTAAACTATAAATTTGTATGCTATAATTTGAAAGTAAACTATAAATAAATTGTTTCCTTTTCATTTATCTACCTTTGCTCGCTATGCTAGTTATCTATGTTTGAGCTGTAAAGTTGCTGAGCATTAGTAGTTTGACTGAGTTCAAATCCCTGCTAATGACCTAGCTGCATAGGATTTTTCGTTATTTTTCCCATGTATAACATGGACGCGAGTCACTATTTCTTAGAAAGTCCTCCCACAAATTCAATCCTTACCTTAGGAAGATAGCCCTCGAATTGCTCTGCTGCCTCGAATTGCAATTAACCTAACCTAACCTAACCTATATTTACACACAAGTTTACAATCGTAATTTTTTAATAAGTATTCTTAATGTTTCACGAGCTACAACCTTGGTCGAGTTGATTATAAAGATCTGATGTGTAATACATTCGGATTTGGTTGCTGTATTATACATTCAGACTGCAATTCGCACACCGGCTGTGTCATAAAATGCTTAATAATCAGGTAAATTATGACACGAGTTCTAGGTATTTCTGTAATTCCATTTTTAGATTTTTGTGTTCTGGCTGCATTATTCAAAAATAAACCTTCGTACGAATAGTATTATTGTTTTATTTCTTAAGTTCGTATATTAAAACAATGATAAAAATACTATGTACTTCTTGCATTTAATTTACTCATTTTTTTCATATTTTATTTACGGAGTCAGCTGCTTAAGAGCTGATGAAACAGCATTTTGAAAATTTTAAAGGTGGTAAAATGGCGAAATCGCCAGATATCGTCACCTTTTATATTGTTTTTTTTTCTATTCATCTGCATTTCAATTTTTTATAGATCAGAATGATAGTTCTTCTTAGAAACAATGAAACCTGCTAATAAAAAAAATTCCTTATTAAGTTTCTTGTATTATATTTATTTCCTTATTTACTTGCGCATCATCTATTAAATTATGTTAAATGCAATTACTTTTCCCTTTTTCTACAGGACCTGTAGCCAGTGGTTTGACTAATAAATATGGCTGCCGTGCAGTCACAATAGCTGGAGCGATATTAGCAGCTGCAGGCCTAATGCTAAGCACACTAGCTCCTAATGTGCTTTTCCTTTTCTTTTCTATTGGACTCTGTACAGGTATTTTAATATTTATTTTTTACAAATGTACTTATATTTTTATTCCTCGCCCTGAATTTTTATAGAGCTTGTGTTTTTAAATAATATCTGTATTGTATGTTTGTAAGTTAAGTTTATTTACAATCCATAAAGCGATTTAAAATAAATATTTATGACTTTCATGCTTAAAAATTGTTTAGCTATTATCAAAAAAGTCCAAGTCAACGCGGAGTGACTTTCGTCTCTTTTAGCATCTCGAAACGGAAAAGCATCCTACAATTCTGGGATCAAAGAAGCTAGTACAAATCTTGTTCAGATAATTTTTTTAACTATGGAAAAAATGTCAAAAAAGTTCAAGTAGCAGACAATGACAGTTAAATATTGAAATAAATGTTTCCTTTTCCCAATGATTACTGCAAGTTTAATACCTGGATGTAATAGTATTTACTTATTGAAGTAGTTGTGATGTAATCAATTTTTAAGAACTACTGCATTTATATTGTAAACTTTTATTTACAGGTGCAGGATTTGGTCTCATGTATCTTCCTTCCATTGTGAGCGTCACCTGCTATTTCGAAAAACAACGTGCCTTTGCGACGGGTGTGGCTGTCTGCGGATCGGGTATGGGGACTTTTGCGTTGGCACCATTGACGGAATATTTGGTAGAAACTTACGGATGGAAAGGGGCGATGCTCATCATTGCTGGTCTGGTACTGAATTGCACCGTATTTGGTGCACTTTTTCGCCCATTAGAAACCGTTTCCTGTTCTCGAAAGAAACCAGCGTCCAGAGTCAAAAAGCCAGATTTACCAAAGCTGAAAATTTACAATGGGCATACTGCTAATGGGAGGCTGTCTCTCACTGATGATGGTACATGCCCTTCCACTCCTTTGATGTTCAAAGCCAACGGCACCGCGATCATTGAAGAGTCTCCCACCAAGCGCCCTTCTGACGCAGTGTCATATGATTCGAGGCTTACGAATGGTTTTGTGTGCCATAACAAGTTCGAAGATGGTGTTTCAAAGAACTTGCAAGTATACAATGGTTCCCGCACCAATCCTCCGACGCCTTCCGAAGGGAAAATAAATGGTTTTAAAGATGTAATTCTTCGATCTAATGGCATTTCTGTTGACAGAAAAGAGGATCCTGTACGAAACAGTCTGATGCTTCCTTCCGAGTTTTTCCGCAGAAAAGTGGAAGGTAGTCCATTATCGAGCTTTGTCTGTTCTTCCGCATCGTTGGCACAAACTAACAAAGAACTTTCTCAGCTGGAGACATCCTGTTCTCAGTCGCACACTGGAGGCCTAATGTATCGAAAAGATATCTTTTACAGTGGCAGTCTCATGAGCCTAGCCAAGTATCGATCCAATCCCAATATTTCGTATTCCTCTGTACCAGCAGGAGATGCATTAGATGCATCCTCTACCAAGCGTAGTTTCCGATGCTGTCCAAAGGAAATCCGTGACGCTCTTATAGAAATGACTGACTTTTCACTTCTCAGAGATCCTATTTTTCTGATGTTTGCAGTTTCGAATTTCTTAACCAGTATCGGATTCAATGTACCTTATGTTTATACAAAGGACAGAGTAGCAGACATGCATATAGCCACGAATGAGGATGCTAGTTTTCTTTTGGCAATTATCGGCATCTCAAATACAGTAGGAAGAGTTACATTAGGATATTTATCAGACAGAGCTTGCGTCAACAGACTCTGGATTTACAATACAAGTTTAATTATATGTGGTCTAGCAACAGCTTTAAGCTGTTATGCATTAAATTACACGTTAATGGCAACGTACTGCGCGACATTTGGAGCTACAGCTGGTAAGAATGCTAACATTATTAGTTTAAATTGCTAAGTATTTAATTTGTTTTAAAAGACATTTTTGTTTTTTGAATGTTATATCACGTTTCATAATGTTCCTGAATATTTTCTACTTCTTGAACAATAACTGCATTTCCATAACAGAAGATTTATTAATAATATCTACTAAATTAAACTACTATTTACCATCAATATTATATAAATCTTTAATCTGATTCCATTGAAATATGCCCTACTTTTGGAAATGCCAATTCTTATTACTAGCTAAATGCTAGCAAAAGTTTCTTTTGCAAAGGTTGCAATAAAATCGCTGATAAGTATTTTTTTACAGCTTGCAATTTTTGTTGCGTGTGATTTAATAAATTTAGATGACTTCAACGTATTAAACTAATGGAAATGAAAAAATATAATGTTCAGACTTTCTTTAAATAATGTTACAAAATTATACGCATATTTCTTAAAAACTATACTTGGATACCATTTTGCTCGTGTTACTTAAGATAATATGAGCAATACACGTAAACGAAAATTACAGCATATTTAATTAGTAATTTTGGTGTATGAATCATAATTAAACTGGTCAAGGCCTTGTGAAGCGATAAGCGAATCTAAATGCAACCTACTTTTTTGAAACAGCAATTTGCGTCATGCAGAAACAGTAACTGAAATAAGTTTTTAAATTAATTATTTTCATATTCATTAAGAAATGCTCTAAATAAAACATATGGTAGTGTTTTCTCCTCATGCAACTGGACAGACAGCAAGTAAGTTTAACGAAATTTACACGGAGTGTATCCCAGCATTTTGGTTGCAAATATAGTTGTTATTTTAATAAACTAATAACTGAAATTTGTTCATAAGTGCTTTTTTAAAAATTGCTATGTTGTTGCTGCGCTTCGTAACTTTATCAGGACTTAGCGTTCTGTGCATGCTCTTTGCAGACATAGTAAATTCTGTAAAGGGTTCTTATCCTTACGTTCTAAGTCCTGAACTGGAACAGGGAGCGGAAGGTACGCTATGTTCTGATGTAACTGCTGGGCTGGAGAATAACTGCACGTGAAGGGATTTGAAATCCTCTTTTATTCACTCACTATTAAATACAAACCTCCCAATTCGGGAGAGATACAGAACGTAACAGACCACACTTTGGTCGAACTTAACAATCAAATAAATTTAAATAAATTAAAATATAACTTAATTCAAACTTTGCTTCGCAGAGCAATTCGCGGAAGTTGGCCTCTACCGAAAAGGGTGCGTAGCAAGGTATACTAAATACTACCGCACTTTAATTTATTTTACAATGCAATCACGTAGTAAGCACTATGGCTTATAAATTTAAACTGCTAGCTGGTCAGGCGAACGTTGAGCAGCGTGACCGTGATCTGAGGCAAAGCTCTCACACACCGAGAGGTTTCTACCTCTGGCTTAAATAGTGCTTGGCTGAACTTCAAAAATTAGCATAAGCTAAAAACGCGCGCTTCTTCTGACAGGAAGTTGAAGCAGAGAGGAGATAGAAAAGATTTAAATTAAAATAAACTTGGTTAGTTTAACTAAAACCTTACATACTTCCCGCCAGAATTGCGATAGTTAAACTACTTTGGTCCAAACGGACCATGTTGAAAACTAGCAATTCTAAATAGTCGAAAATTTCACTGTTCTAAACTTAGGCCAACTCTTACAAGGCAATATATGTTTGTGTAAAATACAGACGAAATTTTCTGGAACAACAATCTTCAACATTTTTTTTTTCAAGTCTTATTCTTCAAACAGTCTTACTCCTTCCAGCAAAATCTGGAAGGAAAACAACTTTAGTATGACATAATAACAGAATAATTCTAAGTGGTACAAATCCTTATTTTTTTTTTTTTGTGTAATTTTGCACACACACATTATCATTCAAGCACAATTAAATTCTTCCCCCGTATGCTCTCTCACCGGTGTTGGATGTAAAGCAAACCGCCATTGCGGGTTTTTATGTGTTCGGGGGTGTTCAACTCTTCCACCTACAATCGACTAACATTAGTTAGAACTTGACATACGAGACCTGAAAAAAACGCCCTATAACCAGCTAATCCTAAGGTTCTCACTAGCTTTATGTCTAACACTTTAAGTGTATTTGGTGGAGAGCCTAATTAACACTTGCATTCTAAAATAGTCAATCTTTAACTTTTCATGCATACAAATTCGCAGTTTGCACACAACATTCACATTAATATTGCACTTAACGTGCATTGCTAGCATAATATTATTTGTTACATTTCATAACACATTAACAATTTCATAGCAATCCTGAAATGCAAATAGAGGTTAAATTTCTAAGCTTACAGAAATATAGGTTAAATTTCTAAGCTTACAGCAAGTGCTTCCTATTCCTTTCTCAAGGTACTTTCTTGAAATATCAAATTACATTGAATTAATAGTCTACAGACTAAATCGTGTTTTTCAATTTTCCGAATTTTCATTCTAGACATTTTACAAGTCTTTAGACAAAGCGTCATACAAAATCATTTAGTTAACATATTCTTTTCAGCAATTCATTGCTTTTACAGAATTAATCTATTTACAAAACATTAAGTGATTTTAAATCTTTGAAAATTACAATTTCTTTTAACAAAACATTTTACTTTCCATATGAGGACTTATCGCTCACTTGGCGTAAAAGTCAACCTCGCTTGAGGTAAAATCAGCCCTGCAACTTGCAGTATACTCAAAAATTAACTAAACTTTTGAATACGAAATTGTACTTATCTTATTATGATCGTCCATCCTTTTCTTGGCCCAATCTTTAAAACTTGAGTAAGTTGTGGCCTGGTTCAGTTTCCTCGTTTTTCGTTGTTCTTTCGGAGCCTGCTCGTCTCTTTTTCTTTTGAAATTCCGTCGTTGTATCCTCGGCAATTTCCTTTGTAGAGGAGGTTGCTCCGCTGGACGTTTGGTGGACTGGGCCCTTCTCTCCTGGGCCCTTGCTCGTTGCTTGTCCTGGTTCCTGCTGTATTCGGGAAGTTGATTCTCAGGCTGCAATCGACGTTTCTTGCTTCTCAGGCACCTGTCCGATGATTCCACAGTTCTTTTGGATACATTGGGCTTCCCTTGCCCATTCTGCTTTCTTCTCTTGGTGCGCTCGTAATTCCGTTCGTAGATTTGTTCACCTGCATCGTGAGACTTTCTTTTGAAACCACCTTTTTGGTTCTTATTTCTTTGTTGGGGGGGAGCTTTCTTCTTCTGACATTTCGATGCCGTTGTAGCTGGTTCCTGCTGTTTTTGCTGACGTATATCTTCCTGGCTAGTCGATTGCCTCGGATCCTGAAACGAATCTTTAAATACAGCCATTTTGCTGCGATTATAGAACGGTTTTATTTGGTCCACATTCGCTTTGAGCGTTTGACCATCATTTCTTTTTAATATAACCACTGCCCCCGTAATTTGTTCAATTGTGAACGGGCCTTCAAAACGCGGAAAAAATTTCCCCACCTTTTCCTCTGGGGCATTTGACAAGTTGTGTTTAATCTTCAACACTTCATCTCCCACATTGTACTTGACCTCTCTTCTTTTTAGGTCATAGTACAATTTCTGTTTTCTTTGGGCCATTTCTATATTTTCCGTCGCTTCCCGTATTAACTTTTGTATATCACTCATTTTAAATTCTTCTGCCCTTTCCTGTACAAAGAACAGTTTATCTAGGGGGGTCAAGATCTTTCTTCCTAAGAAGAGTTCAGCGGGTGTTTTTTGTGTAGTATCGTGTTTGGCGGTCCTAAGTGCAAATGCAAATTCATTTATATGGCTATCCCAGGTAGAGTGATAGTTTTTCACATAACTACGAATTATTTTCACTACATTTCTATTCACCCGTTCCGCTATGTTTGACTGCGGACGATACGGGACCATCTTTAGATGACGTATGCCCAGTTTTGCACACATTTCCTCAAACATTTTACTAACAAACTGAGGACCATTGTCTGAAATAACTTTTAGGGGCGCCCCGTATTTTAAAATATACTTATTTAGAATTGAATCTACTACAATTTTTGCAGACGCGCGTTTTAACGGAATTAACTCTAACCATTTGCTAAAATGATCCACTATAACTAAAAGATATCGGCTTTTATTAACTTTACTTCGAGGGTAAGGTCCAAGTAAATCGATGCCTATTATTTGATTTGGGAATTCTGATTTAATACTATTTAGGAACCCGGCCGGGCGGAAATTAACATAATTATTTAATTGACATGTTGGGCACGACTGGACATACGCCCTAGTAAACTTTTGCAGTTCTGGAAAGAAAACTGCCTCGCGAACTCTCTGAACAGTTTTTCTTATACCTAAATGAGCCGAAATGGCACAATCATGCAACTCTTCTAATACATTCAACCTCATGCTAGCTGGGATAACCGGTCTATATTCATGATTCTCATTAGTAGCTTTCGTATAGAATAACAGTCCGTCAATTAATTCGTAATTTTCGGCCCTATTTCTTATCGGCACAATATCCGGATGATTGAAATTCTCAGGGTCGGCCAAATAATTGTATATATTTTTGAACTCCGGATCTTTTTTGAGTTCGGCTATTACTGTTTCACGAGAATCTAATACTTTGGATGTTAACATGGCTATCTTAATTACACTTCCATTTTCATCTAAGTTAATTCTGCTTAAAGCATCTGCCACAACATTTTCCTTTCCCGGCGTATGTTTAATTATTAGGTTATATTCCTGTAATTTGAGAGCCCACCTTATTAATCTGGGTGATAAATTTTTTCCAGAATAGAGTCTAGTGACCGCCGCGTGGTCGGTATATACAGTTACTGGAGAACTTCCAAAGAACACACGAAATTTCTGTACTGATGCTAACACTGCGAGAGTTTCTCTCTCTGTTGCGGAATAGTTTCTTTGGGTTTCATTTAATGTTCGGCTGAAAAAAGCCACGGGCTGACCATTTTGGGAAAGCACTGCACCAATCGCGAAATCTGAAGCGTCCGCTGAAATCTCTAATCCTTTATCCCCTTCTGGAAATTTTAAGACGGGAGCTTGAGTCAATGCGTCTTTCAATTTTTGAAACGCCAAGTTGGCTTCTGCTGACCACGAAAACCTAGCTTTTTTTCTTTTCAACTTTAGCAGTGGCTCAGCTATTTTTGCAAAGTCTTTAATGAAAGCCCGGTAATATGAACACATCCCGAGAAACGACGATAATTTCTTCGCTGTTTTAGGAACAGGATAATTTCTAATGGCTACTATTTTTGACTGATCCGTTTCGATTCCCTTTTGGGAAATTTTAAATCCTAAATAACGTAACTCTTTTGCGGCAAATTTACATTTAGACGCATTTATCTTTAAACCAGCTTCGTTTAACAATGAAAATACTTTTCTTAAATCTTGTAAGTGTTGTTCTAGAGTACTACTCGTAATTATAATATCGTCTAAATATATGAAAGTGCTTTTACCAAGGACTGGTCTTAAGACGATGTCCATACATCTTTGGAACGTTGCCGGCGCGCCGGATAATCCGAACGGCATTCTAAGAAATGCGTACGTACCAGATTTCGTTATGAACGCGGTTTTGTGTACGTCCTCGGGTTTTACCCCAATCTGAAAATAGCCACTCGTGAGATCTAATGTAGTCATGTATTTTGTAGACGAAATATTTCGAATAATTTCTTCAATTATCGGCAACGGATATACAGGATATTTTGTAACTGAATTTAACTTGCGATAATCTATAGCAAAACGCCACCGCTTCGGGTGCGTAATCGGGTAATCATTATTTTTCTTACACAGGACAACGGGGCTAGCATAACTGCTAGAAATTGGCGTGATGATTTTATTCTTTAACATCTCTTTAATATGATGTTCAATTATTTCTTCTTTTGTCCTATCATATCTATATGGCTTTTGCCTAACTGGCTGAGCGTCCCCCGTGTCAATGTCGTGGTTCACCACCTGCGTAAAGCCTGGTACATCACTAAATAAATTCGCAAAGTGACTTACCAGACCTTGGATTTTCTCTTTTTCCTCTGCTTGTAAATGTTCCAAGTCCAGCTGCGGGGGCTTATCATTCTTCGCTTCAATTGGCTTCATATTTAATGTTAGTTCTCCCCCCTTGAAATCAATTTTTGCTTCTGCCAAACTAAAAAAGTCCACACCTAGAATAATACAAGTCTGCAGGTTACGCACAATATAAAACAGGATTCTTACCTGTTCGTTGTTGATACGCACGAACAATGGTACTTTTCCTAAACAGCTACATTTTTCTCCTTGGGCCGCTATGACATCCGTGTCTCTTGCACTAAAAATTCTGTAACGTCGAAAGTGCTTCTTAAAGAATCTTTCCGATACGAAGCTGCTTTGGGCTCCTGTATCCAAGAGGGCTGTCGCCGGTATGTTGTTGATTAGAACTTCAATCTTCGGCAAACTCAAATTCTTAACGACCACGGTGTTTAAATTGATTTTGGAAGGGTTTTGCGCTGCTTCGGACTTCTTCACCTTCCTCGAAGAAATCCCTCTTAGTTTAAATTCTTTTTCTTCTGGTTGCCCTCGGAATCTTTGCTTGTTCTTCTATTAAATTCCCTTCGTTCGCCGCTCGCTTTAGGAGACACATCTTTCTTCGGCCATTGCTTCGCCTTATTCCCGTAACTTTGATTTTGCTTTTGCTGCGGTCTTGGCGAACTCCACTGACTTCTTCGCTCAAATTGGCGTCGTCGTTCGTTGTCGGCTGTTCTTCGGCTTTCAAATTGTACCGCGAGCTCAAATAATCTGTCTAATGTTGTTGGATTTCTTAGTTCGATGAAATCTTGAACTTGGGGCAGTAGCCTAGGAAGTATAACTTGAATAATTTCAGGATCCGGGCGACTTCCATACAAAAGCTTGAAAACTTGAATTTTCCTCAAAATAAAATTAGACAAATCTTCTATTCTTTCTTGGTATCGGCTAAA
This sequence comes from Stegodyphus mimosarum, assembly GCA_000611955.2. Lineage (NCBI taxonomy): Eukaryota > Metazoa > Arthropoda > Arachnida > Araneae > Eresidae > Stegodyphus > Stegodyphus mimosarum. Next base: position 256,839 of record KK121336.1, read on the forward strand.
CAGTTCAGCTTCCAATCTGGCTCGATCTCGCACCACGGGAAATGCTTTCACTAGAGAATTCTTGAAATTTTCATACGTGTATGTGGGGCTTCCTGGTTCCCCCAAGAGATTCTTTCCGATGCACTTGAACCAACTTAGCGCTTGGCCCTTCAAAGCGCTGGTAGCAAGAGCGACTTTCTGAAATTCGTGGACTGGATATAGCATGAAGTGGGAGTCTAGCTTTTCCAGGAAATTGATTACGGCTGTCTTGCCGTCAAAACTTGCCGCTGGCTTCATGGCTGCTCGCATGGTTTGTACGATGTAGCCGAATCCTTCTATGCCAGGAGGTGCTATCTCAGGATTCTGGACAGGTACAGCAGGTGTCTCAGGTTCGTCTTCTTGTTGTTGAGGCCATCCTCTTCTTTTTGTGCGGGCGCCACTATCAGGACTTAGCATTCTGTGTGTATTCTTTGAGAACATGGTAAATTCTGTAAAGGGTTCTTATCCTTACGTTCTAAGTCCTGAACTGGAACAGGGAGCGGAAGGTACGCTATGTTCTGATGTAACTGCTGGGCTGGAGAATAACTGCACGTGAAGGGATTTGAAATCCTCTTTTATTCAATCACTATTAAATACAAACCTCCCAATTCGGGAGAGATACAGAACGTAACAGACCACACTTTGGTCGAACTTAACAATCAAATAAATTTAAATAAATTAAAATAGAACTTAAATTAAACTTTGCTTCGCAGAGCAATTCGCGGAAGTTGGCCTCTATCTAAAAGGGTGCGTAGCAAGGTATACTAAATACTACCGCACTTTAATTTATTTTACAATGCAATCACGTAGTAAGCACTATGGCTTATAAATTTAAACTGCTAGCTGGTCAGGCGAACGTTGAGCAGCGTGACCGTGATCTGAGGCAAAGCTCTCACACACCGAGAGGTTTCCACCTCTGGCTTAAATAGTGCTTGGCTGAACTTCAAAAATTAGCATAAGCTAAAAACGCGCGCTTCTTCTGACAGGAAGTTGAAGCAGAGAGGAGATAGAAAAGATTTAAATTAAAATAAACTTGGTTAGTTTAACTAAAACCTTACAACTTTAGATCACTTAATCTCATTCATTATTAGGAAACTGTTCCTTGTAAATTCCTTTTAGTGTTGTAGCATCTTAACCCCTATTTTATTTCAAAAATTAAAAAATTTAAAACGCAATCATTAGTTTGCAGCGTTGTTGAGAAAGTATTTAAATTACTTAAAGCATTCATGTTATCTAACATTCATAATCTTTTGGACTGGACTCGTGAGAAAGATAATGAAATTTCTCGGTAGTATCGCAAAGGTAAACTTTCATTCAGAACCATTGAAAGTGACAATGTTAATAGCATTACATTAATTTCAAATTGAAATTTCCCTCTTTTAAAGTTTATTTCGGCAACTAAACATGTAATGTGCTAGCTGTTGTAGCAGAACGGCGACACTGTCTGTTTGCCATAAGTTGGAGGTTTTCTCACGATGCATTAGAGGAATTTTCCGCACGAAAGGCGGGGTGAGGGACATGTGTCTGCAGGAGGCGAGCGAAGTTAGGCGTTTTTTACTATTATCTTAGTGCACTATATGTATATATATGTAATAATAAAATTCCATAGTCAAAAATACACTTAAAACCCTAACTTAAATTTCGTCTTTTCTTTTTGTTTTTTCCCCAGTCACAATTCTAAATGCATGTTCTTTTCATTTAAATGGCGACGATCTCTTATTTGAAAGTACGTGGAATTAAATTCACAGCCCCGTAGTCAAGTTGATTTTCCCGCCTTTTCTACACGTACAGTTATTGAATGTTCTGGAAATATTTAAAGCGAACTGGATTGGCTGACGTTATTTCTTGGAAGCCCCACCTTTCCAGAGATTATAAAAGGACTTGAAAGGAATATCGGGGGAGGGGGTCTTTCCATTAATGTAACGATGGAGTAAACTTCAATGCAAAAAGTTATTAATTGTTCTTTTTTATTTACTTCGGGGATCTGATTTTTGTAACTGCTGTTTTTCATGGAAATTAATAAATGGATCCTGTTTTTTCTTTAAACTTATCGTCTGATACTTTGAAGTACGACTACATTTGGTGCATCACATATATATATATATATATGTGTGTGTGTGTGTGTGTGTGTGTGTGTGTGTGAATGATGGAAAACAACCATATATATATATATATATATGGTTGTTTTCGATCATTTATCTAGAAGCAGGCATCTATAACACTGTAGATTATATGTTTGTATTATAATTGGTTCTAAGATTATACTATGCATAATATACAGTAGAATGCACTAATATATAACGAGCTATGGTAAGGTAAGTAGGTAACTGCATATAAGAGAATTAATGCAGCAGAATAGGATAATAAGTATATACAGCTGTTTTTTTACGTGCAATATACAAGCGTCAGATAAAACTTTAAAGGCTCTAAGCGTTTAAAATATTTTGGCGCTTTGTTGCTGAAAGAACATGGTAGTGGAATATCTTAAATATAAGCGTTCTTGTAGACATTATTAAAATAATGTTGATTAAAAAAACATTATTGAAAGAATGTGTCACACACTTTGCCACAAGCGGTTTTTATTTTGTTTGTTACACTTAGTTTTATTTTGTTTGTTACAAGCGGTCAAGCGGTATAACCGCTTGTAACAAACAAAATAAAAATCAATAATGTAAATAGGATAATAACATTATATGCGTATTTTTTACTTTTTTAAAAAATCACCCGCATTCTCTAACTTCAGCTTCCAACTATTGAAAAATCTAAGTTACTGTTGAATTTAGCCTGCAATTAAAATAAATGTTTACAATGTTATTTTTTTAAGATCTCTGGCTGTTAAATATTTTCAATATTATCTCTTTATGCAATAAAAAGATGTAGAAATCAGAAAAAGCTATCTGGATCAGTGAGAATTAAACTAATAAAAAACATGAAACATATTCCGTAGTAACTATAAATTTACAAAATAGCTACCAGAATTTCCAATGTTGATATACGCATAAAGTGGAGAATTTCATGGTAAATTTATTTCAACAGGGGCGCAAAATTTAGACATACAGTTATAATACTTTCGCTCTAGTTTCTGTCATAAATCTATAAGTAAATTACATATAGTGATCGGAATCTATTTTCGTAATCTAAGTTATAAATTCTCAAATTAAATTATAAACGCCTTGTAATTCAAATTCATTTTACAGCTGATTTGAAATATAATCGCTATTAAAAGTTATAAAATGAAACATATATTACCTCAGTAATATTTCTGTTCCAAAATGTTTCTAGAAAAGTCTCAGAACATGATCTAAAATATTGTTTCTTTTCTTTGTAGGAGCATATGTAAGTTTAACTTCCGTTATACTCGTAGATCTGTTAGGTTTAGATAAACTGACGAACGCTTTTGGCATACTTCTGGTCTTTGAAGGAGTATCTTGTCTTTTAGGACCGCCTATAACAGGTAAATGAAGCAATTATATATTTTTCTTTAGTGTATTGCTTTTCATTTTATTCAGAGATCAATCAGCTCTATTCTGAAGAAGATCAAGTGGTCATTTTCGTAAATTTTATTTCAATGTTTTTATTGCTTAATATACAGCTGTTCAAAATTGACCTTAATTAAAATAAGGGGATAAACTTAGTGTGTTGCTTATAACTGAGCTTCAGAAGAGTTTTCAAGTGCCAAGTGCTGTTGCTAAAATTTATCCATGCATGTTTCAGGCATTGTTCTGAAGTCGTTATAAAGTAAATTAAAGGTCAGTTATGAAGTCTGTCTAAACCAGAGGTTCCCAGCCGGTATTAACCCCCGAGATTGACGATGAAATTTTAAAGAGAGTCGTGACAACGAGGAGGCCGACAGTCGAATATGCTCGGAGATAGACTGGCATAATAGAAATCCCCACTGATCACAAAAAAGTTATTGCTGTTGTAAAACTGATAATTAATTGTTTATTGATATAAAGCTATATCATGTAGGAAGAAAAAAATCATATAAAATAAATATAAGAAAAATACGTTAAATTTATTTAATGCATTTTAAAAATCAATAATAATTTTTTTAAATATTTAAACGTTTTTGCAAAAGGTGCGATATAAGAAAGTAAAACTTAGGAACAGAATAAAACACTAGCAAAAAAATGCAAAATTGCGCAGGTTCTTCTGAAGATATATTGCTATATAAAAGCTTTTTGCAAAATTTAAAAGAAGATTTTTAATATTCGAATCCAAGACAGTGAAAATTTGAATGTTCCATTATAGCTAGAAGAACCACTGAACTGCGATATATTTGATCTTGATAGATGATGCAAGCTGATACAAGAAAAGTTTATGCAATGAAGGAGAATGTCGAAGCACAGCTCTTATTTAAAACAAATGCATACGCTGAATTTTAGAATATAAAAAGCCGTCTGAAAGAAACATCTAAAAAACAAATTGTTAGCGAACAGTATTATTGACTTTCCTTACCCAGTAGAAGCAGGCGTTAGTCAGTTTAATAATTTACTACTTAAAATTAGTGAAAGATTGAATATTTTGAACAAAGTAATTTAAAGATTAGTCAAGTAATTTTATGCCCAATATTAAAACAAAAATTGCTTGGATACATAAAGTAAAATTGAACTTTTATGCAATTCCGTCTGTGATTTTGGTTTTGAAAGCTTGTTTATATTGTAAAATCAAAAATAATAATAATACAAAAAATGATAAAACGTAAACAAAATAAACCATTTTTTCAAAACTTTTATTCATATTCTTAATCTAATTATTATCTTTAAGTAATTTATGAAGTTATTTTCATTATGATTATGCTGTATGCTGTATATTATAAAGAAAAATGCAAGGGGTTGATGAAAAAAACTGCCCTTTCAGAAGAGGTCGATGGAAAAAAGTTGGAAATCCTTTTTTTAAACGGAACAAAAGATATTTGATTTTCTCCGTAGCTTTTAGGTTTCGGGTTATTAAATCTTCTACGCAGTTACTTATATTCAGTGTTTGAGATACCTGGTATTAACGTATAATATTTATTATGGAAGCTCTAAAAATCTAAATAAGAAAAAATTTCATGAACGTTACGTTTACATATTGATTACACATGTTGGGAACAAAGAGACAGTAATACTATCTGATTACATGATCACTGCTGTGGTTCAGCAAAACTGGCAGTAAAAATAATTGGGCGATTTCTAATGTTATATGTAGATACAAGACAGAATTTGTCTTAATTAAAAAGTGTTAATTGCTTCTGCATGATTAGATTTATTTATTTGTTCGCTTAAAATTAAGAATTTTAATCTATCGGTACGACTTGCATCTTAAGAAATTTAAAATTTAAATTCCACTTTGTTTTACACAAAATGTTTATCACACACTGATTTGCACGTTAAGCGAAATATTATACTACCAATTTGGAAAAATAAGCATGTATCTTATTTGACAATGAATCATTTGTATGGGGAAAAATTAACTATTCCTTTCTTTTTTAGGTTGGCTGTACGACGGATTAGGTTCTTATGATCCAGGTTTCTATGTGTCCGGCTCCATGATCGCTGCCAGCGGTCTTATTCTCTTCCTGGTGCCTTGCATCTCTAAACCGCCCAGCGACCATTTTCCCAATCCTGAGGATCCTAAACCCAAAATAGCTGAAACTTCAGCTTGAATCATAGTCAATGGTATTGGAGCCATCAGTCATCCATATTCTGCAGTAATAACTAATTGCTTTTGGGACCATGCACGCCTTTTCTGTTTTCTGGTTAATGCTACTGTTACCAAATGTGCCATTCGTTCAACGGTAGGAATAATATGCAGATAGGATAGATTTATACGTCAGTGGGAATTGTAATATACTTTTAAAAGCAATCGTTTCAATTTTAATTTCTTCACGATGACAATGCGCAAAATTGAATTGCCTTTTCCTGGAACTATGAAGGTACTATGAACTGGACACATATACGTAAGGCTTGGTAAGATGTAAATGCCATTGTTAATAACACAAGACATATGCAATTACATGAATGTATCGAGTAATTAATGGTTTGCTGCATGGACTTTTCAAAATAATATTCACTGATGCGGCGGCATTAAGAATCATATCATCCAAACCGCTCTAAATGCCACAGTAATTCCTATCAATTGCAATTTCTCTTTAAAATCAGATAGAGATTTTTTTTAACGTTTTCACCCGCCTTCCCATTTTATTCACATCACCTTACTGTACACACTTCTGAGCCTTTGTGCGTACCAATTGAGACACATTTCTTTATAGTCAAAAACACGATTACTGCTCTTTGTTCCAAATTCATATCCTTTGTTTTTAAAAACATAGAATAAAATTACGTGTGCCATGCTTACAAAATTATTTTACTTGATACTAAAGCGACAGCACATTAAGATAAAAAATATTCAGCCGAATGACAAACAGGTTTTAGTTCTGTACAAAATCGTCATTACTGAAATATTTTTAGAATGAGAAAGTTAATATTATCATGCTATGTTTACGACATTGGCAAAATGAAAACTTTAACCAATTATATGAGTTATTAAGTTGTTTTTGCAGATTTAGATATTTCTATAATGAATCATTTTCTATACAAGGCGATTAAACTCACGTATGCTGTTCAGATTTTTCCAGTATCGAATCAATGGCAATCCTGCTTCTGTTGCAGAATTCTTACAGAAGGCTCAATAGAAGGAATCTAAATAAATAATACTCTTTTGCATCCTTAAAATAAAACGTTTCGGGGGTGGACACTGCTTTCATGGAGGTTAATAAATTCTCTTCCACTATTTTGATATGAATCGATTCTAAGCTTCTGTATTTTCTTATTATTTTGAGATTCACAGTGACATGTGTTAAGGAAAGTAGAAGATTCGCTGGTTCTTTCAAAATGGCAGTAACAAAACCTCCATAATAATACCTACTATATTTGGTTGTTTGTTCGTTTCCCCTGTTGTATAATAGTATTTTATTATTATCCTGTGTTGTCACTGTCAAAAACAGACAAAATACCTAATATATCTCGATTTTATTTAAGAATATGGTAACGAAATAAATGTAATAAAAGTTGATTTTAATGGATTAAATTGAAATATAAAAATTTTCTTTCTGTATTTAGAATAGTGTGGTAGATCATGAGATTTTTTATGAGTACTACAAATTATTATTCTTGTAACTACAGATAAATTTTCTACCTCTTTTATAAAGATTGATATTTCTTATATAATTGTAATAGATCTCAGTAAAGATTTTGTCCGTAAATTAGTCAACACTTATTAGTACTATATAATAATAATATTACATTTTACTTACGATATGGTAATTATTCTGCCGTTATAACTATATTATAATGGATTTTGCATAATATTTCATTTTTAACTTTCAGTAGCCTTACCTGGTAAACTAACTTTGATAAGGCAGATGTGCCAAATAACTAGAAATTTCTCCCAAACAGCAATTCAGATTTTGCTGCAGGATACTACTATTATGTTTGTAGAGATACCGGGATGGTATCATCCATTTAGACCAATGTTTAAATCGTGATATTTTATATACTACGTATATACTGTGTTAAGTGTGCATGTATGTGTGTTGGCATCATGGGCTATTCATTTTTCCAAAAGGACAGGAATATCGACCTTTGTGAAACTTTAATTTTGTGTTGTTGATAAAAGAAAATATCCTACTCATGTGTTTGAGTGAATGATGAGAGCTATATCTGTAAAAGTTATTGTCACTGAGAATAGGAATTACGTTTAGATGTTATCTTGCAGAAGGTTGTAAGATCTCTTTGGCCCAACTTGTCAGTCACTGGGATAGTGAGTCACAAAAACGTGCGAAGGGGTTGAAACCCTTTTATTGTACTTTTAAAATTACAACTGCGCCAACTCGGCGGTTGAACTAAAAGCAAGGTAAAACTGAAAATAAGAAACTAGATGAACAAATGTCAAACACTACCGACGAGGCTCTGAGATCTTAACTAACCGCGTTTTTAATTATCGCTGATATTCAGCAAGATTACTGATTTAACAGTTGAAGGTCTAGCACTTCTGCAAAGCTAGACACAAAGGCCGACACGCGCTGATCTAAATTCTACCGAGCAATCTCTCCAGCGTAGCTTCAAAAGCAAAACTTTTTCACGCTTGTTTCGTCTACTATTTAACTCAACTAGCTTCCGCTAAATTTGAATAAACTGCGCGTGCTACTGTAATTTACATACTCTGGTACGGGCATTTCTAGGGGGAAAATGAAGGCTAAAAAGGAAAGGACTATGAACTTAAAATAAATGTTAGTTAAAATAAATATAAACCCTACATTTGCCCTTGCCAGAATTTTGAACACTTGGAAGCAGGTCCTAGAAACGACCTGTTGAAAAGTTTCAACATTCTAACCTAAAACTCAAGAGCCCCGTTTACATAAAACAACTTTTGGCTATGAAATTTTACAATGTTTGGCGTCGCTAATACAATTTCTTCGTGCTGAATCCTCTCTGCTGTCGTTTATCATTCAGTCTTTTCTTCCTTCCAGGATCTGGAAGGAACAAGTATGAGTATACTGAAAATACACTATGATTTACACTTTAATACTCGGTAGCATTTTACTTTTCGATGATTTTCTTTTTCTTATTTAACTATTTATTTCACATTCATTCTTCATGCAAACTTTAATTTAAGTTGCTTTGCCCCGGTTCTCCACTTTATTTGTGGTGTCCAACGGAAGTATTTCATGTTTTTTGTATATCAACACTTCCCCTAACCACAATGATTTGTTAGAATTCGATCAACCAACTATGACACACCCTAGTCCGTCATACTAAATCTCGATGAGCTATATTTAATCTTCTTAAACTCAAGTGTTAGTGGAGAACCCTAAAAAAAGTCGCATTCATTCTAAATTCCCCCTCATTCAACTTTTCACATACAGGTTTTCGCTCCAACGCATGATTTTTAACTTCTAGTTAACATTTAGATTTTAACTGGTTTCTTTTGCCATTTACTTTTAGTATGTAAAATTTTATGCTTTTCCACTAAATTCTACTTTTACATAGCTTTAAAGTATTTACATATCTTTACAAAATTCTAATACATACGATTTTTACAATATACAATAATATGAACAAGAAAAAGATATTTTACTTCACGTTTCTTCGCCAAGCTGGCGGCCCTGAAACTAAATTTTCCATTAATACATAAAATACGAAAATATTTTATATCTGGCCAAATTTTGGCTTTAACATAACAAAACCAGTCTTTCGACCAACATAAACTGCTTGTTCTTAGACATTAAACTTAAAATAAAATCTTGCTTTGCTTTCGCTAAATACAGTAAACAAAACTGAGTCTCAACCGAGACAAATTGGCTTCCTTCAACACCTAGAAACTTCGTATTTACACATAACAGTTCAGAACAAAAGAAAAATTTATAGAAGGTTTAACTTATCTTTGACTTTTCGATGCTTGGAACTCAGTCATCCTCTTTTCACAGAACTCTGTCCATGTCAGGGAATTCATAGCAGTCAGCCTGCGCCTTTGACTTCTTTGGCTCTCCTCCATAGGCTTTCTTTTCTGGCCTCTACGTGCTGGTCTTTTGGGGTGTTGGTATTCCGGTTCCTGCCTTTTCCTCTTAGCACCTGGATGGTTGTTTCTGGGGGCCTCCGGTTTGCGTTCTTGCTTGAATTTTTTCTGCTGGTTAAAATCTTTTCGCTCTCGTTGTCTCTTTTTTCGCAGGATCGGCGGCCTTGTTTCTCTTTGGATATCCGGAACTGGACGCGGCTGCGTTGACTCTGCTTTTCTGTTGTGGGATCTTGTTACTGGTTTTTTTCTCTTGCTATCTTGCAAGGATTTTTTCCGGGACGTAGTTGTTCGCTTAACCTTTTTCTCTGCTGGAGTCTGGAGGTTTTCAGTCCTTCTTTTCGGGATCCTTGCATAACTTGTAGAAGGGCTTTGTTCTTCGGTGATTCTCTGCTTCTTGGGTTCTTCGGCGGTTCTCTGCTTCTTGGGTTCTTCGGCGGTTCTCTGCTTCTTGGGTGGCGGAGCAGACGGCCTTGCTTCTGGACCTTCGAATTGTTGGGAACTTGAATCCTGCAAGAAACTTTTGAGCACTTCAAAATCATTTTTCTCGTAAAACTTCTTCACCTGGTCGGGACTTGCTTTACAGGTTTCTCCTCTCTCGTTCTTAAGGTATAATATGGCTCCCTTGATTTCCTGAATAATATAGGGACCTTCAAATCTCGGAGCCAATTTTGCGGAAAAGTACTCTGGTGCATTTGATAAACAAAATTTTCTTTTTAAAACTTTGTCCCCCACTTTAAAATCTGCTTCACGGCGTTTTCGATTATAATAAATTTGCTGTCTGTTTCTTGCCATATCTGAATTTTTAACCGCCTCATGAATCAATTTCTGCACATCTTTTTGCCTAAATTCTTGTTCCCTTTGTTGAACAAAGAATAATTTATCTAGAGGTGTTATTAACTTACGCCCTAAAAATAATTCCGCTGGTGTTTTTCCAGTGGAGTCATGAATTGCTGTTCTTAAAGCATAAGCTAACTCATCTATGTAGCCATCCCAGCGCTTGTGATGTGTGCTAACATAACTTCGAATTATTTTTACAATATTTTTATTAACTCTTTCCGCGATGTTTGCCTGTGGTCTGTACGGAACCATCTTGATATGGCGTATGCCAAGTCCAGAGCAAATGTTCTCGAAAATTTGGCTAACGAATTGTTTGCCGTTATCGCTAATGACTTTTATCGGTGCACCGTATTTGAAAATGTACCTGTGTAAGAATGCATCTGCAACTGTTTTGGCTGATGCACGTTTAAGTGCAACAATTTCTGTCCACTTTGAAAAATGATCTACAATTACTAAAAGATAACGATTTTTATTTAACTCACTCTGGGGGAAAGGGCCAAGAAGATCTATGCCTAATATTTCATTCGGAAATGTAGCGCGAATGCTATTTAAGTACCCGGCCGGGCTATAATTAATATCATTAATTAACTGACATTGCTTGCAGGACCTGACATACGCAGTTACTATTTTGTATAATTGCGGGAAATATACCGCCTCGCGTACCCTTTTTATTGTTTTTCTGATCCCCAAATGACCCGATGTTGGCGCGTCGTGTAATTCCTTCAAAATGCTCAATCGAAGCGAGGCTGGGATGACTGGCCTATACTCGAAGTTTTCGTTTGTTGATTTAGTATAAAACAATAAATTATCTATTATCTCATAGTTCTGTGCTCTACTTCTTATTGCGGCCACATCTGGGTTTTCGAAATTATCAGGGTCTTTTAAATAAGCGTAAATATTTCCGAATTCAGGATCAGCTTTCAATTCAGCAATAATTGTCTCTCTAGAATCTATGATTTTAGAAGTTAACACAGTGCATTTGAGTTCATTTCCTTCATCGTCCAGTTTTATTCGGGATAGTGCGTCCGCGACATTATTTTCCTTTCCCGGTTTATACTTAATTATTAGGTTATATTCTTGAAGTTTTAGAGCCCATCTTATTAACCTGGGCGTTAGATTTTTTCCCGAGTAAAGTCTACCAACGGCCGCATGATCCGAAAAGACCGTTACTGGGGCTTTGCCAAAATGAACTCTAAACTTCTGTACAGCCATTAATACTGCTAATGTTTCTCGCTCCGTCGCTGTATAATTCCTTTGGGTAGCGTTTAATGTTTTACTAAAAAATGCTAAAGGATGCCCTTTCTGCATGAGCACTGCACCTATGGCATAGTCCGAAGCGTCGGCTGCAATTTCTAAATTTTCGTCACCTTCCGGGAATTTCAAAACAGGGGCATTGATGAGCGCTTCTTTTAACTTCTCAAAAGCTGTATTTGCCTCTGCTGTCCATGTAAACTTACTTTTCTTTCTTTTAAGTACTAACAACGGTTCTACAATATTAGCAAAATCCTTTATGAATGATCGATAATAAGAGCATAACCCGAGGAAAGAAGACAGTTTCTTTGCGGTTTTAGGAGGGGGGAAACTTTTGATAGCCTTTATCTTTGAATCTTGAGTTTCTATGCCCTTTTGCGAAATTTTATATCCTAAGTATTTAAGTTCTTTTGTCGCGAACTTGCATTTTGATGCGTTAATTGTTAAACCGGCCTCTTTTAATAACGAAAAAACTTCCTGCAAGTCCTTAATATGCTGCTCCAACGAACTACTTGTTATAATTATATCATCTAAATAAATTAAAGTCGATTTTCCTAGGACAGGTTTTAGAACAATGTCCATAGCTCTCTGAAATGTCGACGGGGCCCCACACAGCCCAAATGGCATGCGTAAAAATGCATAAGTTCCTGATTTTGTGATAAACGCGGTTTTATGTATATCTTCTGGTTTCATAGCTATCTGATAGTAGCCCGATGTTAAATCCAAAGTAGTCATATATCTCGTAGATTTAATCTTTCTAATTATTTCCTCAATCACCGGCAGAGGGTAAACCGGGAACTTTGTAATGCTATTTAATTTTCTATAATCAATAGCAAACCTCCAAGCTTTTTTATCAGAAGGCGGGAAATCATTCTTTTTCCTACATAGCACCACTGGACTCGCGTAATCACTGTTTATTGGCGAAATAATCTGATTTTGCAGCATTTCGTTTATATGCTCTTCAATAATGAGCTCTTTCTGTTTATCATACCTGTAGGGTTTGGCCTTACAAGGTTTATTGCATGTTAGTTGTATGTCATGGGTTACAATTTGACAATTACCCGGACGTTCTGAAAACAAATTTGAAAAAGTACTCACCACCTGTTGAATAGCTTGGCTTTCTTCAAGGGTCAAATGACTTAAATCCAATTCAGGTTCCTTTACCGGCTCCACCACCCGTCGTTGCATCTCCAGCGTAATTGCATTTTCCTGAAAATCCAATCTGGCTTTTGCGGACTTCAAGAAATCCATTCCCAAAATCACTGGGTTCTGTAAATTTTTCACCACGAAAAATAATATTCTAAGGTTTTCTTCTTTTATCTGCAGTTTTAATGATAATTTTCCGACACACTGACATGTTTTTCCTTGGGCGGCTATAATTTCTGTGTTTCTATTTTTAAATAAACGTAGTCTATGAAAGTTGTCATTGTAGAATTTGTAGCTGAGGAAGTTCCCTTGAGCTCCTGTATCCACGAGCGCTTCTACCGGGACTTCGCCGACCAGGACTTGGATGACTGGTAACTGGGAATTTTTTATCACAACCGTGTTTAGGTATCTTCTTGAGGGATTTTGCGAAATTTCAGGGGTCTGGACCCTCGCTTTTACAGGCCCCTCTAATCGTTTAAAGCTTTCTTCTGACCTTCAGTCTTCTGGGTACGCGGACGGTTTTTTTCGAATTTCTTCTTCGCGCTTTGACCTTCGTTCTTCGGTGACTTAGCTTGATAGCTCTTTCCTCCATAAGAGTATTTCGTCCTATCGGCCGCCAAGTTTGAGAACTGTCTTCTGGAACCTTGAGGATATGCTGCCATTCTAGATTTTTCCGCTATTCGTCGGTTTTGGAACTTGACCGCCAACTCGAAGAGTTCCTGCAAGGAGCTTGGATTTCGGATTTCCATAAAGTCTTGGACAGCAGGTAGTAATCTGGGTAAGATTATTTCAATTACCTCATTATCGGCTTTCTTTCCATACAGCATATTTACCAGCTTGATTTTTCGTAAAATGAACTCTGTTAACTCTTCGATGTTTCGCTGATAAAAACTGTAAAGTTCAGCTTCCAACTTTGCTCGGTCTTTCACTATGGGAAAGGCTTTTAACAACGATTCTTTAAAATTTTCAAATGTGTATTCTTGACCTCCAAATTCTCCTAATAAAAATTTTCCAATATTTTTCCACCATAGTGCGGCCTGTCCTTTTAATGCAGACGTGGCGATGGCAACTTTTTGCCTTTCGGGCACAGGATACAGCTGGAAATGGTTTTCCAGGCCTTCTAGAAATATTCCTACAGAATTTTTTCCGTCAAAATGAACGATTGGCTTGATAGCTGCCCTCATAGTTTGGATTAAATATCCGAATCCTTCCAACTGGTTAGCCATAACTTGCTCTTGAAATTCTACAGGAGTTTCCACCAAATTATCGGCCATTCGAGTTCGTGAGATTGTCGGGCGCCAAATGTAAGATCTCTTTGGCCCAACTTGTCAGTCACTGGGATAGTGAGTCACAAAAACGTGCGAAGGGGTTGAAACCCTTTTATTGTACTTTTAAAATTACAACTGCGTCTCCTCGACGCTCACAAACTGCGCCAACTCGGCGGTTGAACTAAAAGCAAGGTAAAACTGAAAATAAGAAACTAGATGAACAAATGTCAAACACTACCGACGAGGCTCTGAGATCTTAACTAACCGCGTTTTTAATTATCGCTGATATTCAGCAAGATTACTGATTTAACAGTTGAAGGTCTAGCACTTCTGCAAAGCTAGGCACAAAGGCCGACACGCGCTGATCTAAATTCTACCGAGCAATCTGTCCAGCGTAGCTTCAAAAGCAAGACTTTTTCACGCTCGTTTCGTCTACTATTTAACTCAACTAGCTTCCGCTAAATTTGAATAAACTGCGCGTGCTACTGTAATTTACATACTCTGGTACGGGCATTTCTAGGGGAAAAATGAAGGCTAAAAAGGAAAGGACTATGAACTTAAAATAAATGTTAGTTAAAATAAATATAAACCCTACAAGGTAGCAGGGAAAAGTATGAAGTATTGGAAAAATAATCACGAGCAAACACGAATATTGTAATCCTCTTGCAGTATGTATATTTAACAACTTTTTATTTCTTCATTTGAGCTTCTAAAATTATGCAGTAAAGTAAATGTTATATTCTAACAATATTCTAATATAAACTGATCCTAATGCACCAATGCGATTAATCGTGATGTTATGCTGAGTTTTTTACAGATTTTGTGTATATTAAGCATCTAGGAGGTTCTGATTTAAATCCTGATGCATCCCTTTAACCTTTTCTTCCGATATTCCAGAGCTGTAAAACGGGATCTACTGACAGCTGAGTGATTAAGCACTAGTATTTCAAAAAGCATGCAACACTTCTGTCGGCCAAATACACATCTAGACATAGTTTCTATTTTAAAAACAAAACAAAATAAGCAGAAATTTCAGTTACAAGTTATATTAAGCTTTCTATTTAGAACGGTCTTGGGTTTGTACATAGTACAATGACGATGAAAAATGATATACACCAAGAGGCGAGGATTATTTAATTCTCTTAATTAGTACTAAAATATTTCTGAAGGAAATAGAGAGAAATATTTCCTTTTCATAAATCACAAGATTTTCTGATAGTTTTAATGGTGAACTATATATATGCAATATCTTGACTCTACAGGAGAGCCATTTTAACGATGCGTCGTTTTCCATCGTATGTGATGGTAACAGGCGAAAACGTAAATTGAGGTGTGATTATATTTTGCAAATCATTATAGAGATGGCAAGTGTTTACCGCCATATCATATTTAAGCAGCATTTATTGCTTACTGCTAATAAAAATGTTAAATAAATAAAAATTATCCAATTGCTTTTTTTTCTCTTTTAATTTATATTATTTTTTGAAGTTTTTAAAAATATAAAATCTCTAATATATCAGTAGTTTGGAGACAATTGCATTGTTATTGCCTTTCTTTTATCTTATGTGTCTTTCCATTATGTGGAAATCGTAAATACGCCTACCTGAACGCAGACACACAATTCAATTTCTCTAAACACTATTCAATTTTTGGCTTGGCTCCCGGAATATAGATTCTAGCTCTGACAGTTTATATATATATATATATATATATATACTCACACACACACATCAGTTTGTTTAACCACTTTAATAGCATCTGTGAATATTTATAGCAAAGAAATAGGAAGTAATGAATTAAAAGCCATCATTATTCACTGCAGATTTGAGATTTCAATGACTATGAATTCTTTGTATATTTTTTAACAATTTTAAATGTATTTTATATTACTGATTATGAAAATTCTCATGATTTCAGATTTGAATTATGAATGGCTATAAAGAGTGTTTTAATTATTTTCTCATAATTGATTCTATTAGATAAAATAGTATTTTCAACAGCATGTAATGTATAATAGAAGAATTTTTACATTCGCCAAAATGTAGATCATATGGTCTCCATAATATTTCTATGGTGTACTTAAGACATATCAGTGCTTCGATGCTGGAAGATTTTCTTTTGAGTATATGAATAACAATCGGAGAGAATTTGAAAATCAAGTTCTCAGTTAACTTTGTATAAATTTTCAAAGCAGTTTTGTAGATATATAATTAAAATGCTGTCTTGCATTTCCCATCTAAGAATTTTTCTTCAAATCTGCATGAATTGCCAAGTCCTGTTTTCAGTGATAGTAACTTCTCTGCGTTTTTTTCCGAGCACAATATTCAGTATATGTTTTTGTTTATTCATTTGTGTTAATATCCTGTGTGTAGCTAAGGAAAAGCATAACCATGCTTTCTTATCATTTGTGTTCATCAAATATTTTCCATATTTGATATGTGTGTAAGTAATCTATATTCTTTCTGACTTTTGCACATGAAATAAAGATTGAACAAACGCGAAACAACAGCTGCTGAGCTTTAAAAACATGGGTTAAAATTTAAACACGCTTATATAAGTGATTTAATTTTCTTCCTACATTTCAGATATGAATATCTCCGTAAAGCATGAACTAATACAGGTTTTATAAATAAGCGAGATTGGTGCCAGAAATTTTATAAATTTTACGCTGTATCAAGAATTACTAATTCTTATTTGAACTAATTGCAAATTCTTGATTCTTCTTTACAGCAGTGATGTTTCGAGTTTCCATAAAAATGATATTTTGATATATTATCTATTGTTCATTGCAAAACTTATAATTTGAAATTGAATGCAGTATCTAGAAAAATATCTTCAGTGAAGGTATTTTCATAACTATATTGTATTTATTTATTATGTGGTGCCCATTAAAATATCATTACATAAGGAAATTATTATTGATCTTTTGTCTTACTCAGAGATCCACACAAGCACAGTTAATTTTTAGGAATCTTTAGCATTTATCTGGTACTTATAAGGGAAATATAATTCTACACTTCATAAAACAATTTAAAATATTTAGGTAGTCAACTCTATTAATAATTGTATAAAGTTTAACTGTTTGGGCTTTTCACAGAATCATTATATTAATTACAAATGTATCACGATATAATTAATACTAGTAAACAATGACTTGCAATATATACAGCACACATACACACACACAAATACTCGTATATATATAAGATAAAAAATATGAAAATCAGAATTATAATTTAAATTAGCAATAGTCCTTAATTTCCTCTCTCTATTCTAAAAATAGTAATAACTTTTCTGCGTCATTTCTGAACTACGTCGCCATTTTTTATGGCTTGCGTAACGCTTATGATGTAGCTAATTTGGAATCTAAACTCAAAAGTTTGAGAACTTGTCTAACGAAAACCTTTGTAACGTAAACCAAAACCTCTTGGTCAGTTTCCATACCGGATTAATGCGCACTTTAGCTTTATCTCACTTGCACGCAAGATGCTACTTCCCGCACTGACGTGTCGTTTAACCTCTGCTACCTGTTTCCCATGATTCTAGAAATACAATCTGTATAAAACTGTAGGATACATAACTCACCCATAATGATAATGAGCAACGAAAAAGAGTATGTATCCTAAGAATTAGTTATCAAAGAATAAAATTATGTGTGGAATTTAAATGCAGAGAACCATCATCGATCCGTTGCAACTTTCTCCAAGCCATCCTGTTATATATACAGACACACACATATATATATAGAGAGAGAGATTATTAGCCCAAAAGGCGTTAGCCCAGAAAGGCTATTAATTTGGATTTGGCATTTTGCTTTGATTCACTTCTCAAACTGTTCCACAAATACACTACAGTTTATTGAAAATGCAGCACCAAGAAGGAGTGGTCAGAAAGTGATGAAATTTGGAAAAAAGACAGAGACAGCAAGCAGCAATAAGTGATCTTTATTTCAAAATGATAGTCAGAATACGGCGTCGGCTCAGTAGGATGTAGGACCACCGCGGATAGTGATGCACGAAGAAACACGTCTAGGCATAGAGTCAATAAGAGTGCGGATGGTGTCCTGAGGGATGGCTCTCTATTCCCTTTCAACCATTTGCTACAGTTCGTCTTCTGAACGAGGCAGGGGCAGAGTCTGCAAACGGCGTCCAATCACATCCCACACATGTTCGACTGGTGACAGGTCAGGAGAGTACGGTGGCCAGGGAAGCATCAGTATACCTTGCAGAGCATGTTGGCAGATGCAAGCACTGTGTGGTCGGGCATTATCGTGCTGAAAAGTTGCATTAGGCGGCCCCTGAAGGTAGGGGATTGCCACCGACCGCAGTACATTATCCAAGTATCGTTGGGCCGTCATAGTGCCCTGAATACGAACTAGAGGTGACCTGGAATCGTAGGCAATAGCGGCCCAAATCATTATGCCAGGTTGTCGCGAGGTGGTGCGTTCCACAGTTACTGCCGGATTAGATCTGTCTCCACGTCGACGCCACACACGTATGCGGCGACTGTCACAGGATAAACAGAAGCGTGACTCATCTGAGAACACGACGTTTCGCCATTCTGTCATCCACATCGCTCCAGTCCGGCACCATTCTAAACTTTGGCGTCTATACTGTGGAGTCAATGGCAATTTTCTTAACGAACGCTGTGAGTGCAGGCCACGTTCAACCAATCGACGGGAAATGCCCACATTCCCTTGTTCCAACCATGTTCGAAAGAGCCGATGCACCGTGCTCGCATCTATGTGGGTATCAGCTGCGATTTGACGTAAGGACGAACCCGCCCTTCTCAGTTCTATCGCCATACCTCTTGTAAAATCGTCTATCTGCTATAAGTGCCTTCGTTAACAGCGGCCTGGCATTCTTTCCTATTGCACGCATCCTCCGGGACAAAAACCAACTTTCTTCGATAATTCGTTTGGCAGAAATAATGACACGAATATTGCCCATTCTGCATATTCCATCCCTTATAGCTTACTTCACGTGCGTCGAAGAGCTGTGCATTTCACATCATTCGCATAACTCAGTGACGTGCGTCTTCTCTAAAATTTGCATAAATTTCTGGCCACTCCTTCTTGGTGTTGCATTTTCAGTGTCGAGCAGTGTATTATCGCCTTGTATTAGATTCAAAGAAACTAAATAATGAAACACCTGACTGAATGTGTGAATGTTTCTCGCATTGTTAAAAAAAACTGTACCTAGAGCCATCCAATTTTGAATAACGTAATCCTCCACCGAATATGGGCATCTGGAAGCCCTAATTTGGAATTTGTTTTACAACCGATTTCGTATTTTCTAACACTTTAACGAACTTTTGATTAAGAAACTCAAGGATTTCAAAGTGAGTGATGGCAACACTTTGCGGAAAGAAAAACAATTTTATCTCCAGCCCGTGATAATGTGTATCGGAAATTCTAATGATATGCTCATTTTAAAATTATTTTGCGATATTGCTCTTGACCTGAATTTTATGGTTTAAGTGCGAAGAACATGATATTTAATAAGTAAAGGTAACACACAAAACGTTAAAAAACGCCCCATTTGCGCGTAATGTAAAATCTGACAGCTTTCAGATTTTATTTATTTATTTATTTATTTATAATTATTATCATTATAAGAGCACATTTTGGTTTTAATAAGGTAACGAATTTATTCTGGTTTAATATTTTCAAAATGTATTTCTTGACATTAAGAAGCTAATTCTTGAATACAACTATAACTCAAATTTAGACCTATCGTGTTTAAGCGCAATCCTGCTTTGTAAGTTTCTAAACTTTAACTGAACTGCTTACTGAATTTTTGGTATCAGTTATAACAAAATAAATTCATATGTAAAAACTAATGCAAAATTAATAAAAATCTTATTTAAGTTTATATTAACTTAATTACATCCACTGGTGGTCATTCTTTGATATAACGAAGGATAACGATTTCGTAGTCTTCTATTATGGTCTTTAAAATGTTTCTTTTGCTGAATAACCGGAAACAATGAACTAGAGCTGTTTTTCTGTGAATTTGAAAATGAAAGATTAGATAATGTGCAATTGCGTATTCCCTTTAAACCTCAATATGCAATGCCGTTTACCTAAAAATTTTGCTGAATGAACTAAAAAAATGTTGTCTATACTGTTGGAAAGAGAGGAGGTAAAATAATCTTTTGTCCACAGAGAGAAATTTCGCTAGAAAACAAAGAAATGCTTATTCTGCTGACCATAGAATAAAAACACCATTCATTCTATAAAGAGCGAATAAACATAAACCTAGGAAGGATCTTTTGTTGCTGTTATCTTTATTACTGTTAAAAATTAATATTTTTTATTTTCTTTACAAGGTTTTTATTTCAATATAAATATCAAAATTCAGCCATCCTGGGGTGACTGTATCTCCTTCGATGTTGGTCCAGCATTAAAATAAATAGAGTAATACAATAAATACGCACTCGTAGACGAACACTACAATATATTTAAGATAAAAGTACAATTTCAAATTTTGTCTGTCTTAGAATACATCATTTAAGTGTCATAAAATACATATTTTTCTGCCGCTCGTTCTAATCGCGTTGTTAGAGTAGCGTTGAGTTGCAGTGTGCTTCTCACAAACGATAATTATGTGCAAAATTTTAAAAGCTCTATGCTTAACAACCTCTTGCTTAAATAGTCGTTGGCTCCACTTCAAATTATCATAAGCTGAAAACGCGCGCTTCTTCTAACGGGAAGTTGAAAATGAGAAGAGATAGAAAGATTTAAATTAAAATGAAACTTTGTTAGTTTAACTATAACCTTACAAAGTTGACTTCATTTTCTCATCAAAATTTAACAAAATAAAAAGACATACAATTCAGTAAATATCAAGTTTAAGGTAGGAAATATTTAAAAAAGTATTAATTCGCAAAGAGAAAATAAAACATTCAGTGTGATGGATGAACCTGGTGACTATCTACCAATCTAGCTACATCCGGTTCAATATTGGTGAGTTGCAGCCTTAAATCTCCACGTTGGTTGATTTTCAAACGGTTTCTTTGTTTCGTCAAAATGTTTGTTACCACACTGAAGGTTTTTTCAACTAGGTATGATGATGGAAAAGCGATAAGGTATTTTTCAGCAATGTTCAGCAATGTTCAATGTTGCGTTGCAACCAGAACTTCTGATAGCCTTAGTTGGACTTCTGCTTAAGCTCATCTGTGCTGATGGTAATCAACTCTTCTTGCATTATCACATTGGCTTCTTCTATAGCTGTGGTAATGTACGGATTTATTTTCCATTGAGGAATTTGTAAATTTAAAAGATCCTCAAACCTCTCCGTAAAATCCTTGTGTAATGCTTCCAAGTGAGTGACATATAATAAAATGTCATCATCTTGAAGCATTTCTAGTAATTTTCACAAATGCGGAAACTGCGAAAATTCTTTTCTGCCTAAATTTTGTTTATAAAGAATTAGTTTACCCACGAAGGCCGATATTATTGATTTTGTTTTAATCAAGTTAAGATCGTCACCCTGCAGTTGCAAATTAACTTTGTTGAACATTCCAAAGATATCAGTCAAGTAATAAATATATGTTTTACAATTGTTCAGATTTCCTTTCAAATGCGAATCTTTTTCTTGTAAAAACTCCAACACAGATTCAAAAATGGCTGAAAATCTTTCTAAGCAAGAGCCTCTTGATAGCCAGCGAACTTCAGTGTGCAGAAGTAATCGAGTAAAGACTTCGTCGTTTTCCTCACATAGCTGAGCAAATAACCGAGAATTCAAAGAATTGCTGCGAATCTTGTTGATAGCATTTATTACATATTGTAAAGACTTATGCAATCTAGGACTCAGCTTTTTTGCTACTAAATGCTGCCTGTGAATCAAGCAGTGAATGACCAGTACATCAGGCAGTTGTCGCTTTAAGTGAGCTATAAAACCACGATGACAATCAACCATAGACGGTTCACCATCAGTCGCAACAGAAACAATGTTCTTCCATGGAATAGCTTTGTCAGTAAAAAAATGTTCCACGGCCTGAAAAATCGATTCTCCTCTGGTATCAGTCTCTAAATATGTAGCAAAAAGCACTTCTTGGCACATATTTTCATCTTTGGTAAATCGAACATATCCTAACAACAGAGCTTCATTGCCGGGTAATGTAGACTCGTCCAACTGGAGAGAGAATCTGTTGGTCTGTAAGAACTTGCATAAAATGTTTTCCACATCGCGTCCCATCTCGTCTATGCGTCTCTGAACAGTGTTATTGCTCAAAGGTATTCTCTTTAAAATATCGTGTGCGGTTTTGTGCAATACATTTTTAAGGACCTCCGCAATGGCTGGTAAGATAAACTGCTCTCCAATTGTGTGGGTTTCCCCGGCTTCGCTATTAGTAAAGATATATTATAGGACGCTAGTAAACCATCATCGTCTTTAATAGATGATGACGCAAACATCGATCTTATGGATGGCCTTTTGTCTAGTTCTTCTTTAAGTGCTTGAAAAAATGACAAGGGCTTACTTTTTTTGTCAGCATGTACTCTTGATAAATGGTCATCCATTTTTGAAGGCTTCATGGCATCGTTACTGAATACTTTTTCACATATGAGACACATCGGCAAGTGTTGATTTGATGGAGATGCAATAAATCCGAACTTCAAGTAGTCCAAACTGTATTGTCTGCATTTTTTTTCGTGTCCGCCATCATAAAACTCTCAGTAATCAGTCACTTTACTTCACTTAATTAGCTATGTAATAACTTTGTAATCTCTTGAAATAAATGAGTACTTATATGAGTTATTATTGTTCAAGCTCCAACGAATTTCAAAACGCAAATGAACTTTCAACCTAAGTGCAAGCTCGTTAAATAGTAAAATATCAGGAACATGTTTGGACTTGATCATGAATTCGTTCGTGTTAAATCGCGTAAGCGTCAAATAGAGAGCAAGCCAAAACGCGCCTGAAAGACGTACGCTCGAACTCATTATCTTGCACAAACTTGTCCACACTGACTTGCCGAGTTCTTCATCTTGTACGAACTTGAGACTTTACATTACTACAACAATGCTGTTTCATACAAAAATATTAATTATTCTTAGTACACCTAACACAACATAAACAATACAGTACCTACCTATCTTGAAAGTTTTAAATAAGAACTTGTGTTAATTTAATAGGGGTCGATTTTTAGACCTTGTTGACCCCCAAAATCAGTTTTCGTTTATGTCGACCACTAGGAAACCGATATCGACCACTTTGGGATTCCCGGTTCTAAACAAAGCAAATCATAGTTATGAAATATATTAAATTTTTAAAGTGCATTTCTTTGGAGTATTATCTAAAGAAAGACTGTGATTACTAACTGAAATGGTTAAATGATTAAAACCAGCCACGTGATTGTAATTACTTCAGCCATTTAAAGTTGGTTTATTGATTACAATAAAGCACATGACAGTTATCTGTTTAAGAGGAGCGATGTAGGCCTGGAATATTCTCATAAATTGGCTTGTGGGAATGCTGTACATGGAAAAAAGCTCGAAAATCTCACGCAATTAACCCATTTATTCAGAGGCAGTAGAAGTCTGCGCTGCTTTAGCCAGTCAGATATTATTAGTCAGATATTTCATGTTTAAATATTATGTTGGAAAGTTCAAAGAAAAAGAGAAAAAAAGTAACTTCAATTCTTCAAAAATGTTCCATTTATCGAATTTTTCAAGTCAAAGAAGTTCGACATACTGAGAAAAGTGAATATACATTTTCAATATATTCCCTCCGTGAAAAATATTCGTTTCGACGTATCAGAATTTTCGAGTTACTTAATTTCAAGTAACCAAAGTTAAATTGGAAAAAGCCATATATTTAAATGTCAACGTTTCGAAATATTCGTTGCGTTAGAAAGCTCTATCTGTAAGCGCTGTTATTTGTTACTATTTAATATGTGAAAAAATTTATTATCTGCAAAAAACATGATTATTGTTCTTATAATAAACAGTGTACATGTCAAATATTTTATTCGTAAAACAAAAGAATAAACACTGCATAATAACGTCAAAACCCTCTTAAATCCATACACATATCAAACATCTCTGAGGATTATCAGATCTCAAACATTGAGAATATTTCTGAAAGCTTAGAAATTTCAGATATGGACTTAATTCTCTGGAGATTATCAGATTAAAAATGAATATCAACAGTAAGAACTCCTTGAGCTCTGAAATAATTGTAACAGTTTTAATAAAATTTAATGAAATTTCTGCAGTTTAGAAGAATGTGTCAGGACTGAGCTTTCGGTGCATATTCTTGGCAAACATCTTCGTGAACTCCTTAAGTCCTGATCTGGAATAGGGATCTGAATGCAGCTATGTTCGGTGGTAGATACTGTGATTGAGTTGGCGAATAACTGAACTTGAAAGGGATTTAAAATCCTCTTTTATTAAATCAATATTATTTACAACCACTTCCCAACTCGGGAGGGATACCGAAAGTAAAAGACCACACTTGGGCCTAAAATGAACAATCAGATAAATTTAAAACTAAAGCTAAATAGAAATTAAATTAATCTTTGCTCACAGAGCTATACGCGAGGTTGGCCTCTAACTAAATGGTGCGTAGCAAGATTTACTAATACTGACGCACTTGGATTTATTTCAATAAGCAATCACGTAAAAGCACTATGGCTTAGAATTTAAATGCTAGCTGGTCAGGCGAACGTCGAATAGAGTGACCGTGATCTGAGACTAAAAGCTCTCTCACTCTGAGAGGTTTCTACCTCTGGTTTAAATAGTCGTTGGCTCCACTTCTAATTAGCATAAGCTGAAAACGCGCGCTTCTTCTAACGGGAAGTTGAAAATGAGAAGAGATACAAAGATTTAAATTAAAATAAAACTTTGTTAGTTCAACCAAAACCTTACAAATGTACTGATAAAATACATTAGCATTTATTATATTGCATTATTTAAAGTACATTATGAACTATAGGATCCGCCTATAAAATTAATTTGCAGACTATGTTCATTGAATTACTATTTATCTCAAAATTGTGGTAAAAGTAGTTGAAAAGTAACGGTTTATTTTGCAAGTAAACTTAGAGATGCGGATGAGCTTGATAGCGAAAACATTAATTGTTTGAAACATTGAAAACAAAGATCGTTTTTGACTTAAGCAATCTAATTAGTAGATCTATTTAATAAACATCAAAAGTGTATATAACACAATTTATATTAATTCATTATTTTTGACGCGTTGAATGTAACTGTGGAAGCGTTTCCCTCTGTTTGTTGTTGATCATTTGAATATGGCAAAGCAAATGATAGATTCTTCCAGAGGAAAAGGATAATTTCGTAGAAAGCCTTCCGAGGACACACTGGCTTATGTTTACGCCATATATGGGAAAAGTTCATAAACATCCGTTTTACTACCCCGTTCGCCAGGATTCGAACCAAGGTCCTGTGCGCAATTATCTTGACCACTTGGCCACTGACAGGCATGGGGAAGGACGAATAATCTGCAATAGATCAGTTCAAATCTGGAAACGAATTGTAATCTATAATTTAGTTTAGGTACCTTACGTGAACACATGAATCATTGAAAATGAACCATACTTGAAATGGAACTCGGTATATTTGAATCACAGATTATCCATAAAGTTACATGAGAGAAATTTCTATAATACTTTAAATTTTGCTCTGTTACATATAAAGTTTTCTTCCCTACATATTCTTCTACATATAAAGTAGGAGCTAGAAACCTGAATCGACTAGTCAAAACTGATGCTCAACTATCATTCACCATCTTTATTCCATGTGCCAGTTGTACAGAAGGCAATGAATCATACAGAACAGACTGTATGGTGTCACAGGAAACAGACAGAGAGAGGATTATCATAGGTAATATACCATGCTTTTGTCGGAATCTAGGATTAGATTACTGGATCTTTGTGCCAAACTTAACCCATAAAAGGGAATTTGAATAACTGTTTTAATGACTTAGATTATTGATAAGCTTTTGTCTGAGTAATGGTCATCATTACTAAAACTGCATACTGAACCTGAAACTGGAATCTAATGCTGAAATTAAGTATCCTTTCGTCTAAAAAATATCCAGCACATTCTATCAAATATATTCAATTCATACGTCCATTACGGAAATGCATAAGCATTTAATAAATAATTAAACTTTATATTGCTAAGCATTATCACATAATCATATTAAATATTAATTTGAGATAATTATAGCTGATGTTCTCGAAAAACTGACGAACAACTCAGGTTCGAATCCCGGACGCATGGGTGTTTTCATTGGTTTCTCTGCTTGCAATGTAATACGAGCTAGTTTCTCTTAGAAAGGTCCTCCCCGAAGACATTCAGACACATAGCCCACGAGCCATAGTTGCCATAATCCAGCAAATCTAAAATATTCAATCATAAATATTAAATATATGTTTGAAAGCGAAACATGTGCCCTAACAAATATGCAGCTTTCTTAAAAATTATCTACTGAGTTATAAGATTTTTTTAATCCATAAAAAGCTTCTGTTAGCTGTTCGCAATTAATTAAAATGTAATTGCGTATTTAAAATTATGGGGCACTTTTAGCACCCCTAGGCTTCTACAGTTATGTATTAAGAAATTCGTCATTCAAGAATAAATTATGTTTAACTATCAAGCTGATCCTGCTTCTAAAATTCCATCCGATCTTCCATAACGCCATAATGTCCAGTCATCTACGCAGCAGTTTTCTCGGCCATGACTAAACGTGAATTGTTTTCATCTTCCGCCAAAAGTGCTATTATTACATATACATCATAAGCCATTATCCAATAAATAAATGAGAATGCACTCACCAAGGATTATTAAAAAGAATTGTCAGAGAGATAATTGTTGATAATTGCTATAAGCTATGATAGCCAGCAAAATAAAATTCTAAATCTGATAATATTTCATGATTATATAGAAGATTTCGGGCTCGTTTTGGCTAAAAGACATTAGGTTTCGCTCAGTACGAACCTATTTTCAGTAATGGCATGGAGTGATTTTATATACATCTGACTATATCATCCCAAGTGTGGATGAGTGGATTATATATTACCCTGTAGGTCATTCTCGATGACTTCCTGGTTACATGGAGGTTTTATGGTTTTTCTTTATAATGCAATATAAACGTTAATCAGTTTTCTTTAAAAATTCATCCACGAATGCATCTCTTTTAAGACTGTCTTTTTATTCATGGATAATTTGGTTGTAATAAATATCTTAATCTAACCAGCTTAAACTTGGCTGACTGCATTGTAAAGCCCTAATCGCTAACTATTCCCGTGAAGCATTTGATTCTTGCAAGTCAATTCCTTAAAAATAAATCAAAAGCTAATTTTCATTTTCAGCTAAATATATATTTTGCAATAACTTCCAACAAGAAAATTATCCCGGAATTTAAATAATGACATTGTACATGAGTCACTTATACTTACAATGAATCACTTATGAGTGTCATGAGTCATTTACTTGTTCTCCTTCCAGTAAAAAAACGCTATAAATTCTTTGAAAAGATATCCTAAACACCTTTCTAGTTAATCTTTACTCCATTTTGAGGTTCAACGTTTTCTCGAATACTGCTTTTACAATCTGTAAATGATAATACAAATACTAATAGAAACAGAAAATTAAAACATAATGAGTAAAAATAAAATCTTTAAATAATAAAAAAATTTTTAAATAAAAAATTTTTTAAATTAAAATTCTAAGGGTGGTTTAAAAGGTTTGTTAAGATTTTTTTACACTTTCGCTTAGCTCGTAATCTGCCACTCGAACTCCTATTAACCATTTTTAACCCTTTTTAGCTTTATTATTAACACCGTTTTCTTCGCACTTACACCATGTACAGTTCAACAACAAAATATCAAAATTTTTAAAATCTGCATAGCAGCATATGTTTAGAAATCGCAATGCAATGCTAAGCGCTGGCGTATATTTTATATGTTTTTCAGTCTTTTCTCAGTTCGTCCTATCGATGTTCAGTCTTCGTAGTAAGATACATTAAAAACTTCTTTTCGTCTTTTTATTATTAACATCTTATGTGTTAACTTTATTTGTTAAATATCACGTTCTTCGCACTTACACCATATAATATTCAATTCAACAGTAGAATCCCAAAATATTTTAAAACAACGTTCTTTTCAGAAGAGGTTTTCATGCATGTTTTTATACTCTCTACATTATTTCTTTAAAAACTAACGTCTAAAATAGTTAGAAAAAAGAAGAAATTTATAATGATTTTAATGATTCTAGCTAGTATAATTTCATAAAAATATTGAATATTTCTAGTTAGATCTTGGATCTTGGATCATATCTTTGTTTCTAGCTTCAACTACTAAGAGTTCTAACCAGTAACTAATCCTTCTGCCAAAGGCCATTAAAAATTTCAAAAATTAGAGGTGTATGTTATAATATATACCACACCCGAAGGCGAGAATCGATACTTCAGTCTAGTTAGATATCTAATGAATTTAATAATGTTTATTTAAATCAGTCACGTGAAAAAGCATAAAATATATTCTGAAGAGTTGTGTTTATTGTTTTTAAATCGTTTGACTTATTATTCAATCACCTGCCAAATTAAATTTGAAAGTACCTCAGTGACAAAATTCTGGCGCATCGAAGGTAAAAGTATTTTACTTCTGGCCGTGGCAACACATTGTTTTCATACAGCCGAGTTTGTTAATTAAAACCTCCTTAAGTTAAATATCTTATATCTTTTTAATGGCAGCAGTCTCCCGCGCTGGAGATGAAAAATTTTATTTCGGACAGTGTTGCCTCTGCTCGATTTCGAATCGCTGAGCTTGTTAATCAAAACGTCATTAAAGTTTTACAAATATCTTATAAATAATAAAAAAGTTGGAATTAAAAATTCGGTCTTCCATGTGAACATATTCGAGTGGAGGACTATGTTACTCAAAATTTGATGGCTCTAGGTATTGTCTTTTTTTCACAATGCGAGGAACCTGCAGATGATTCATTATTTAATTTCTTTAAAAATAATACAGTGGCAATAATATTACAGTAATATTAATACAGTGGTATAATATTGCGGCAATCATTTGAAAAGTGATACACCGTTTATAGTGGATCGACGGACAATTCCATTTCGGAAGACTTATAGCTTTTGTGGGGGCTAATAATAATAATTAATATGTGAAAAAATTAAGATATTGGCAGACGCATTTTTAGTAATATATTAAAAGAATATTGAAAGAAGAACATCGTAGTTCTATTTTTTAAATAAAATTAATATTTTCTGCGAACTCGAAAATAAAAAAAATAAAAAAAAAGTATATTTGAGATTTAATAGTTAATTTTGTTAGATTAAACACACAAAATTTTTCAAATTTAGTTCAAAATATAGAAAAATAAATGTTTTTTTTTGCATGTGTACTAAATTTGAGCAATTTGAATTGCATTTCATAACAATAAGATGGAATAAAGTAGAAACAAAATGGAACTGTTTAATTTACTTACTAAATTATACAATTCCATTCTGTTGATCATGATTGACTGAATTAAAAGGTATATAGTGCTGCCATCTAGCGAAAAATATGATAATACAGATACCAGAAGCAGTTTTGTTTAAAAAATTAGTGTTTCTAAAAAATGACACAATACAACATTTGCATTCTGTCAGATGCATGCAGTTAATTCAATACTGTTATATGCATTGTTAAGTCAAATTATATTTATGTGACAAATATCAAACTAATCAAATGGACTGTTGATCGTTGACCATGACGCGTTGATCAGGTTTACAACCATTGTGGTTTTAGTCTGTTGATGGTGATGCTCTTGGCCATTGCCAGTTAGATATGAACAAAAGCAGAGGGCCACCGATATATGGTGAGAGGATTATGTTCAAACTGGCAGTGGAAACTGGCAGGCAGAAATGAGTGCTAAGCTGTAGATTGGCGTCTAAGTGGCAATGAGCAGCAGAAAATGATAGAATTAAAGATCTTAATATACACGGGAATAGTGGCTTTTGAATAATACAAGTAGCTTCGGGAAAATATAAATACAAGCACGGATGCAAAACATTAAAATAGATGCGAACTTAGAACTTGAAATAATATATAGAGCTGGATTTTAAAACACATACTGACTAACTAAAACTAAATACTAAGTACGCGATACCCGAGAACACTAAATCATCCTTGAATAATTAAGTGCACTCATGTACTACATTATATACTACATTATACTTGTATACAATCATAAATTAATTGCTTAATATACAGTACTGTGACGGATAGTTACAGGCCGTTTGAACGGATGTTCGACCGCTGGATTGTAATTTACCAATTTGACCGTATGGATATAATTGGAATTCATGATATGCAGGAAAGAATTATGAGAACTTATCAGAATACTACCTTGAGCATGTTGTCTTATTTGATCTTCACGAATTTGCGAAACTGTATTATAAAAACGTCCAACAAATGTGAGACTGGAAAGTACAGCTGTAAATCAAACTTTTCCTCCTAATTAATCGCAACTCATCTCCTTCTATCTTGTTTCTACTCTTCTTTGTGTGAATGTGTATGTATTTATCTTTCTACATATTTAAGATATAGTTAGAAAGAAAGAACTGATGTAAATGGCGTTAATGGAAGGCATGTTTAATATAAATACAATATTTTACTTAAAAAAGATAAAGAAAAAATATTTTAGACATTAATCACGTTAAGTTGTATTTGAATTCCAGTTTTTCAATAAAATACTTACGTACTTAATTTGTAATAGCAAAATCAAAATATATTCCCATCACATGACATGGCTCCACATTTGGACATTGCCTATCAATGCTTATGTAGCAAATATTGTAAATAATGCTACTCTTATATATATTCAAGACCCTTAATGAGGAATTATGTACTGATATATCATGTTTTTTACTTCTAATTTCATTTATTGTGCTTTATTGTATATACCTGTATCTGAAATTCCACCACCCCACGATGACAAATCTCTATGTGGCAAAGTGCCACCTCTCCCTTTAAATATTTCACATCTTGTCTCTGTGACATCTTCTATGACTCTTCTACTTTCAGGTTTCCATATTGGAAGACAACTGGCAAAAAGCCTGCAATCCATGTAGGCTAGACCCAGTATAATAGCGGTAAATGGAATGAAAAAATCAAAATATATTCCGAAAATAAATGAATAAATAAACTTCAGACTTCAATCTTACAGACTTCAGTTTGCAATCTAACACCTCAAACAAGTATTTATCATTAAATTTAAAAAAAGGTAAAATTCAAAATATTAAAAACATGGAAACAATCGCACAAGTTTTTCTTTTCAATTCTTTAATAAATGTAATACATGCTACTGTTAAATCAGAAAACTAAATTTGTAATGTTGAATGCAACTAAAACACTTTGTAAAGAGAATTTTAATTTATTTTAAAAGTTCAAGTGTTTGTTTCCGCATTTCTTTTTTGAACATAAAATGTTATAAGTAAAAATTGTCGCTTTTGAAATTTTTGTTCTTTAAAAGCTCTTGAGGGTTAAACGCAGTAGTACGTGTAGAACCGAGGTTTTTCTGTTGCAGAAGTACAAATTGCACTAAGTTGAAAACATAAGATTTTAATCGGGTTACTTTCTTTCCATTTAACAAAATACATGAACATATCGGGTTTCAGACTATAACATATTACTGAAATAACACGATGGGCAATATACAAATGTACTTGGTACAACATGATTTGATTCCTGCTTCACAGTTCATTCGTAAGGCAGGTACTTGGCGATGTAGAACAATAATCCGAAATGCTTGGCTAGATTCCTAATTCCACTGTACTGTTGCTTGTTAGGACTCCATGTATCATCTTACTGTACTCGAAAGCATCACGCCTGCTGGCCACGTCGACAAACACCTAGATAGACATGGCAAGAAGGACAGTCTTCAGCACTATCAGAAAGACACATAATCCTTTCTCTCTCTCCTAAGCCTTCTGTCTGCGTCGGGAAGACTCTTCCACGCAATTATATAGTTGACTTTTTCTACTCAGCGCAGTCGCGAACGGGAGGAATGAAAATTTCCAACAAAAATAAAATGTTATAAGTAAAGAATGTCAAAATATCAAATATGTTTGAATAACCGCTTTAAGCTAAATTTGGAGCGGATGCATATAAGTTTGTAGTCCACTATACATTAAAACAAGTTTCATGGCAATGATTTCCAGATGTAGGCGAGAATTAAATCAAATAAAAAATTTTGCTGCCGATATTTTATAACGTTTTAACGTAACTATTCATTGTTTTTAGAAATCCCATGATGTAAAATAATTTTTGTTGCAAACCTTGTTAGAAATTACAAATAAAAGGGTTTTTAAATGATCAAATTATGCTATCTTGAGCAAAGAACTGCTATAAAGCTGAAGATAAAAGAAAGGTTGTATCTATCATCGAGTGGCAAAAATATATATGTAAGTATCAGGAGGGTTACAGCTAAACACGACTGGTCAGAGAGAATGGTAAGAAGATGCATGACGGGAAGGGAGAGGAGAGAGCATGACGCCGTAGAAAACATGTGGCAAGTGACTGAAAGACGAAAAGGCTTAATAGCAGAAAGACAGACTAAAACTGACGATGGATTTTTATTGTAATACTTCATCTGTATATTGTGATATTCCTGTTTGAATTTCCGTACGCCACTCCTATAGCTTTAATCAAATATTTTAGATTTATGTGTTTACTCATCCCCTGGACAACTATGTCACATATATTTATATTGTTCTTGATTTTATCGAAGTTGAAACACTAAAACTTTGAACAAGATTTTGTTAGACGTATTAACAAAAATAAAAATAAAAAATAAAATATGAAAAAAATAATTTAATATTAAAAAATACATAGAGGTTATTCTAAGAAGATAATTAGACTTTTCATTCATATAATAAAGTGAACAATTATTACGATAATTGTAACTTTCACTATTAGATGGAGAAATTTATGAAGTCTTTAATACTAAATTATGAAACAAAATTGCCATATAAAGCATTACGTTTATTAAACAACAGATTAAGTTTTATTTAAGGGTTGAATTTTGTTTTTGATTTTAAAAATATGCTAGTGTACGTGGACATACATATCAAAACCTAGTCAAATGGAGCAAAATTAATACTTTTTTACTAATTTTAATTCTAGGTATTAAATTAATTTTTAGAAATAAAAAAGCTAAACAATTACAAAACGCCCTTTTTGTAATTTGGATACGTTATTTTATAACACCCAAAAATTTAATGATTCTTTAATCAATAAGATTTAATTTTTATTTCACAGTTTACAGTTATATATAAAATTATCTTAGTGTTACGCTTCGAAATTCTCATAAAAAGATTCCTGAGCTCTGCATCTAAAATAAATTGCATGTTAAATTAAAATTTATTATTTTTATTATTGTTTTTCTTATAACACATTTTGTTTACGAGTTACAAATATTGATCTGTTTTAAACCGTTCAATGTCATGTACGAAGTTCAGTCATAATCTTACAGTAAAGAGACGGTGACTAATGGATTTTTTCTCCTTAATGAGGCAATAGCAAAAAATAATTCAAAATCAAACTGTGGCAATGGAACTTTTTTCGTTCCCTCTGGTAACAGTGTAGTCAGCTGCATTTAGAATCCAAGTATCGTCTCACGGAAACAGGAACTTTCAGTGAACGTATTAAGTCATTCAGTAACTGTTTTTCGTTTTGCGATTTAGAGTGAATTTTTATTGCTTTTCAAGAATTTTACACTTTTATTTTGTTTTTAAGAAAACTCATTTATCAGTTACACTTCTGTTAATCATTTCTTTTCTTGTCGCATCGATAATACAAAGTCAATGACTGTAACAAAATGATATTTAGTTAAAGACACAACTCCTCTATACATTAAATATCTAGTTGCTTAAAACTTCTAACATTTCGCAGTTTTATTAGAAATAGTGCTATTTTGCTTCAATAGCATTTTAAATACATGAATAGTTTTTTTTCTTTCTATACCGAGCAAAATTAAACTTTACGCGTTTTGATTTAAATAAAAAATATAACTTATTACATAATTTTAAGGAGCTATTAACCTAATTTAGATTAATATGTGCAGTAATGCTCTACAGTATATCGCTAATGGTGTTACCCAGGGGTCTGCAACCTTGTAAGCTGAGGTGTGCCAAACCAATCTTCAGGATGCCGCATAGTAGGAAATATTTGAAACAATTCGATTTTCATGGCAGTGCATGTAGTGTAAGGGAATAGAGAAAAAGAATACAGATTTAGAGTTTAATTATACACTCACTTCCAAACGTTAAGCACGGAGATGTAAAATGCTAAACAATCAACAAATACTGCTTTGATTGACACAAAATTCTGCAGTAAAGTAACATATATATTTATGCATAGAATAAAATCAATAATTATATACAGAAATGAAAACAATATTAAAGTTTTGTAAGTTGTAAGATAATGACATACTAGAGACTTAAACAGAACTATGTATAAAGTGAAAATAAACAGCATAAAATGAAAAAAAGGACATTAATAGGATACGTGATCTCCCCTCATCTGTATATAAAGTTTACACCTTGTGACCATACTTTCAATTAGGTGGTCAACCACCGCAGAATTAAGCAATCGCCATTCTTCTTGTAGAGCAGTTTCCAGCTCAATAACAGTTGCTGGAGGTGGGAAACGTAAAGATACAGCACGGGAGAGAGCATCCCAAAGATTTTTAATGGGATTAAAGTCTGGCGAATATGCTGGTCACGCCATACGCGCAATCCCCTCCCTCTCCAGGTAGTCATCGACGATGCCAGCTCTGTGGGGACGTGCGTTATCGTCCATTAAAACAAACGTAGGGCCAACTGCTGAAGCGTACAATCTCACAATGGGTTCTAGGACTTCATCTCTATACCGAATAGCCGTCAAAGAATCCCGTTTAAAGATGTGCAGGTCGGTGCGATATCCTAATGAAATCCCTGCCCACATCATAATGCTTCCGCCTCGGAATGCGTGATGCTCGGTGATGTTTTGGGACTGATTACCGTGTTCGTTGTTGACGCCCTATCCTTATACGCTTGTCATCTGGTTCCAGAGCAAATCTGGACTCATCAGTAAACATGACATTGCCCCAGTCAGACACATTCCAATTGACATGTTCCCGGCACCACTGTAATCGTGCCCCTCTTGATTGGACGGATAGAGGAACACAAACTCGAGGTACCCGGGCGTACATTATACTCATATGTAATCTTTGGCGTACAGTAGCTGCAGATATCGCCTTACCAATGGACGCTGTAACCATAGATGTCACACGTGTAGAGGTCGCTTTGCGATTCCGCTTGGCAACGATAGCAATATATCGATCTTCCGCGAGGATTGTAACCCTTGGGCGACCGGCTACGGGCCTTCGGACAACTGTCTGTATGGTTTGGAATTATTTCCATAAACGTGAAATTACAGAATGAGGAACGCCGAAAAAAAGAGCAACATCTGTGATCGACTGTCCTGCTTCAATGCGTCCCACAGCACGCCAGCGCTCAGAATCTTCCATTCGTCTTCTGGAAGTCATAGAAACACGTATGTCTAGAAAATAAATTGTACGAAAGTTTTAAACACCTTCTATCAGCACTTACAATCAACTTCTGTAACCCTTCATAAAGCTGGCTTCTTATAAGATTGCCTTTTTTTGCATATTTCCTGACTTGAAATAGGGATTGGCTGTTGCTTAACATATTTGCATACTTTCATCTACCTCTGCAGAGAATTACACCCTCTTCGATTCTGATTGGCTTCCGCAAATTAGCATTTTCCTTTCCCTGCTTAACGTTTGGAAGTGAGTATATATAATTATGCGTCATTTAAAGATATTTATTAACATAAAAAGAAACAGCATAAAATTACATGTATTATGTATCTTTTAACCATATTTATTTAAATAAAAAATAAATGACGTAAAACAAAAGTATTCTTTCAATATAGTTAAATAGAAAATTAAACTTTTAATGCGAACCTTGTCCCTGTACAGCTCTACTTAATATCGCAATATCAGGGGTATAATTTGTGACTTTCAGTATGAGATATGATTCTGAATATTCAGTTGTTAAACAACTTCTTTGTGGGTTCAAAATATTTTTTATATAAGAAAAGATATGTGGATATTTAGATATGTGGAACCAAAAGCGGAAAGCAGAGCACATGCAATTTTCTAATTCTATAAATTTTGCTTTACATAATTCTGAAGATGTTAGTTCAACAAGTTTCATTTCAAAATTATCGACTTCCATCCACTAAAGAATTGACAAATAGGATGGGATTATTAATGGATCTATTAAGTCTGGTTTGTTGCCCTGACGGCATAGTGGTTAAGGGATAAGCGGATAAGCGACGGAGGACGTGGGCACCACCCCTCTACCATTATGGTTAATTGGTATGGCGCCACGTCCACCCTTATCTGAAGCAGGAGAGACCAAGGAGTGGGAGCCACCCAGGCCGCTCACAGCCGTTGACGAAACCAAGCGTCTGAAGCATACCAAGCCTGCACTGCACCAACAGCAGCCACAAGGAAATTATTACAAGATTCCAATATGATACAAGGAACCGTACAATGTCCTACAAGGTTAAACCTTAAGTGAGTCCTACGTAGGTATGCACTAAGAGAACAGAATTCATTTGCAGATTTTTACAGAAGTATAGATTGAGGGCACTGCGGATAAAGTTGCAGGAATTATTGATATACTGTACAGGAATGGTGGAGTAAAGAAGCAGTTACGGTTGGCATGCCATGCCACAGTCATAACTTTAGTGCGATTACAATCAACATCGAAACAATTGTGAGTGCAGAGCCTACAGATCCCTTGGAAATTAAAATAAACATTACATTAACACATTACAATATACATTACCTAAAACACATTACAATAGACAGTACGTAATTGCAGATTTTTACAGAAGTATAAATTGAGGGCATTGTAGATAAAGTTGCAGGAATTATGGATATACTGAACGGGAATGGTGGAGCTAAGAAGCAGTTACGGTTGGCATCCCATGCCATTGTCATAACTTTAGTGAGATTACAATCAACATCGAAATAATTGTGGGTGCATAGCTACAGATCCCTTGGAAATTAAAATAAACATTGCATTAACACATTACAATATACTTTACCTAAAACACATTACAATAGACAGTACGTAAATACAGGTACATGAGGTATACACAATTTTTTTTCCTCAAATTAAGTTTTTTTTTTATTTTAAATTACATTTTTATCTTTTTTTATAAGTACCATTTACATAAAAATAATTACTAATCGCACATATTCATGAATTTACATGACGATTATTACATGAATCATACAGTAGCAATAATGCGCTTGCCATGGGTGCTTAACATATAGGCAGTGCACTAAAGAGAAAATATATAATAATTAAATACCATTTGCATAAAAATATAATGAACATTTGCACATATACGTAAAATTACATGTATATTATTACATAAATCATACTGCATTTAATAGGCGAATACCATGGGTGATTAAAAACTTTGCGGTAAACTAAAGAGATGCAATATACAAATCAATTAAAGTCAGCACTTGAGTCTACAACAACTATATTGCTATGGACTTGGTGTGCATTACACAATTGTCAGCTTATCAAGCATTACACCGGATGGTGCGTAACAGGTTACGGGTGCGAGAAATATTGTGCTAACTGCCGCAGTGCAAATGTGCATATTACTGATGCGATTCCTGCATATGATGTTGGGGAGTAGACATCACTCTACTTGGCATAGTTCGGTGCCATAGTTGGCAAGCTCATCCATAATTTGAGTAATCCTCCGCACAAAGTGTTTTTGCTTGATCATGTATTTGCTGAATGCTTGTTGATTTGCCGTCGGCATTGTGATGTGAAGTCTGCTGGTAAGGGGACATGCCGTCAAATAGTGCTCTGGGGTCCCGGTATCATTGCAGACGCAGACGTCCGTTGTTGTAATGCCGCGCTTGAAGAAGTAGGACGGAAATGGCCCATGTCCCGAAATAAAACGCACAAGCTGCTTATTAGTAATATGTCTATTCGTGTCAACATAGGACATATGATAATAGGTGCGTCTGCCGGTGTCAGAGACATCCCATTCACTTTGCCAGATGGAGATGGTTTTAAGACGAACAGCTCTCTTCAGATGGGATGCAGGCCATTTGACTTGCAGTTGTTCGGCACCGTCGCCCTCTGCAGCTTCTTTAGCTAGTTTGTCCGCTAAGGTATTACCAGCATCACCCGCATGGCCTTTAGTCCAAACCATGTGTATGCGCTTGCCGTCTAAGTCTCTGAGCTCTTTTCGTATACCCGATATTATTGGAGATGGATGTGCGCTGTTCTTGATTGCATGCAAAGAAGACAGGCTATCTGTGATTATCATAACATTGCGCACCTGTTTATTTACAGTGTGCTTAATTGCTTGGGCAATGGCTGTAGCTTCCGCCTGAAACACGCTGTTGTTGTCTTGCATTCGACCTTTCCATTGGAGTACCTCAGTATCATTTTGATATATGACTAGCGCACATCCTGTATTATTCTCTATTTTCGAGCCGTCCGTATAGATCTTATAGTTAGCAAGATAAGGAGAAGGTTGTCTGTCGTTTTTAAGATAGACATGAACACCTTTGCCCTGTAGAGAGGGGTGAAGTGCTGAGCGCAGCAATGGTGTTTCGTAATCTTCAGGCTGATATAATTCTTCGTCTAAAGCGGCGACTTGTCTCAGTTGTAGAACCTTTTGCAAAACGGCTTCTTGGGAGGTGCGCAGATGGAGAGGTATTATACCGGCCATAACATTCAATGCATTTGAGGAAGTGGTGCGGTAACCTTTCGTTATGCTGAGTGCGAAAGGCCGTTGTAGACTTTGCAGAAGGCGTGCCTTTCGTACCTGCATGGGACTGGCCCAAACTGCCGCTGCATATGTGACTATGCGTTCTATCACTGTGAGGTATAAGGTTTTTAGAATTCTTGAATTTAGCCCCCATTTGTGGCCCTGCATCCGTCTTAATATGTTAGCTATTGTTGTTGTCCGGCGCTTGAGTTCCATAACATGCTG
This sequence comes from Stegodyphus mimosarum, assembly GCA_000611955.2. Taxonomy (NCBI): domain Eukaryota; kingdom Metazoa; phylum Arthropoda; class Arachnida; order Araneae; family Eresidae; genus Stegodyphus; species Stegodyphus mimosarum. The sequence goes on from KK121336.1 coordinate 295,994, forward strand.
TATAAAATTTAGTTTCTCATCAAATATGAGGCCTAGGTATTTAAAGAAGGGTTTAATGCTTAGACGATTATCATTAATAGTAATTCTAGGGCGCCTTGCCAAAGAGCCTCCCTTTTTGGGGATTATTAGAGCTTGAGAAGTGGTTAAGGGAGCTTGACTGTGATATCGAAGGCCCTGGTTCGAATCCCGGAGAAGGCATGGATGTAAAATTGTCTGTTCCTTTATAGGTAACGTTGGCCGCCTATTAGTTGCATACACAATAAAATGGCCGCCACTTTTGACCTTAAAAGGGGCTAGTGCCGTTATAGGCAAGTGCCCGCCATTGGGGAAAAGTCGAGTTTGATTAACAAAGAAAATATAAGCATACAAGCTTCAAAGCCTTTGCATCCTTTGGAAAAATTCCTTCGTAAAGGCTTCAATGCAGGTTTGAAGTTCATCTTTGTCTAAGGTCGACATATTTGCAAGCGCTTTACATTTGGGAAGTACTCGTAGGTACTAGTATTAACATCACTGGAAAATATATTTAATTTTGTAGCAAAGCCTTTCCAATACTCGAAACGTTCAAGCACTGTTTGGCCACTTCCTTGCAATCCTTAGTTCATTGATATGTTCAGTTGTATCATTCAGAAACGTCGATTTACGAAATCATCTTTATCGTTCTATTCGGGGAAATATTGTTTCTTCTCATTAAGAAAAACTTTAATGTGTTCCATATATGACACAAACTTATTCAAGACATTACCGCGAAATAAGCCAACGGACATGGCTGTATAAGGGGAGATCCACCTATTCGCTTTCATTTCTTCTAAAAGAGATTTAAACTGTCTGTGTACCAATGAAGAACGAGACAATATGAAATTAACTATTTTAACAACAGTGTTCATTACAGAAATTAAGCAGTGTGACGAAATTTTGGAAACTAAACTTTCCTGCCGACATAGAGAGGAGGGAGAGTGTGATTTACCTTTGCCTGATAACTTTGTAGAGTGGTGTAGGGTGCCACTGCGAATTGTTTCCATGCCATAGGTTGTCGACACCTAGTGTAACCCATAAGCATTAATGAAAGATGCGAATAAGCCTATTATTTTATGTTTTCTGCATGAATCGTTGCTTAGACATCTTAAATGTGAGTAAATATATGTAGTGATATGATGTCAGTTTCGCTCTTTATACTACGAATTTTTGTCACACAATGAGCACAAAATACAGTTCGCAACATTTCATCAACTTACTGTTGTATATACCGATGTTTCTTTATACGTAATTTTCATATTCTTGGGGATAAAGTGTCATTTTTTTTCATTCTGCATTCAAGTCTTCCTTCAAAAGTCCGTAAATGAACCTGTACTTACTTCCAAAGTAAATGAAACTTAGCTTACTGTTTTGTGTAATATATAGGTGAAATAGAAATTGTGTGCCCCCAAATGGGATAGTGGTTAGCGACGCTGACTGCCGTACCTAAAGGTCCGGGTTCGAAACCGGGTTTGTGTAAATTATGTGTGTCTCTACGACATGAGGGCACTCTAAATATGTGGTGAGCCGGATGTCCTCTCGAGAGGCTAGTGGTAGGGGAAGAAGGTTGAGAGACCTTCGGACCGTCTCTCCGGTATGCTCTCCATCAAAACTGAGAGCTGAACTGAAGTCGTACTGTCATCTGTATGGCACTCAATGCTCATGCGCAGTCTTGCACTCTTTGCCAAAATGAATTTCATGGGTTCGTTCTGATGTTACTGTCAGAGAAGTGATATAAGTCACAACAGCACAACACAGTAACTGTATATATGTTTAGATAATTTTAAAAATGTTTATTGTTTAATTAAATAAAGTGTGTTTTCATTCAGTTTTAGGAAAGTAAAAATATTTTTTTCGATTATCTGATCTGTTTTTGAATAAGAAATATGTAACAATACGAAAAAAAAAATCCCTAAGTTGTACTAGAGGTACTGCTGCGTACTACGAATTCCTAGAGTTTTTCTATGTAACTAAGCTAAATGAACAAGAAAACTTAAAACTTTATTGAAATGAATAACAGCTTTTAGAAGCAAGACGAACAGCTATCAACAGTCCAAAGAAAAAGCACTTATAAGAAAAAATTCACCTTAGCCTATGAAGACTACGAAAGACCACCAAAATAGTTTGCAAAGTAAAATATAAAACAGTCATAACGAAGCGAGAAATCAAAACAGTTAAGCAACTCTAAAACGAATTCATATATATGAACTAACTACACACTTCAGTGCAGTCTTAAACACGTACGTTAACTGAAATGGGATAATATAAGCTTCTGGAACCTTAAACATAAATCACTTCAAGTGCTTCAAAAATACATTTTCCTGAAAATTTCAGAGCGTTGCCAAGTTAGTTTACAATTCCCAAATGTCCCCAAAAACTGAGAGTCCGTATTTCGAGTTCTAGTTCAGCTACTTTTTACTACATTTACAAGGCTTTCAACTAAGAAATTAACTCCCTTTAAAATAATACATAAAATAAATACAGATATTTACGTACCATCCCGTCGACGGTGAAAGTTGGTTACCTTTAAACCATGAAAATTGGCGGACATTCCATTGAAGCTGCGCCAATGTTCTTACGAAATTCTGAAGGAACTGACGCCTGTTTATTTAATAAACAATCAATATTCAACCCGCTTCATTTTTGTTCCTCATAAAAATCTTTTGTAGTTTTCTACTATTGTTAGGTTCGCCGACTATACCGTAGGCTCTGTTTAAAATTCTGTGAGGACAGAGACTTCGAGCAGCTAATTCTTCAATCTATTACTTTGCTGTCGGCCATATCCATATTCAGTTAACCATAGCGTATCAATTAATATATGTGTATCTGATGGTAAGATCCTATAACTTAAATAAAATACAGTGCTTGCTTCTCTGTAAAATGGAGATCCCAAATTTCAATATTTGTTTTTACAAAATGCAGGACAATATACAAAAGTAACAATTAATTTATATTCTTATTTATAAAAACAAAAGGTGGCTTATCGAGAATATATCAAGGTTATATCAAACGAAAGCGCAGATGTGAAGTGTTTGTTACGTCACGCTTAGCTATAATTGGCGCTAAATGGCGTTGCTTGCAGACAGTTTCGAGATCCACGGGATAATACGTATGTACCTAAATAAATATGAACATATTCTAAGTGGACTCAAAATCTGATATTAGTAAAGGCGAAGAGAAAAAAACGTACTCGTGGCATGGGCGCACTAAGCAGCTCAATATTTATGAATGTTTAACGATTTAATTTTGACGTAATTAATTTCATAAATTGATTTATTTTGTTAACTTTGTTGGACAACATTGTTGCACAAAGTATAAGTTATGTTGTAAGCTAAAAGAATAAAATAATTGATCCACCTTTATTTAATCTTTATTTAATATTATTTATGAACCCAACGGGGCAATTTGCCCATAAGTGCTGTTGATTTCATTTTGTCACTTTGCGTCAGTTCACTGTAAATGCCGGTTCACTTTTCCAATTTTTGCTACCAAATATTAGACCCCTGTATTATATTTAAAGAAATTAAATAATGAAGAATCTGCATAAACGTATATATGTTTCTCGCATTGTGATAAAACAACGGTATCCAGAGACATCAAGTTTTAAATAACGTAATTCTCTGTTTGAATATGGGCATCTGGAAAGCCAAGTTTGGAATCTGGAATTTGTTTTATTATCTGTTTCATATTTTGTCAAACGTTAAAGAATTTTTGATTAACAAACTCAAGGATCAAACTCAAGCGAAAAAAAGTGTTTATATCTCAGGCACGCGAGACTATGTATCGGAAATTCTAAAGATATGCTCTTTTAAATATTTTATGATATTGCTGTTGAATTGAATTTTATGGTTTACGTGCGAAGAATATGAAGTTTAATAAGTAAACGTAGCACACAAAACGTTAAGAAAACGCCCCTTCGGGCGCAATATAAAATCTGAAAGCTTTCAGATTTTTTTTCAGATTTTTTTATTAACCCATAGGATGCTTAGAAGGGCTATTTAATTTTCCTTTGGCCTTTTTCTCAGAAGTTAGCTCAGAAGCTACTAATTTAGCTCAGAAGGGCTATTAAATTTTAGCTCAGTAGGCCTATTAATTTTGTTTTGGCTATTCACTATGAACAGCGAATCACTTTTGAAATTGTGGCCACCAAATATTATCGCCATGTATTATATTTAAAGAAATTAAATAATGAAGAATCAGCATAAATGTATGTATGTTTCTCGCGTTGTTATAAATTAACGGTACCTAGAGCCATCAAATTTTGAATAACGTAATCCTGCTGCGAATATCGGCATCTGGAAGCCCAAATTTGAAATTTGGGATTTGTTTTATTATCGATTTCATATTTTGTAAAACTTTAACGAATATTTGATTAACAAACTCAAGAATTTCAAAGCGAGCAATGGCAACGTTGTACAGAAAAAAATTTTTATCTCCAGCGCGTGAGACTGTGTATCGGAAATTCTAAAGATATGCTCATTTAAAAATTATTTTCAATATTGCTCTTGAACTGGATTTTATGGTTTAGTGCGAAGAACATGATATTTAATAAGTGAAGGTAACACACAAAACGTTAAAAAAACGCTCCTTTGGACGTAATATTAAATCTAAAAGTTTTTAGACTTTTTTTTTATTTCATTTCATCTTCGCTTAAGATTATCGCCGCTTAATCTCATTGTAAGTCTCAAAATGTATATGCGCATTTAAAGTAGGATTTATTCTCTGCCTTTTAATTCTCTTATTCTCATTCCCATGCAATTCCTACTGTAGCGAGTTTCACGCTTTCGTTTATTTGATTGATTAGACAATCGGAAGCTAACTAATTCGAAAGAAACTAAAATACTCAATAAATAAAATAAAAATCAACAGTACATACTCCATACAGAGCTGCTATTGCTCGCGTCAAAATCATTGAAATTTTTAATCAAAAATTCCTTAACATTTTAAAAAATATGAAATTGGTAATAAAACAAATTAGAAATTCAAAATTCGGCCTTCCAGGTGTCCATGTTCGGGTGGAGTACTACGTTATTAAAAAAATGATGGGTCTAGGTACCGTTGTTTTTTCACAGTGCGAGAAACATACATACATTCTTGCAGAACCTTCTTTATTTAACTTCGTTAAATTTAATACTAGAGGATAATATTTGGTGGCAACAATGTGAAAAGTGATCCATCGCTCTTAGTAATTCGAAGCAAAATGCCGTTTCGAGACTAATAGCCCTTCTTGGCTAACGACCCTTTGGTCTAATAATAAAACAAATTCGAAATTAAAGATTCGGGCTTCCAGGTGCACATGTTCTGGTGGAGGACTACGTTATTCAAAATTTGATGGTTCTAGGTACCGTCGTTTTTTCACAATGCACCGAACATATATATATATACATACAGGCAGATTCTGTATTATTTAATTTCTTTAAAAATAGCTCAGACTGATTATATTTGGTAGCAGCAGTATGGAAAATGATGCGCCGTTTATAGTGAAACGAGGGAAAATCCCATTTCGAGAATAATGGCCTCTTTTGGATGAATGGCAAATTGAAAATTACAAAAAGCCAAAAATACAAAGAAATAAATACATATATTAACGAAAAGTAACCGCTTCGTGTCTTAGCTTCTCCCTGCGCAAGGGGAGGAACCGTATAATTTGGATTTTTCCATATTCAATATGGCTGTGTGTAGTCTGAGCTATTTGGATATTTGTAGTTCCGCTATTTCTGTTATTTATTACGTGTTTGGTGAATATGTTGACTATAATAAATAATAAAGAATAATAACTATAACAAAGGCTAATATAATAAAGGACAATAAATGCCCTGGAAAAGCTGTGAAAGATCTGTTCATCGAAACGTCTAGTCATTTAGTCAAGATACTACTCGTACCATCATGTCTAGAAGTATTTATAAAAGATGTCTCTGATTATTTCTTTAGTCGTAAAAGTTCAAGTTATAGATACTGCTGAGCATAAATTCCGCAAATTAGCACAAACATGTTGGTTATTCCGTGGCTTGGCTCGGTTTATTTGATTATTGCAAAGGACGCTAGGTCTATCTGCTTAAGGGAAGGAATCTTTTCTAGAAGTCTTTCTAAGAGAAACTGGCTCATATCCACGTCACACATCGAAAAAACCATGAAAACGCCCATGCAGGCAGCCCTTTTTCTTGCAGTCGCACTCAGGTTGAACTACCAGTGTTCACCGACTTTACACCAGTGGTAGGCATCTCGTAACAATGCAAGAATTGGATAGCGCGAGGTTTTTTATTAGTCTTTATTTTCAGTCTCAATCGAAAATGAAAAAAAATGGATGGTGAAGGGAGTATTTGCAATACTATGGTGCGAAAGAAATTAAGCATATGTTGCCATTCATAGGAATGTACTGGAGAAAATAAACTGCCTGAATATTGAATTTCAATCTGAGGATTTCATATTACAATTTCTTATTCAATGGTTTTAAATGAGAATAAAAATATTCTTAATTTGTTAGTAAAAGACGAAGTCATTATTTCGTGAAAGCTAGTTCAGATTGATCCAAGTAGTACAATAAATCATAAATCTTCGAAGAAAATGTGTTTGGAAAGCCTTTGTATGACTTTATTGAATTTAAAATCGCTTGGTAACAGTGAAACCAGGTTTAAAAACGATGGTTTAAAATTGCTTCTTGAACATAGTATGAAATTCGAAAACAGATTTCCTCTAAATGATAATGAAATTGTCCCCAGTCTCATAATTCTTGATCTAGCAGTGGCACATTATCATGCCAAAACCATCTTGAATATTACATAGCCATGCAGTTCTCTCATCCTGTTCATGAAGGTATATTAGATCTAGATGATGAATAGTGTTCTTTTTGTTTAAATCAAATTTAGATCTGTCTTACAAAACCGTCTCTTAATTTTGCTATTTGTTACGTAATGTAAAAGACAGCCGTTCATAATTTTAAATATGAAATTTTATCTAACTTTATGAACGATTTAATCAGGTTAACTATTTTTCCTAACTCTTCGGTTAGCGTAGAAAGAATCTCAAGTAAACCATACAGAACAAAAGCCACAAGCTTATTTAAACCAGGACCAATTAATGGCAAAATAGGCAAAGAATAGATATAACCAAAATTGCTATATATGGAAACCTAAATTAAAATTGGTAAAAGTAGTCATACAAGCTATCTGTATTTTACACTCCCGTTCCATTCAATGAAAAATACTGCGGGGAGGTAGTCATACAATGAACTTGTGATAAAAGATACGAAGAATATGTGGGGAAAAAATGAAAGAACTTCATAAAATATATGTGGAGGGAACTGAATAGGATACGAATTCTAATTACGATTAAATAAATATATAAACATGTATAATATATAAGCACGTAAGGTTTTATATTATGCGTGTTGCTATACCAAATGATGGAGAATAGGCTTTTTTCCGGTTTATTATACTTGCAATCTGAGTTATTTTTTGAATTTATGATTGGGAGCACTGATTCGAAGATATCAGTAAAATCGAAAACGAATAATGAGTCATAAAATAGAAACTTCTGGGTCAGCTTTTTCCATTTCTTTATGAAATGGGTCTGAAGGGTTTCTTCGGGGAGGGGGGGGAGAAGAATTTTCTAAAAGTATTTATCTGAAATGGCTTCACTCCAGCTGCTTTGGTAATTTTGAACGTGTTCATATTTAAAAAGAAAAAAACCGTGACGCACTGTTTTTGCTCTCAGAAAAGAGAATTTTTTCCCTAAGCTCTCGCTCTCTCTATTTTTAAAGGAAAGAGAGAGAGTTATCAACGAAAACAATCTCTCTTTAAATAGGTAGTTCTTATGAGCTTCACCATATTTCTTTCGAACGGTTTTATTTTGATTTTCCCTACATATTCTACGAAATGGGCCATTTCTAAAGTTTATCCATTTTCCTTCAAACTAACTAGAATAGGACAAAAGCAGGTAATATTTTTTTCCTAATGGCGGGCCCTCAGCCGACTTCGGCTTGACCACTGCTAAGGTCACTTTATTATGCAGATACCTAATATGTGGGCCTCCTTTGCATCCTATGGAGGGATGGACAGTTACAGCCATGATTTCTCCGGGATTCGAACCCGGACCCTTTGGTATCGCAGTCGGCTCTTCTAACCACTATACCGTCTGGGCGGCAAAACACGCAATGGAGTAAAAACCGATGAGTCTGATTGTTTCATTGCTCGTTAATGGAGTAAGCTCTGCTTGCTGTTGAGAGGCTGTTACGATGTTTTACCTTACCGCAATTTTGGTTAGAATAATAAATAAGACAGCTCATTGAAAGTTACCAACTATTGGTAAGCTAATTTCATTTAACCTGTTCAGGAGGAGGGGAAGGTGAGGATTTTTTATATTAGTCAATAACAGCTATTTTTTATTATTAATTTTGTAAAGTCTAATCTAACGTAAATTTAAACTCTGCGCATTTTTAATGTGTATAGCCTCATATTCGTTACTAGTAAATTTTAGTTATGTGCTAGTTATTCACTACAGACGTGCTGGTTTAGTTGAAAAATGACCAAGTAGGAATGGTGCTACAAGCAAATGCTACAAATTAACCTCAACTCTGTTTTTTACGCTTTTCCTCCCTCTCTTCCCCCATCTTTCTTTCCGTAGTGCTTTTTCATCCTTTCTGCTATGTACGATCGTGAGGTTTTTTTCTCAGAAAATGAAAATTACATTTGACGTAAAACAAACTGATCTGTGTGCGGAGAAAGAGCTATTCATAACTATTAGACTGATGTTGCATTCATAACTAGTGTGAAGAAAAAACTACCGGTTTAAACACATATAGATGTATAAAGGTTTCATAATATGTGGCAAATAATTTTACGATAATAAACGTTTTTTTTAATATTTATGTAATTTTTTGTTTACTTTGCTACTGCAATGAAAAATTTACGATACTTTTAAAATTGTTCTTTCATGTGACGTTTTCAGAAACTTTTGTGATATTCCTGTTTTTAACTTCAAGTTGCATTATGGTATACCGCGCCTATAACATCAGCTGTTATTTCTAATTCATGAATTCTAAAGTGCAGCTTTCGATTTCGAAGTTCAATTCAAACTTGAATCACAAATTCAAAATAAGTCTTAACGACTCTTTATTTACGCACATCTGTTATATTACACTATTTACATGATTCAAGATTAATTTTAAATCAAAAGATGGGGGATAATTCCCCATTCGAATGAAATTCTATTAAGGGAAGTCAAGTAACCGACTACTCACTTTAAAGTTTGCTTTTCGACTCTCTGTAAGAAAGCGAAAATTTCGCTCATTTCGCGTTCGAGTTGTAACATTTCTCCCACCTTTTGATTTTAGACAAAGCATGAGAAAATCAAAACAAGTATGAAATGAAAATTGAAATAGCAATATAAACTGAAAAATTTAAATCTTAACAAATATCTTGAATATTTTAAACTTGCTTAATATACTCCAAACTTACATTCTTTAAACAACAGGCAAAAAATTATTTTCTGAAAAATACTAGTAAATAGATCAGTTCACTAAAGCCGAATAAAATCAAACTGTATACAAAATTCAAAGAAATGAATAAAGAAAAGTGAAAACAAATAATAGTAGTACTGAAAACAAATTAAAATAAACTAAAGTTCTTTGGCTTCACAATTTTCCTACCATATCTACTAAACTGAATGCTTGTGTTAGAATTTTCAAGTTGATAATCTTTGGTAACAGTTACTAAGTCATCTTTTTTTCGCAGTATTTTCTGAAGATGGGGATGATTTAGTAGTTTTGAGCTCGAAGATAGATTTTTTTATTGTCTATCTCCATTGGAAATATTCTTTGAACTGTCTTAACAGTTCACCATTATATGTTTTTTTTACTTTCGCCACACTTTGATATTGTTGTCCTTTCCTGGGTTTGTTTCGATTACACGACCCATGGGTCAGTCTGTTCTTTTCCTTTTATCGTCCTCTACAAATACTAAGTCACCTTTCTTGATGGTTCGCGAAGGTACAGCCTTTGGTCGATGTACTAACAGTCCAAAATATTCATCTCTAAATCTTTTACGAAATTCCACACGTAACTTTTGATGGTATCGCCATCTTTTAGATAAGGTGATTTTATCCAGACTGTCCACATCTGGAACACCCTCGGTTCGAACATCTTGAATAAACATAGATGGAGTGAATGAACATAAATCGGTGGAATCTTCTGACTCGTATATTAATGGTCTGGAGTTGATATTTGCTTCTACGTCACATATGATAGTTAACATTTCTTCATATAAGAGTAAAGCTTTTCCCAGAACCCTTCTCAGTAATTTCTTGACCATCTGAACCAGTCTCTTCCACCAGCCGCCCCACCATGCTGCCGTTGGTGGATTTAACTTCCACTGAATTTTCATTGTCGAAGAACTTCTGATAATTTGGTTCCAGTCAGCAGATCGGAGTAGATTCCTTGCTCCTACAAAATTTATCGCTGTACATTAATCTAGGTCGTCCTCTTCGTGCTATAAATGTTCGAAATCCGAGGAAAAATCTATTAGTCGATAAGCTGTCGATTAAATCAAAATGAACCGCACGGTAAACTCCTCAGGTAAAAAGCAAGATCCAAGCCTTTCTATTTTCTTTTAAATAAAGTGGTCCTGCTACGTCGACACCCGTCACCTCGAATGCATAGGCATCTCTGACTCAATCTTCTGGGAGAGGACAAGGCACTGTATCAAGAGCTTTCGCCGTGTGTCACTTGCACCGAAAGCACTTCGATATGACTTTGTATTGTTTTCCTTCCTTTTATTATTAAAAAGTTTGACGAATACTGGTCAAAAGAATTTGAGTACAAGCATGTAAAAGTTGTAAATGGTAGTTGTGTATCATTCTTTCTACTAATTCATGTTTGGATGGAAGTACAATGAGACACCGGAAGTTCTCATCGTCATGTCTTCTCAAAATCTTCGTTTTCAATCTTACAATTCCTTCTCCATCACTGAAAGTAAAATGTCCCCTCAACTGTTCTTGTTTAGAGAATGCTTCTTGTTGAACTATCTTCAACAATTTCTCCTCAGCAATGTGCAGTTCTTCAACACCCACGGTTCTGTCTTCTCCATTTCTACAACTATTTATGAATCTCAGAATCCAAGAAATCCTTCTCACGATTTTAAAGTAACTTGAAAAGTAATTCAGATACCATTTTTCAGCTGTGATACAAGCCAAAGTGGAAATAATGTTCTTTCAATTTTCTTTCGTAATTTCTTCTTCGTTACTTATCACTTCACTAGTTGGCCAATCTGCTTCGTTCTCATAAGCCATTCTGGCCCTTGCCACCACTCAGATTTCACAAAACACCTAATCGAACACCCTAGAGATGGTATATGCGCGGGATTCGAATTTCATGGAATATGACGCCATTCAAATATCGATGATAATTTTCGTATTTCGTTTACTCTATTTGCGACAAATGGCGCCCAATGGTCATCTCTGTCGATACAAGAAAGAGCAGTGCTCGAATACGTCCAATAGTTCCTAAGAACGTTGTCTAATTTGAGCGCTTGTAAAGCGAGAGCTGTGAGTCTGACTCCTATACAGCAGGCTTGCAGTTTTAGACGATTCATGGTCATTTTCCTTAATGGACTCACTCTACTTTTAGCTAGAAGAAAATGTACCGATATATTTTCACGCGTTTCTTTTCTTAAATAAATCACACATCCATATGCTTGTTTATTTGTGTCACAAAACGCATGAAGCCTAAGAGGTTCATTTCCATTTACATCTAAAGCCCTAGGAATTCTAATACAGGATAAAAGTGACAAATCATCAATCCAGGAATAGAACTCTTTTCCTAAGTCTTCGGATATACTTGTATCCCAACCAATTTTTAATAACCAGGTCTTTTGTATAGTAGTTTTGGTGTTAGAGTTATGGGACAAAGAAATCCCATTGGATCGAAAATGTGGTGTACCGCGGACAATATTCTTCTTCTAGTAAGGTTTACTGATTTGTCAGTAACAGTCTTCACGTCACAGAAAAGGTTGTCATCTCCCTTATCCCACAAAATTCCCAACACTGGAGTAGGTTCTATACTGTGTTTAGATTTCAAAAGAGGAGTATGCTCCCAACCTCTCAGATCGAATGACGCAGAATCTAATATTTGTTTTGATTTCTCGATGAATCGACTGAGCGTCTCCTCATCAGGAACAGATGTGATGCAATTGTCTACATAGAATGATTCTTTTAAATTTTCTGCTGTTTCAGGATATTCAGACGAATTCAGATTAATGTGGTGGTTTAATACAGCAACCAATAGAAAGGGACTGCAGTTCAATTCAAAAACAACGCGTTTATGTCTAAAAACTCTAAGTTCTTTCTTGTCAAAGTTCTTCCACCATAAAAATCGTAAGAAATCTCGATCATTCTAATTCTCCGACATTTGCGAAAAAGGCCTTTCTTATGTCTGAAATAACCGCTATTTTTGCTTGCGGAATCTTAAAATTATAGGAATAATTTGTTCCAACAAATTTGGACTTTTTCTAGACAATCACTAAGTAAACGAGAATTTTTGTCTTTACAGAAAGTATCAAATACCGGTCGCAGTTTTGTAGTCGAAGTTTCTTGGAACACCCCTTTATGCGGTAAATAGTGACACTGATTATTCATTTCGTCTTCAGGGACTTTTTCTACAACTCCGTCAGTTAACAAATCTGAGAAAACATTTTCGTAATCGTCGAATTTGCCCTGTTTTTATCAACCGATGTGTCGCACTGTTTAAACGCTGTTTAGCGATATCGCAATTTTGACGTAAACTACCCTTTTCTATTACCCAAGGCAACTGAACCTTATATCTTCCCTCTTTAAAGGTAACAGTTTTGTTAAAATGATTCAACGAGGCAGCTTCCATTTCCTTTCTACATTTTGTTTCAACAGGGTCTCGAATGCCAATAAATTTAATTTCCACAAATTTTCAATCTTCGATGAGTGAATTAATAATAAAGTCAATGCAACAGCATGAGTTACGTTTTCCCTTTCATCAACATGATCAAACAATTTTCCCATAAAGATCCAACCCATTTTGGTTTCCATTGTAACAAATTTTGAGTTCAAACGTTCAATTTTCTCCTTTGCTAACTTGCAGTAATTATCAGCTCCGATGAATAGAGACACGCTGTTGTTATCTAAAATTCGTGAACAACATCCGCTAAAATTATTACTCTTATCTTTTAACACCTTCTTAATATTTTAGGGAGAATAGTCTAGCTCAGCATTTGATATTTCATCAGTTTCTAAAACCTCAATAATTAATTCCTGGTTATCAAAAATGCTTTTCATTTTTACTTCTACTCGAGTTCAGTCTGCTTGGTAGATACCTGAGATCCGAAAAGTATGAATCATTATTTCTTCTCTTCTCACGACTTTTAATCCCAGTTGTTTAGACAGTCGTTTCTACATATACGAGCGTTGACTAGCTTTGTCAAATAAATAACGCACTAATACTAAACATAAATAACACCTTCCCTGGATTTTTAATAAATTTAGTTTTTCGTTTACTCTTATATTACACTTTCGGCTATTATGTGTGTTATTTTTGCAAAAAATACATTTTTTTTCTTTTACTGGAGCTAATAATTCTGCAGCCGTCGAGGAATTAACTTTAGAGTTAATATTGCTTGTGTACTTAAAATTACTTTTGTGTTTATCGAAATGTTTATTCTTTCCGTTCTATTGAACGGATTTCGGTTCCCGTTTGTTAACTGCGTATGTTTTTTCGAGGCATTCAATTTCTTTTTCAAGAGAGCAATTAAACCTGTAACATCAGATTCCTCTTTTACATCCCGCTTTCGGTGATATTCAAGAATCAAATTATGAGGCAATAATTTCAATAATATCGGATTTAACAAGTGTCCATATGAACCCGAAGTTACACCTAAATTACTTAAGTTTCGAATGTTTATTTCACAAGCATCGTGTAATCTTCTTAGTGCATTTAAGTTAGAAGAATTTTCAACTGGTTCTGTATCCAAAAGATTATTCATATGTGATTTTATAATTTTCTCCAGCTTCCCAAAGCGTTCTTTTAAAATTTCTAAGCAAGAATCGTAATTTTGTTCGATTGACTGAAATCCTTCAACGACATTTTATGCTTGCCCTATCAATAAAGATTTCAAGTATACGAATTTTTCAATCTTGGTTAACGCTTTATTTTAATAAACCGCAGTTTGAAAACTGTTAAAAAATTCTAATCACTTTCCTGCATCTGCTGAAAATTTCGGAATATTTAACTTCGGCAATTTCATAGCGATGACGATAAATTTATTTCAGAAACAGATGTGTTCAAAGAATTTGTATCTGATGCATTTTTCACACAGAAATTTTCATTCGCACTGCATTTATTTCATCTTATTTTAATTCTAAATTTTGCATACATAATTTGTTCATTATATTTATCACTTGCCGAAATATAAGTTTCAAATTCTTTAGCATCATTTAACTGAGTTTCGATTTGTGAATTTAATATTTTCAACGTATTTTCTATCACCAAGTATTTCATCCATCTCCTGTAATTCCTCAATGTTTGTGTTTTTGATATTTTCTGATAACAAAGTTTCTATTTTTGTAATTAATTTCGTAACGCGACTATGTTCATTCGTACGTTTCCGTTTCAGTTTTTCTAAAGGATCCATGTTTAAAATTGAGAAATCACAATGTTGAAACTCAGTTTCTAATCCAAAGGTCCTGCTGTTGAGGCACCACTAAAAAGTGTTGTTTCTAATCCACGAATTTTAAAGTGCAAACAATTCTATTTGGGAAAGCTTTCGATTTCGAAACTCAATTCAAATTCGAATCACAAATTCAAAATAAGTCTTAATGACTCTTTATTTACGCCCATTTGTTATATTACACTATTTACATGGTTCAAAATTAATTTTAAATCAAAAGATGGAGGATAATTCCTCATTGGAATGAAATTCTATTAAGAAAAGTCGAGTAACCGACCGCTCACTTCAGAGTTTGCTTTTCGACTCTCTGTTGCCACTGGCAGAAGCGAAATTTTCGCTTATTTCGCGTTTGAGTTCTAACAGCATCGATCATCCCTGCAGCCTTTCAAATTACCAGTTCTGAGTGTAGTTGCATTCCCAGAGCATAAAATGTTAAATTTATCTCCCGAATTATAGCAGTGTATTGTTTATCCATTTCATTGTTACTGTGTGAAAGTTTTAAAAATTTGCTGCGGGATCTGCGAACAATAATGCAATTGTTTAATAATTAGCACTTCGTTACTGAAATTTTTATCTTTCAAATAATGCAATGCATGAGATACCTGAGTTAAGCATGAGCTGATTAAAAGCAACGAGCAGCTTAGTAATGCATACAAAGGTCAGCAATAGTATTATTTCTGACCTTTGTATGCATGCTGATACATGCTGAATGATACATGTTAATGAATGACACATGTTGCTGATAATTTTTATAAACATTTGCATAGTAAACTGAGCTTTCTAACACCATTTATTATGGATCTTGTTTGCGGAACAACCTTCCAAAGTCCGTAAAATCTTTAAAAACTCACAAAATTAAAAAATGATACTGTGCCCTTTGCAATGAAGTGTAATTGCCCTTTGCGATTTGTGTAAAAATAGATATCAAGGAGGGTTTTATTCCCTGGTGAGTTGGAGCAAACATTTAGTTTGACCTTCTACTAAAAGATAATGGGTATATCATAAAAATATGATCGCTGTTATGAAAATAATGATCACAGTTAGAACAGCACTAAAAACTGTTTATTCGGCTGCAAAAACATTCTTTTCTGACTGCAAAGGTAATTAATTATTCATTGTAGCTGCCGACAGAATGAACTATTCAGTACTATTTTCAACGTTATATTTTCATTTGCAATGGCTACATTAGGTCATTTCAGTACACAGTACACGACAGTTATGTGCCTAAAAGAAGGGATGCTTTCGTGGAGTATTTTGTAACGGAAACTGGCTTGTATCATACTACACATAAAGAAGACTATTAAAACCAACTATGCCTTGAGCCCTTTCGCCTGAGTTCGAACAAGAGTTAACTATCCATATTCAGCGGTCTTAACCACTGGGCTACGTGTTGCGCTTTGTAAAGCGCCTTTATAAATGCATGGTCGTCTTAAATGTGAGTATGCGAGATTATCTTTTACTTGGATTAATGCGGCAATTTAAAAGAGGGAAAAAAGACGAATTATTATTTATCATAAACTACAGTTTTGGGGACTTTTTCGGTTTCTTTTTAATTTCTTGACGTGAAAATCAAAGGAACTTCAAGTAATTAAATTCAAAGTGTAATTTGGTAACTCATAATATTCTAAAATTTAAATATCAATCTGAGATACAAAATAAATTCATTAATGAAAGACCATGTATTTTCTAGAATGGAGTAGATTCAAACGCGCGCATCCCCAAACTCCGTAAATGTTTCCCTCTAGTAGCAATTTCAACTAAGATTTCAGCAGCACTAGGAAAGAGAGGCTGCAAAATTTTATCTATAACTTCAGACGGCTAAACGGTTAAGGCAAGTATTTCAGGTAACAGTAAGAAACCTTCGATTACGTTCCAAATCTTTATTTCCTGACTACCACCTAAATGTTAACAACCACCATGCCTCAATCGCCACCCAATTAACTAAGCGTAGTCGTGGCAACGTCCTTAACAACGTTCTCATTCCGGGGGTAACCAAACCAAAACACTTCCAAAATACTCCCCTGACATGGAGTGGCCGTCATGTATGCTTCCGTATCTCCAGGTCAGGACCCCAAAAGATGTTATCGACCAATTTTCTCATATACAGACAGTTATCGCATTGACCTTTAACCGCCTGCACTCAGAGAACGCGCGACAGAGCCTCGCGCATAATACAACAGCTACCTCGAAACTCGCTCGAAACACACACAAAATGGTGAAGTACCTCTTTTGGATATCGGCTGGTTTGTGTCTAAGTCTGGCGACTGTTGTTGGATTTCTTCGTGAGTATTTATAGTTTTATTCTATACTTTTGCAAAAAGATCAAATTTTTATTTATTGGCTTCCAACAATAAATCCATTACCCTTTTCTAAATGATATTATAAAGCTCTTGAATGAGTATTGTATCTTTGTAGGATGCTGGTTCTAAGATAAAGAAGGAAAATTTCGGATCAACTGTTGCAGGGTAAATCTTTCATCAAGGGGCTACAAGAAATGTTTGTTGTAATGCAGAATTTTCAGCAATAGCGTACTGGTCGAATTTAGAATAGAGATAGGAGATTATTGCATTCAAACGTACAGTCAAGCTTCGCTAATACGTCCCTTTTAGGCCTGATTATAGTGATGTATTAATCAAGAGGGTGTCTAATGAGAAGTTTAAGAAACAAGTTTAAATTCGTCTTTAAGATTTTTCTCACTAAATTCAAATTTCGGCATAAAAGAAGGGAGAAGTGTTTTATTTTTGCATTACAAATCAAAAACTTTTCTCTGGCACGTATTATATATCATTATCCTTATATGCTATGTTCTCGTTCAATGAATAAGTAACGTATCTAAATACTGTAAAGCTTCTTTATTACTTGATATTTCGGAGAATCTCAGTAGTGTTGCTATCCGATTCATAAATGAAAAAGTGTTTTCTTCTAAAATTCCAGTTTCGGTCACAGGCACTAAAATTTTTTTCAAAAACGGGCAAATTTCAAAAATATGCTGACCTTCAAGAAAAAAAAAACAATGCCGTCACTTAATAGCTATTTTAAATATAGTCGTCACTTAATAGTTATTTAGGATATTGATTAGATTGCATTTGGGGAGGAGAAGGATTTTTGATTATAGCGTTATTTCAAATGCTTTCAAAACATACAGGAGTAATAGGGAGCAGGGGTAGAAACTAAATCATATCTCGCCTCAAAATAGTAAACTAAAATAACCGAATAAAAATGTTAAAGTGAAACGAATTCCTCTTTACGACAGAGCCTTATAAATATATATTTTGCGTTTATCTGGAAATTCCTTATTTCAAGTAATTGTTATATTTAGTTTCAATTATTATTCAAAATATAGCTTATAGAAAGCTTTTCTAAATGACTATGGATGAAGTACATACAGAAAATAACCACAAGAAATTATTTTCAAAGATGACGTTTTGTTTGTTATAAATTTCTTTTCACCGACTGTTTCAGAAACAAGGACACCAGTAGAAAAGGTGGGAAATTCAGAACAATAAAATTTACATATTGCAAGCCGCTTAGAGATAATGCAAAAGCTATCTTTAGTAATATAGTACCATTAATTAATCAGGCTAAAATTAAATAGATGTTGTACATATGTTGAGAGGAAAATGGCGCATTGGCTTATTCTTATTATTTCTTAACTAACTTTTTATATTTGTTTTAACCTAACTCTAAAAGCTTTCTTTATTTTAAGTTAAAGGATTTCTCATTCCTTAAGAAACATTTTTTGTAATTTCCTTATAAATCGAGATACTCGTACCAGAGATAAATGCTGGAAAGCATTTAAGAACAACCCAAAGAATGAAATTTGCAGACATTTCGGTAAAATTTTATTAAACTTAAATACCAGATATAGCATTAATTTCTCTCATTACTGACTAAGGATTGTATTGTTCAGTGAAAGCAACTAAATTTATCTTATTTGCAAAATTCGAAATGCAGGTACGGCAGTCTTTACAGCAATTTCGCTTGTAGTATTGACAGGCATATTCCTTTTAATAAATATTTAATAAAGATATACATTTCCTATTTATACATTTTCTGGTGGGGGATAGTTAAGTGTCTAGAAATGATTATCCAATTAACTTGAAATTTAATCTCGGGAATATCTGCTTTCCAAATATGCAAATAATAAAATTATCATGATACATGAATGCTAACTTATATCCATGCATGTATGTATGTAACACGCATATGTAAGATGTATTCATATTATACATGCATAAAGTATTTTCTCCCTCCTATCTGCGCTTAGGCACACTAGGTGCTTATTCGAGACGTACAAATTCGAGTCCCGGAGACGGTACTGCTCATTTTTTACGTCTTCCACATAAAAAAAGATCCTAATGACTCTAAAATGGCTTCTGAACTAAAAGGTGGTGGATGATGATTCTTCAGCACCAGAATTTGGCGACTGGGTCCCCTAATCCCCAGTCGCCCTTTAAAAGGGAGAGTATATCAGGTACTCTCTCCCTCCTTTCTGCATGTCTTCGTATTGTAACGGTAGCACACTCGGCGCGTATTTCAGAGGTCCAGGTCGAGTCCCAGCGAAGGCATTGCTCATTTTTCATGTCTCCCGCATCAAAAAAACCTAATGACTATGGAACATATGGATATATGTTACACATGTAGTAACATATATCCATATGTTCCATAGGGTCCAAACATTTGCAGGATGGGATAATTTTGCTCGTCCTCGCCCTACAGTTTCCTTCATAGGATACTAGCAATTCCATGAAGACATACTCGCAAATCTTACATACCATTAAACAACTTCGAGAAAAGCCGAATATACGGATTGCGTGAAACTGGCTGGTCACATACAACAATAAATTGACACTTGGGTCGTATATGAATGCAGCCGTACAAAAGTGCTGCAAGACAGGCATTGATAACATGGAAGCCCTATTAGGCGAAAATGCGAGACAAGATCAATTGACTGTGCGGCAAGCTCGAACTACTACAACATCATCATTTTCCACAAAGCAGTTTATTGTGGCTTGTTCCGTACTACTTGTAGGACCTACTATCATAGTTTATATTCATCTCGCTCTTTGAGTCTTTACCATCCCAACATCGGGAACGTCAGTTCAAATAATACAGTGCCCGAGAATCGTGGCTGGCAGCTCACTGATATCGCATTGTCTTCAACGATGAATTTCGCTTTAAACTTGAGGCAGCTGATCATTACTTTCGCGCGGGGAGGATGTCGGTCCAGTGTGTCCATACAAACCTTATTCCGTAGAATCATACCGCCGATACTTTTAATGCGATTATTTAAAATACTTTGTTTAGAAGTCATGCACACAACTCTAAGTCGTTTAGTAGTCAGGCAGTATTACTCTAATACCATAATGCAGCCTGTTTTACCTTTCTGTTACCTTTCATGACACTATGTAATCTTTCATGACAAGTCACTGTGGATGTTTTTAGCAAAATAATGTTCGACCTTTTAAGGCTGGCACATCTTTAGAATGTCGCATTACAGTTTTAACTTCTTTTTGCCGGCAAGATCTCCAAATATTTCGCGGATTCTACCTATATAGGACATGCTAAACCACTAACAAGAGGTCCCGCAAAATAATGAAGGTCTTGAATTATAATTAAGAAAAATTAATCATGTTTTTAGAAACAAATATGATTCCGTGTATCGCCATATAGAGCCATGAATCCCAGTTAGAAAGATTTCAGAAGTTTTAATTGCAATATTTTAAATACAGTTGCCTGCCATACAATGTCCTAGTACCTTGAAATTTTAATCATGTCATTATCTATGTATAGTATTTACACAAATTTATTTTCATTGAAAACTGACTCTTCCTTCACGAGGTCTAGTTTCGTTTTTAAGAATGCATTTTACCAGTTTCAGTAGGAAAACCATTGAGCTTAAAAATAACATTTACAAAACATTTTCAAGAAATAAAAAAGTTTCACGAGCACATAACTTTGTTTTCTTAAAATTTGATTTTGTACTAATTTTGCTCATTTGAATATATTTATCAAACAAAAATCAGATGATTCAGTAATAAATTAAACCTTAAACGAAGAGCTGATACATATTTAACACATGCATAGATTTTAAGGACAAGATACAAAAGACTTTAGAAGGAAAACTTTGGCATTTTTGCAGTGATCACAATTAAAATGCCCTTAGTTAAAATTCTCTACAGCGCTACTCAGCAAATCAAAGGCTTTGAAACACTACAAAAAATATATCGTGACTCGAATAAAAATGTATCTGGGAAACAAGAATTTACTCCGTAATTTATAACTAGAAGTTCATGTATTAAATATGACATAGAATGTTTCTCTTAGGAAGAGCGAAGTGAACAACCATAAACAATAAATTTTTATTCATTTCAATTATGCATTTTCAGACTATATTTTTCAAAGCGTTATTTGTTCTTTTATTTAATAAACAGAGGTCTTTAGTTTGTGTTCAATGGTAGCATGTACTTTGTCTAAACTGCAGTTACGCATGTGACGTGTTATGTTTGCGTTCTTTCAGTGTTGTCATATTTTCCGAATGACTCCAATAAATACTGTGTTTCAGAAATTACCGGGTTCCATGAAAATACTTTAGACATAATTTAAAGATACATAAACCAGCGTTTAAAGGGGTTCAAACAAGTGGCAATGCAGTAAGATATTTTTGAAGAATATCTTGTACTGACTGCTCATATCTGAATTTCATCCTGCTTGAAAATTATTAAATTCAGGCACAGAATTTGTGCAGCTGTTGTGCAGCAGAATTGTTAATCATAGCATGCAGTTTTCCAAGAGTAGTTGAACAGTTTACGTAATTGAAATGGATAATGCCCGTTAAGAAGATTCAAATTATAAATTCGCATAAGGCGCTAGTTTTTGTGAATGAAAAGGACTTTATTCACTCGGAATCATCGTGGCTCAAATTGTGCAATTTTGATGTAGCTCCATCAGAAGAAATGAAGCCTAATCATGGCATAAAATCTACGGCTATGGATACATCCAACTCCACCCATGCAAGAAAGATAAGACGAATGCTAGCTGATTTTGATGAAAATATTCTGTCAGGACTATTCTGGATGTGCAGAAATGTAGAATCTTTCATAGAAGTTTCTAAAATAATAATTTTATTCAAAATTACTTTTTTAATTTGCTGCAGCATGAGATTTACGAGGGTTAACATTGTTATGGTAGAATTAACAATGTAATACCTTTTTTTTAAATTTTGAATGAAGTAATTTCTTTTGATTATCTATGATTTCTAATTCTCTCCTATTTTGTTTCTTCAAGACTACAAGCTTTGAGCAAAAAGAACGGTACCATTATATTCACTGAAGATCGCAAGGAATTAGTGGACACGTTGAGAAGGAGTTAATGGGCATCAGAAAATGTTACTAACTTGTGTAAAATACATTATTCACACATGGAGTAACACGTACGCACCATGAACCAGCACTGTTGCTTGTAATGTGCTGCACTAGCAAATAGCCACTTCATTATGTACATTTATTGATAATTAGTTTGAGTTATAAGGTACAAATGAGAGGAATACCACCTTATCCACCCGGTCTAAAAATAAACAGTATGATCTTGTTTGGATCGTCTCTAAGAGAGGTAGAAGGTATTTTCTCCCTCCTTTCTACATGCCTTCGTGGTATAACTGGAAGAACATTCGACGCGTAACCGGGAGGTACGGAGTTCGAAACCGGCGAGGGCATTGCAGAATTTCTTCGATTTCCTTGGTTCTAAAAATTCTAAAAGACTCTATAAGTGGCGCCCGAACAAATTACGAAGAGTGTCACAAGACAACTTTTAGTCTGCCTCTTCCCAAGATCACAAGCCCCACCACTGGCACCAATTTGTCCCATAATAGGTTTATAAGTTAATCGTAAATATGACGGCAGCGTAACCCAAAGCTATATTTGAGAGCATGTTTCTACCTCTCGCGGCCACGTTATGTTAGCTCTGATGAGCTTGTAGTTCTTTAATTTATTGCTGCCGACATTTAAATTTTGTACGCAGGTTAGCGTTTTTGAGTCAGCTTAGATTTAAATTTAATTACATAGTCTTTGATTTCTAGTCTACATTTTAAATCTGAATTTGATTGTTACTGTAGTTACATCGCCACAAGTGGTGGTTGATTCTGTTAGCACAAGAAATGCGTTTAAATTCGAAGTTCTGTTTTAATGAAAAAGTTGCTTAAACTTTTTCAAGTCTCTAGAGTTATCTCAGACACAACGATGATTCGCTTCACGTCTGTTAGGAGTTTGGAACTAGTTTATGCACTCAAGGCAAGCCGACATCTAATATTTAAAAAACTGATTTGGGAATTTAGCGAAACTTCCTTAGAGTTGTCACTTGGTAATTAGTCTAGAAGGTTTTGATCTTCTATGGAAATGGTTGCGTTTGAGGACATAACTGTAAAAGAGAATCAATACTGTAACTTAAATATGACGTCCGAAATACTTCCCACTTTCCGGCGGTTTAACTTCAGAAGGAGGTCATTGCAAGAGATTTCAGTGCTTAAAATTAGGCAGAGAAAGAAACCTTCATTTTCTATATATTTTTGAATAAAACTCTATTGATTTGAAAAGCATTCAGACACAAGTCCCTCTTCTTCAGGAGCAAAAGCACTTTTTTCTCTTATTACACTTATTAGTAAAAGCATTTTTCTATTCTTGAGGGAGAGGGGCCTACGTTTGAACATATTCGAAATCGACTGAGTCTTATTCAAAATTTATGCCAAACTAAGTTTGCTTTTTCTTTTCCTTCTTCATTTTACATTTATACTCTCGTGTTTCTCTTTCAGTTTTAGATTTTATTATATTTCATTTCTCACAGCTAGTTAGAAAAATAACTTATTCTTCACAGGTTGTTTGCAATGGTAGTTTACACTTTCCAGTTAGTTAGAAATCCATAAGTAAATAGACAACTACCTTCAATAATTTATAAACGAAAAACTGATTTCCTAGAAAGATGTTTTTAAAATATAGAATACCGAGAATTTAGTTTCATCTAAAAATCAGATTCCTTTGCAATGAAATCGTGCTTACCCTTCAAATCATACGCACATCATACCCCTTACATCAAGAAAATAACATCGCAATAATACATCCTATAAAATGAAAATATTTGGTGAGAAAGACGCGTCAATAATGCTTCTTGGCTTTTTCATTCGATTTAGCTTGCTTTTATTTATTTATATATTGATTTTTTTTACCTTTGGGGGATATCGAACAGAAATGCCTCCATAAACCTTTAAAGCAAAAAATAGGGAAAGTCTTTCAAATCATTTTTCATCATTCCTGCGAAACTGAAAGAGAAATCTTTTAAATCTATTCCTTTGAAACAGGCTTTCAGGCTCAAAGATCAGAGGACAACAAATGTTGCTAAAAAATAAGACTTTCAATTACGAAATGTCAGAGCAACTGTGAAAACTGTCCGCCATTGCAAAGGTTTATAACAATTTAAATGAAGGCATTTAGTAAATGAAAGACAGAATGAAATTTAAATTTTTATTCTGGGACTTCTTTGAATTGCTCTTAATAGTACTTTTAATATTCCGAAAATGCACATTGCTGTTTTATTCGAAATTTTTTTATACTTTAAAATTTTTATAATTTTTGAAGTGAAATAGTGGAATTTTTCTTTCAACTTGCTTTTACGGAGATTTGCTAAGTACAAATCCATCGAGAGCGTAATGGAAATTTATACCCTCCTTTCGTTTTCTTCACATTTTAATAATTCTTAATAAATCTAATTTTAGATTACATTTTATTGCAAATATGTTTTTATGTTATAGTAAGTCTTTTCCCTCTGTAAATCAAAAATATGCTCTTTCTACTCTTAAGTTTTTCGTGCCCTCAATATGTATTCTTCATTTTCGTTTCTGCTCAGAAAATCAATTATCCTTACGCTGTTGTTCTTAACAGTTTTCTCCCTCGGGTATCAATGGAGCTTTGAAAATTTCTTCTTTCAGCATTTTTTAGTGAAATCATTTTTTAATGCAAATTTTAAACAGAAGTGAACATGGTATTACAATTGTTATGAAACATTTCAGCTGCCATCCACAATTCTAGACAACAGCCATTGTAGTGGTGATCGGCTTTAAGAACATCACAAGTTTAATACATTATTAAATTATGCTCTCAAAAATGCTAGTCATTTTAGAGCTATCAGATCCATTATATAATAAATCTTGCATCATCCATCGTTTCCTGCCAGTCTGTCGCGCAGCTTCGCGGATTCTTTGTACTAAATTCAGCTTTCACGATACTTCATATTGTGCTAATAAAAGTCATTTTACAGTTCTTAAAATCTTTCTACAATAACTGAATTTTTATCCATTTTATTCTTATCGATTGAGACCTTATTTGTATGGTTTGATGTACATTGTCAAACTGATAAAGTCATGAAACGTATCTTTAATGGATAAGAATAGTATTCACAATAGAAAGAATGAATAAACTTTCTTTAGTAAATAAGGGATAAATTCCCATATCCCCCTTCTTCACAGGGTTCGAACCTAGGCAAATGGCTTGGCTGCATACTAATCCCCAGTCGTCCTTTAAAAGGGGGAGTATATAAGGTATTTTTCCCGCCTTCCTAGCATGCCTTCGTGGTGTAGTGGTCCGCACGCTTGGCTCGTATTCGAGAGGTTCGTGGTTCGAGTCCCGGCTAGGGCATTGCTCGTTTTTCATCTCTTCTGCTGCTTCTAAATAACATAATGTCTCTACAGTGGCGCCCGAACTAAAAAAGGTGGTAGATGATTCTCCACCGCCGGGATTGGGCGAATAGGTTCCCTAAACCCCAGTTGCCCTTTAAAAGGTGGAGTATATAAGATATTTCTCCCTCCTTCTTAGCATGCTTTCGTGGTGTAGTGGTCAGCACGCTCGACGCGTATTCAAGAGGTTCTTGGTTCGAGTCCCGGAGAGGGCATTGCTGATTTTCCACCTTTCCTGCTTCAAAATATC
This sequence comes from Stegodyphus mimosarum, assembly GCA_000611955.2. Lineage (NCBI taxonomy): Eukaryota > Metazoa > Arthropoda > Arachnida > Araneae > Eresidae > Stegodyphus > Stegodyphus mimosarum. The sequence goes on from KK121336.1 coordinate 321,660, forward strand.
CTAATGATTCTACAGTACAATTAACATTTATATCGTTATATTGTTTAATGAAACGTGTTTCTAGCGTCATTTATATCTCCTTTGCTACAAAATGTTTTCGTAACAAAAAAAATTATACAGGAAATGAGTTGGTTTAATAGATTTGAGCTCAAATAATTTTATTTATTTACTATTTTTTCTAAATAAAAAAGGTTTCCGAAGGTAACTTTTGTCTCTTGATTGAGCTTTTTTATCGAAACTTTACTGCTTATATTTGATTGAAATATCATATATAATTGCTGACATTTTGAAAGTTACGCAATACTTTTCCTAAAAAGAAATGATTTGACTTTTGTTTCCTAAAAGATCATTAAACTATCGAAAATCGTAATCAAAAGACCATCGAGTAACATCAACAGAACTAAACTTTTAAATTAAACATTTTAGATACTTAATGCTCTTACCAGAATGGCCTCGTATCTAATCATTTTGCTTTCAGCTGAAATTTGATTAAAATGTTTACGAACTTTGTCTTTACAATTTAAAGAACAACTTCAAGGAATAATGTAAATATATTAATTTTAAATACTCTTTTGCGTTTTTCTTGGTCCTACGTTATGCTTTTAATCAGTCGTTTTGTTGTATTTCTCAAGATACTTGTCTCAGCTATCGCATTTCCATCAGCTAAATAATTTTGTATATATTTAGAAGCAAAACATAGTTATCAGTTGCACGAAGAAAATTTGAAATTTCCGTCGAATTTATAGAAATATTTTTGTTGTTATTTTTTTATTTGTTTAAGTAAGAAATAAAGGGAAAATAATTAATCCGTTAGTGGGGGAGGGGAGTTCTTATTGTTGTTATTACAGCACTGTTTAATAATAAAATACAAATGCAGTGTGTAAAATACCTACTGTGAATAAATGAAGCGCTGCACGTGATACTGTGCATAAATATTTTTCTGTTATCTAAACCCAAAGCAGTTTTTCAACATATTCTAATCTCTCTGATCTTTATTTGATAAACGATATCACTCCCTTCGCAAGGTTAGCCGATTTAAAAGCATCTTTGTTTCTTCCGA